>JAVIAB010000117.1:11629318-11674318 GCA_032433765.1 Megaustenia siamemsis
TGGTTTAACCTGGAAGCCCCTTAGCAGCCCAATTCAATAACCATCAAGCTACTGTGAAGACTGAACCTAAAGTGGGTGTAGCTAAAGACAATACGTGCTTGGAAAGTTGGGTTTATGCTATCTGCAATGAGAAGAAAACAGTGGCTCCACTCACTTTGAAATGCTGGGGTAAAAAAAAAGTGAAGTTTACCTCTCGCTTTTGCTGCACTATTTCGCACATATAACTCTTATTTGTTACTTTACTTTAATGTGATATATCTATCTATTGACCTTTCGAGCTGTAGCCGGCCCATAGGGCGTAGACCAAGATACTCCCTCTCTTATCTGAATTTTTTTCTAGCAGTTTTCAATTCTTTTAAAGATCTTTTATCAAATCTCGCCATTTGTCTCTGTTCTGTGCAAGCAGCTCTATCTCATTGAGGGAACCGATTCCTGCTGCTCTTGCCTCTCTCACCAATGTTCTTCTTAGTGTCTCTCTGGGTCTTCCTCTTTTCCTCTTACCTGTTGTTTCCCACATGAGGGCTTGCTTTGCTATTCGGTTATTATCTCTTCTCATCACATGTCTAACATATGACCATCGTCTTTTCTTTATTACTGAAGATATTAGAGGTTGATTGGCGATTTCTCTAATTTCCTCGTTTGTTTTGAATTCGTTCCACGCTGTTCCAAGTATTTTCCTTAGACATTTATTTAATGTGATATATACATAAATATAATGCTCATAATAACGAGCGATGAAGACTAATTACGTAAACCATTGTTTAGTCTCTTTTCATTCCGTCCTCATTTGCCTTTCAGCGTCGAGGGAAGATACAATTTACGGTATTTTGCTCTTCTGTTTGTCTCCTGTTATGATTCCTAGTGTTTCTAATATTTCATCACTTAATCTTTTTACGTGGCCGGCCCTTAGTATTTCTGTCTTATCACGTGGCCGACCCTTGATTCTGGTGTTCTTGCATTCTTTATTAAAGGTTCTTTGCGTTATGTTTTGGTATTTATGTCTTATCTTGTGGCCCAGGACTTGTTGGCTAGTTTGTGAGTGAGAATACAATTGTTAAGCCAGATGTGAGCCCGGAATAATCAGAGACAGTGTGTACATAATGAAGATCTTGCTGTTGCGGGGTTTTTTTTTTGCGAGCTCTTCTAGCCGATCTCCGTTGTTGGACTGCTCCTGTTTTGTTTGTCTCCCATACTGTTGCCCTATATTGAAAAAATGTGCACCAGATAGTCATTTTTTTGTGTGCGACATTTTGTCGGTGTCTCAAGATTAAAGTATTGAAAAATTGTAATGAAGTTGTGTGCCTCTCTTCAAAGTGCTTCTTATGTTAACCAGTATGTATACAATCCAGTATTTATACAACCCAATATTTATATAGCCCAGTATGTATACAACTCAGCATGTATACAACCCAGTATGTATACAACCCAGTATGTATACAGCCCAGTATGTATACAACCCAGTATGTATACAACCCAGTATGTATACAGCCCAGTATGTATACAACTCAGCATGTATACAACCCAGTATGTATACAACCCAGTATGTATACAGCCCAGTATGTATACAGCCCAGTATGTATACAACCCGGTATGTATACAGCCCAGTATGTATACAGCCCAGTATGTAAACAGCCCAGTGTGTATACAGCCCAGTATGTATACAGCCTAGTATGTATACAACCCAGTATGTATACAACCCAGTATGTATACAGCCCAGTATGTATACAGTCCAGTAAACAAACAACTCAGTATGTATGCAGTCCAGTATGTATACATCCCAGTATGTATACAGCCCAGTATGTATACAGCCCAGGATGTATACAGCCATGTATGTATAAAGCCCAGTATGTAAACAGCCCAGTATGTATACAACCCAGTATGTATACAACCCAGTATGTGTACAACCCAGTATGTATGCAGCCCAGGTTGTTTACAGTCCCGTAAGTATACAACACAGTACGTATGCAGCCCAGTATGTATACAGCCCAGTATGTATACAACCCAGTATGTATGCAGCCCAGTATATTTATACAGCATATTATGTGTGCAGCCCAATGTGTATCAGCGGCGTATTCTCAATGACACCGCAGCTACCGCCTGTAGCCTGAACATATTAACGAAATACAAAAGGAAATTATAATTTATTATATTATAAAGAAATAATTATATTACAAATTTTCGAATATTCTATTACACATTTCGTTGGCCAATATGATTTATTTGCTTTGATTTGCATTTATTAAAGCATGGGTTTCCTCTGGCCACTATAACGTTTATGAATGAAATGAAACTATTCTACATTGAAACCTCTAGTAGCCAGCGGTACATTTTCCCTCTATCCGAATCTAGTTTAACGACTTTGACATTCAAAAATTCCCGCCAAAATAATGTACCGATTATTGCCGCTAGATGTATGCGGTTTCATGGGTTATTTTTAGCTCTAGCCAATCAGAATCATCACAAAGTGAAAGTGAAACTGTCCGATTACCAGAACTTCCTTAGCTATTTATAACTACGCTATGCGCATCAGCATCTGTAGAAAGAACTTTTTTCTGCTCTCAAGAGAATCAAATCTTATTGTAGCTCAAATCAGACACAAGAACGCTTATCTGGTTTGGCATTAATGTCCATTGAGAAATCATTCCCTCAGAAACTTAGAAACCCACCCAACAGTACTTTCAATGATAAAGTCGTCAAGACATTTTCGTCCCAAACAAGACGGATAGAGTTTACATATAAATAAGTAAGTAATTTAAAATGTAGTGAAGTCATTAGAAAATATTACTTTATGTTAACCTACAGAATATAATATATGTTTTTATTTATTATGTCAGCGATAGGCCAGACCCCAAACCAGTATACGCCACTGGTGTGTATACACATGAAAGTCACTGAACGTCAATGCTGTGGATGGTCTAGACTCCAGTGCATCTCACTCAGTTCCACGGTCCAGAACCCGTTTCCACGTTATAGACTGGCCAACCCCAGTCAATCAGCTCTACGGCACTTGTATACGTGTGAGCTACGGCACTTGTATACGTGTGAGCTACGGGACTTGTTGAGTCTGATCACCTACGGACATGTTCGGAGTGCAATGATGATGATACGAAAATAACTAAATAACTCAATATATACATCCCAATATGTACACAGCCCAGTACGTACACGGTCCAGTACGTACACAACCCAGTACGTACACGGCCCAGTATGTACACAGCCCAGTGTGTACACAGCTCAATTTGTACACAGCCCAGTATGTACACAGCCCAGTACGTACACGGCCCAGTACGTACACAGCCCGCTTCCGGACCATATGGATCGGGATTCGATTACCAGAATTAGCGAAATTTTTCAGACCGACAAGGCTCGAAGTTCACACAGCCTATAAAATGTGTGGCAGAGATTTTGCTGGGAAAAAAAAAAAAAACTATGACTGGCGTGAGACCGACCACATCACCTAAAAATGTTGCCGGTCATAGAATAATATTGCCACTATCACCATGAACCTCATACGCCTAGCAAAGCGTGGAGAGAATCTTTACCTTCCTTGTAAATTACATATGGACTTAACAATAATTTATCGAGTGGAAATTGTGGATAACAGCTGAATTTTTAGAACTGAAACTGGGACTAGTTGGGACGATTACTACAAGGTATATGGAAGCCATGCTTTTCTTTAATATTTCTCACTAGAAACTATTTTTCTAAGAAATTCCGTATTCTTTTATTTTCGTCAAAAAACTGAACAGCTTCGTGAGAAATTTATTTTAGTTATCAGATGTCGTTTACTTTATCTTCCAGCATATTGAATCTCTTCTCTGACTACCACAGCACCTCTCAGCGTAGCTTTCAGCATATTGACTCTCTCTTCTGACATCGTTATCTATAACAGATAAAGCTGGTTGACCGGTTCAGAAGTACTATGGAGATTAAAGGATGTTTTTCAGCTACAGCGCTTAGGTGTTTTTACTAACGTTTGTCTGGTTTTTTTTTTTAACAGTGAGAAAAAAGCATTGCCACTTCTCATCAGCTTACATTTTCGTTGTCCAAATTTCTGCCTTAGAAACTCCAAAGCTCTTTGTAATAACAGTTTCTTTAATAATAGATATATGTTTACTACTTGCTTCAGATCATAACAACTGCAGACTGCTAATTTTACATGGCTCAACATTATGGTAAGAAGGTATATCTACATATTTTAACCATAATAACTCTTCAGACTGTCGAAAATTCTCATTCTATAAGTTAAAGTGTGATTGACATTTTTCATAAAAACGTATAGATTCTCTCTTCACTTTTCAATGATTTCACCATTTTCTTTAACATTTTCTCATCATGGGTATCAGTCGGCAGGCAACTTATATTTTCAGACAGAACAAATTAATTTTTCGTAAACTGGCTCAGACCGGGGCAGATATTCAAACCGGTCGAGATGCCTGGACAACCCCAGTCTGACCAGAACGTATGCTAAGTGTGTGTGTGTGTGCGCGCGCGCGAGCGCGTGCGTGCGTGTATATCTTTCAGAATAATTTTGAGTAATTACTTTACATGTCATTTTATCACATGTTATTTTACATGTTAAGGCGGTCCTATTATATGGCTGTGAAACATGGAGAACAACAAAATTGGCAATCACGAAGATACAGACTTTCATTAATGGATGCTTACGCAGAATAAAAGGATGGAAATGGCAGGACAAAATCACTAACATAGAATTATGGAAAGGTACCAGTCAAACACCAATGGATAAAGAGATACAGCGAAGACGATGTCGCTGGATAGGACACACACTACGGAAGCCAACTGAGAGTATTACACAACAGGCCCTTTTTTTGGAATCCCCAGGGGAAAAGACAAAGAGGAAGATCAAGGAATTCTTGGAGAAGACAGATAGAAGCAGAGATGAAGATGATGGGGAAGACATGGAATGATCTTACAAGAATGGCAAAAGACAGAACGACTTGGAAAGTGTTTGTTGAAGACCTATGCTCCACTGGGAGCTAAAAAGGTAGAAGAGAAGAAGAATTTTACATGCCAACACTAATTTATTACTTTTAAAGTTTAAATTAATTTTCATATTTGTAATTAGAGTTTCAAGTATTTTTAGAATAATTTTGGTGATAGTATTTATGAATTTTAGAAGACCTCCCTCTCATTTGTTTTATCGTGACCAACACAGCTCATTAGTGGAGGGTTAACTGCTGATAGAGATGATATATTATATATACATAAATATATATATAATATCTGTATGTTAGAAGACATGTGTATATGCATTATGGGATAAAACCAGGCAGATGTAGCGATGTATTACAAGAACGGCACATATAAACTCAAATCAATAGTTGGACATACAAAATGGCATACATAAAGGCAGTTCGATCTAATAGGAGTAGAGAGAAGAGCAGTTAGACGTAGACATATTATTTTTATTCTCTTATTGCCATTTACCTTTCATGTGAGATCAAGGGGACGAAGATAAGAACTTGAGATGTTCTTGTTTCACGAGAGGAAGATAAGAACTTGAGATGTTCTTGTTTCACGGGAGCAGGAATAATGTAATTGACTTCGAACATTTACGAATTGTGGCGGATCCGTTGTAGATGCATGCTGGGGAAAAAAAATTGAAACCAATGAAAACTCTTGATAAAGACAAGACGAGAATAGGATGTGACAGAGCGCAAGAAATGTGAGATATATACAGACAAAATGAATCGATAGGGCAGGAAATGATAAAATTGTAAAAGCGAAACGCGAAAGTGTCTCCTAATGGGTAAAGAATGGAAATCTAATTTTAGAAGTCTGGTTACTTGACGTGAGTCATCTTGTTTATGTAAATGTGAAGAACTGTCCTTTGACGGCATATGTTATCATTTGGCCAAATATCCTGCTATCATGAGAGTGACTGTCTGAGCTCCGATGTTGAGAATCTAAGATAACAAAATTGTCTGAAATTACCTGCGTGATTAAACATTTTATTTGTGACTTTGTTAAACGTAATCCAAGATAACATTAATATTTTTCATTGTGATTAAAATGAGATTGTGTAGCTTCAAAATTCGTGAGGCTAATTTTCTTCTTTTTTTTCCAATACGTTTTGTTTTATATTTGTTAGATTTTAACTTGGTTGTTTCTGTTAATGTTAATATTACTTTATATAGGATTACAAAATGAAATTAGGAATTGTAACTTTTTTTTCACAAAAATTACTTCAGTGACTAAAGACGTGTATTTTCATTCTGTTTGTTTATGTCGACAATTCTTCAAGTAATATTGTCTCGAACGAAAGGCGATGTTTCAACATCTCCCCTTCCTGCACTTAACACGATCTGCAACAAGGAATCATAATTCCACAGCAGCCGGTGATACAAAGTCAACTAGCACTTTCCTAACAGTTACCATCGGGAGAAGGAGAGACCACTAAACAAGAAATCATAATTCCACAGCAGCCGGTGATACAAAGTCAACTAGCACTTTCCTAACAGTTACCATCGGAAGAAGGAGAGACCACTAAACAAGGAATCATAATTCCACAGCAGCCGGTGATACAAAGTCAACTAGCACTTTCCTAACAGTTACCATCGGGAGAAGGAGAGACCATTAAACAAGGAATCATAATTCCACAGCAGCCGGTGATACAAAGTCAACTAGCACTTTCCTAACAGTTACCATCGGGAGAAGGAGAGACCATTAAAAACATCCTGACAGAAACAACTAGAAGGGTCGACCCAAGAGCCCTAATTGGTCTCCATCCTACGAACATGAAAATTTCTACGCTGTACTACGATCTGGCCTGTTGAAGCCAGAGTGTGTCAGCCACATCGCAGGATTAGAAAAAATTGATAACTACGTATACACGAGTTTTGAGCATAGAACTTCCCATGCCTTAATGTCCTTCCTATGTCCATCAAATCATTGTAGCAGAAGATCTAACTGGCATGACGACTGGGAATATGATTTTACTGGCATGGTCAAAAGATTGGGAACATAGAAGATCTTACTGGCATGGTAAAAAGACTGGGAACATAGAAGACAATACCGGCAGGGTTAAAAGACTGGGAACATAGAAGATATTACTGGCATGGTTAAAAGCCTGGGAACATAGAAGATATTACTGGCATGGTTTAAAGACTGGAAACATAGAAGATATTATTGGCATGGTCAAAAGACTGGGAACATAGAAGATCGTACTGGCATGGTTAAAAAACTGGGAACATAGAAGATCTTACTGGCATGGTTAAAAGATTGGGAACATAAAAGATATTACTGGCATGGTCAAAAGACTGGGAACATAGACGACCTTACTGGCGTGGTCACAAGAGTGGGAACATAGAAGATCGTACTGGCATGAAGACTGGGAGCAAAGAAGATCTTACTGGCGTGGTCACAAGACTGGGAACATAGAAGATCGTATTGGCGTGGTCACAAGACTGGGAACATAGAAGGTCGTACTGGCGTGGTCACAAGACTGGGAACATAGAAGATCATACTGGCGTGGTCACAAGACTGGGAACATAGAAGATCATACTGGCGTGATCACAAGACTGGGAATATAGAAGATCATACTGGCGTGGTCACAAGACTGGGAACATAGAAGATCGTACTGGCGTGGTCACAAGACTGGGAACATAGAAGGTCGTACTGGAGTGGTCACAAGACTGGGAACATAGAAGATCGTAGTGGCGTGGTCACAAGACTGGGAACATAGAAGGTCGTACTGGCGTGGTCACAAGACTGGGAACATAGAAGGTCGTACTGGCGTGGTCACAAGACTGGGAACATAGAAGATCGTAGTGGCGTGATCACAAGACCTGGAGAAAAGAAGATCTAAATGGCATGACCAAAAGAATTGAACACAAAAGAGGAAGAATACTTCTCATTATATTTACTGTGAGGCCAATGATTCATTATGAAATATTTTTAATACACGTACAAACTATTCATCATTCATCATCATTGAGTGTCCTCTCCGCATCGAAGGTTGGCTACCATGGAGCGCCATTCCACTCTGTCTCTTGCTTTGATGGTGCAGATTGCCAATGGCTGACTTGTCCATCTTTTGATGTTACTCGTCCATGTTAGTCTTGGTCTGCCTCTGCCTCTTTTACCTTGTATTTTCCCTTCTAATATTAATTTTATTATGCTGGTGTGTCTTTTAACATGACCAAAATATTTCATTTGTCTTGTTCTAATTGTGTTTAGTAGTTCTTTCTTCATTTTTAGTTGTTTTAAAACTTCTTCGTTTGTTTTCTTTTCTTTCCATCCAATTCTACCTATTCTTCTATATATCCACATTTCAAAGGCTTCAATTTTCTGTTCTGTTTTCTGGTCTAATGCCCATGTTTCTGCACCATACAGGAATATTGAGAAGATGTAACATCTCGTTATTCTTAGTTTCAGCCCTGGTGTTATTTGTTTTGATGTTAGTATATTTTTCATGGCATTGAAATTACTTTTTGCCATTCCTATTCTTTTATTTATTTCAGTTGTACATTTTCCATCACTGGTTATAGTATGTCCCAGGTAGTTGTAGCTCTGGACTGTCTCTAGATGTATTCCTTCAAGTGTGATATTTAATTGTAGGTCTTGAGAATTTTCTTTGTTTATGATCATAGTTTTAGTCTTTTTTATATTACTATTGTTTTGTAACACAAACTATTAGGGATTATCAATAACAGAAACATTCAATGTGCAATGTTGATAGATAGTGAGTTGTAACTATTTGACTTGCGATAACACTGTGTACATAAAGGCTGTTTGCAAATTATGTTAACGAACAAGTTCAGAGATCAGCATTTTGTTATCCCTCTAGATCTGCAAGAATGAAGGAATAGCTTGATTTAGGCCTTGGCTAGAAAAGTGACAGTGAAGGGCACCACAACAGTAAGGGCACCACAACAGTAAGGGCACCACAACAGTAAGGGCACCACAACAGTAAGGGCACCACAACAGAAAGGGCACCACAACAGTAAGGGCACCACAACAGTAAGGGCACCACAACAGTAAGGGCACCACAACAGTAAGGGCACCACAACAGTAAGGGCACCACGACAGTATGGGCACCACAACAGTAACGGCACCACAACAGTAAGGGCACCACAACAGTATGGGCACCACAACAGTAAGGGCACCACAACAGTAAGGGCACCACAACAGTAAGGGCACCACGATAGTAAAGGGCATCATAATAGCAGGACATCGCAATCACATTTGTTTATGTTGTAATCAATGAAATAGAACTCTCTCTCTCTCTCTCTCTCTCTCTCTCTCTCTCTCTCTCTATTCACTTCCTCTTGTATCCATTCAGGGGACTGGTTGGTCTCGAGGCAAGACGCCAGCCTCGAGACAGAGAGGCTGTGGGTATCAAATCCCGGCTGCACCGGTTGAGCTTTTTATTTATGATTTCTCTCTGCGGCCACCCCTGGTCTCAGCAGCGTGGCCCGACTTGAAACGTCAATTACTCATCGACCGAAAAAATATGAGTACCTCCGAAGTCGGAGTTATCTGCCTGTGCGGCGAGGGACTCCTGTGCACACGGCTGCCAGTGAAAAATGGACTAACACACAAAATTCAGTTCCTAGTCTCTAGGGACTTCGTCAGAGGTAAAAAAAAAAAGCTGACAAACGAGATAAAAAAGTATCCGTTCAGGTGTCGAGGGAGATACAAAGATCTGGTTCTCGCCCTTTTGGCGGGCTCACTCATCGTCAATTTATGCAGTCGAAACATGTCTTTGATGTTGTCTGCCCATATTACTAGATGTCTGCTGAGAATCTCTGGTGTTAATTTTGTAACCAGAGATCTCAAAGTTTCATTTAGCCTAGCCAGGCTTTGGCCTCACTCATCGTCAATTTATGCAGTCGAAACATGTCTTTGATGTTGTCTGCCCATATTACTAGATGTCTGCTGAGAATCTCTGGTGTTAATTTTGTAACCAGAGATCTCAAAGTTTCATTTAGCCTAGCCAGGCTTTGGCCTCACTCATCGTCAATTTATGCAGTCGAAACATGTCTTTGATGTTGTCTGCCCATATTACTAGATGTCTGCTGAGAATCTCTGGTGTTAATTTTGTAACCAGAGATCTCAAAGTTTCATTTAGCCTAGCCAGGCTTTGGCCTCACTCATCGTCAATTTATGCAGTCGAAACATGTCTTTGATGTTGTCTGCCCATATTACTAGATGTCTGCTGAGAATCTCTGGTGTTAATTTTGTAACCAGAGATCTCAAAGTTTCATTTAGCCTAGCCAGGCTTTGGCCTCACTCATCGTCAATTTATGCAGTCGAAACATGTCTTTGATGTTGTCTGCCCATATTACTAGATGTCTGCTGAGAATCTCTGGTGTTAATTTTGTAACCAGAGATCTCAAAGTTTCATTTAGCCTAGCCAGGCTTTGGCCTCACTCATCGTCAATTTATGCAGTCGAAACATGTCTTTGATGTAGTCTGCCCATATTACTAGATGTCTGCTGAGAATCTCTGGTGTTAATTTTGTAACCAGAGATCTCAAAGTTTCATTTAGCCTAGCCAGGCTTTGGCCTCACTCATCGTCAATTTATGCAGTCGAAACATGTCTTTGATGTAGTCTGCCCATATTACTAGATGTCTGCTGAGAATCTCTGGTGTTAATTTTGTAACCAGAGATCTCAAAGTTTCATTTAGCCTAGCCAGGCTTTGGCCTCACTCATCGTCAATTTATGCAGTCGAAACATGTCTTTGATGTAGTCTGCCCATATTACTAGATGTCTGCTGAGAATCTCTGGTGTTAATTTTGTAACCAGAGATCTCAAAGTTTCATTTAGCCTAGCCAGGCTTTGGCCTCACTCATCGTCAATTTATGCAGTCGAAACATGTCTTTGATGTAGTCTGCCCATATTACTAGATGTCTGCTGAGAATCTCTGGTGTTAATTTTGTAACCAGAGATCTCAAAGTTTCATTTAGCCTAGCCAGGCTTTGGCCTCACTCATCGTCAATTTATGCAGTCGAAACATGTCTTTGATGTTGTCTGCCCATATTACTAGATGTCTGCTGAGAATCTCTGGTGTTAATTTTGTAACCAGAGATCTCAAAGTTTCATTTAGCCTAGCCAGGCTTTGGCCTCACTCATCGTCAATTTATGCAGTCGAAACATGTCTTTGATGTAGTCTGCCCATATTACTAGATGTCTGCTGAGAATCTGTGGTGTTAATTTTGTAACCAGAGATCTCAAAGTTTCATTTAGCCTAGCCAGGCTTTGGCCTCACTCATCGTCAATTTATGCAGTCGTAACATGTCTTTGATGTAGTCTGCCCATATTACTAGATGTCTGCTGAGAATCTCTGGTGTTAATTTTGTAACCAGAGATCTCAAAGTTTCATTTAGCCTAGCCAGGCTTTGGCCTCACTCATCGTCAATTTATGCAGTCGAAACATGTCTTTGATGTTGTCTGCCCATATTACTAGATGTCTGCTGAGAATCTCTGGTGTTAATTTTGTAACCAGAGATCTCAAAGTTTCATTTAGCCTAGCCAGGCTTTGGCCTCACTCATCGTCAATTTATGCAGTCGTAACATGTCTTTGATGTAGTCTGCCCATATTACTAGATGTCTGCTGAGAATCTCTGGTGTTAATTTTGTAACCAGAGATCTCAAAGTTTCATTTAGCCTAGCCAGGCTTTGGCCTCACTCATCGTCAATTCATGCAGTCGTAACATGTCTTTGATGTAGTCTGCCCATATTACTAGATGTCTGCTGAGAATCTCTGGTGTTAATTTTGTAACCAGAGATCTCAAAGTTTCATTTAGCCTAGCCAGGCTTTGGCCTCACTCATCGTCAATTTATGCAGTCGTAACATGTCTTTGATGTTGTCTGCCCATATTACTAGATGTCTGCTGAGAATCTCTGGTGTTAATTTTGTAACCAGAGATCTCAAAGCTTCATTTAGCCTAGCCAGGCTTTGGCCTCACCGACCCTAAATGAAGCCTTGCAGCAGGGACAGGTTACCCCTGGTCCCCAACAGATGGTTGTAGAAGCTCGTTTCTGCAGATCACACGTTTGTTCTAAAAAACTTGAGGCCGATGAAAGTAAGGGTCAAGGTCAAGTACCAGACTTGAATCGGCGTCTTCCGACTACTAATCAATCTGAAGACTAATCAACCAACACAGAACTGGAGTCTTCAGTCGCTGAATACTGCGAGACATGCTGAAGAGGGGATCTGATCACCAATGAACATGTTCTGAGTGTAATGATGATGACCCGCAAATAACTCAGCGCCTATCGTATAAAGGCAATGACAAACCACTGACGTATAATGCCCAGACAAGACAATTACACAGCCAAAAATTTGGTTATTTGGTTATGGAAGCCCCGGTATCACTGCAAACGAATTAAAATCCATAATTGCTCAACCGCCCGTGCCAGTGAAATCATACGAATTACTAACTCATCTCCAAAACAAAGAAAGGTAGCCGTAGTCCCCATCATAGCAGTCTCAGCACACGCCAAAAGGCATAAGGCGAAACTGCACAGAAAGTGAACACAGCCAACTGTTCCCTGCCATACGATATCAGCATTCATTGTAAACCATTGGAATATGTGTAATTGTCTGGGCATTTATATGTATATAATAGCAACGTTCAGTTAAAAAAAAGTAAACTAAAGAGCCCTCGTCACGCCAAGTGGCGTATAGGGAATATGGTGTTAGTGACCATACATTTTACAGACCTTCAGCGCATGATTTTTGGGGTAATGTGGTCGGTAATACGTCGCTGCCGCTTTACTTTCCCAGAAAAAAATCCGGTACTCATTTAAGGCTGGGTGAACCCGGAAGCCGTCGGTTGGGATCGAACCCTAGCCCTTGTCCTTTGTAGTCCAGTTCACTAACCACTGAGCTATCGCGGCTCACGTTCAGTAAAGGGTATGTATTTATTTTACTTCTTCGGTTTTGACAATTGATAACAAGTTGATACATTACATACATAATTATCAACATGTGATAGATACATGTGATTTACATGTTGATTGATATGAATACATTTTTAGATTTCAAAGTTGATCTTTTCCAAATCAATATTTTGATCACTCAGGTGTGAACAGTTTTGACAAGATATAATTCCGACCTTCTTTCTCTCTCTATCTCTGTTAACTCTCTCTCTCTCTCTCTCTCCTATCTCTGTTAACTCTCTCTCTCTCTCTCTCTCTCTCTCTCTCTCTCTGTATCTATATATATATTTTTTCACACACATATTTTCCTACATAAATATATGTATTGTGCTAGAATTCATAATTAAAATAATTGTACATTTGGAAAACCCATAGGTTTCAAGCCACTCTCTGCAGACGGAACGAGTTTGTGTGCAGCAGGAAAAGCGCAGAGTACGACCTCAGTCCTGATCAACATCATGCAAATCACTATGTTTAGAGTAAACTGTGGAGGTCTGTGAAGAACGCTACTCTTCCTCGGTACTGCCAATCACACTAGGATTCAGAACAGAACAGAACAGAACAGAATAGAACATACGTATTCTGTGCAGGGTGTTAGAAAAATTAAAAATAAAATGTATGCAATCGATAATTCGGGGAAAGAACCTGCACTGATGTGTTACCCTTAACTGTTCCGTCCTTGACATCAACCTTGACATTCAGCATGATATTGTTAATAAATTCCTTACTTTTTGTCTTATGCCGGTGTCGACCAAGCTCAAATATTTCATTACTTAAGTGCTGGAATAATTTCTTCCTCTTCTTCTTATTATTATTCTTATTCTTTTTCTTCTTCTAATAATTTCGGCATTTTTCAGTCATTCTGTGGGACGAAATCAAACCTTGTTCATGCTTTGATGTTATTTTCCTTTAACTTTCTCGGTCTACCTCTCTCCTTCTCTGCCTACCTCTCTCCTTCTATGTCTACCTCTCTCCTTCTCTGCCTACCTCTCTCCTTCTCTGCCTACCTCTCTCCATCTCTGCCTACCTCTCTCCTTCTCTGCCTAACTCTCTCCTTCTACCCTTTAACAATTCCTTGCAGAACGGTCTTTACTAGGCCAGATGATTAAGATACACGGCAAACTCATTTCATTTTGCGTTTCTTCACAATAGTCAAAATATTATATCATGCACTAAAACTGCTTGATACAAATAATAATAAATAAATATTATTATATATAGGGAACTTCAGAGGCGATAATAGGGAATAATAGAACAAAGAAGTATGTGTTAGCACTTGGAAAAATAAATAGGGAACTTCCGAGCCGATAATAGGGAATAATAGAACAAAGAAGTATGTGTTAGCACTCGGAAAAATTGACAAGAAAATAAATAGGGAACTTCCGAGCCGATAATAGGGAATAATAGAACAAAGAAGTATGTGTTAGCACTCGGAAAAATTGACAAAAATAAATAGGGAACTTCAGAGGCGATAAATAAATAGACGATAAATAAATATGTCAATTTTTCCGAGTGCTAACACATACTTCTTTGTTCTATTATTCTCTATTATCGCCTCTGAAGTTCCCTATTTATTTTCTTGTCAATTTGTCCAAGTGCTAACACATACTTCTTTGTTCTATTATTCCCTATTATCAGCTCTGTAGTTCTCTATTTATTTTCTTGTCAATTTGTCCAAGTGCTAACACATACTTCTTTGTTCTATTATTCCCTATTATCGCCTCTGAAGTTCCCTATTTATTTTCTTGTCAATTTGTCCAAGTACTAACACATACTTCTTTGTTCTATTATTCACTAAAACTTCTTGCTGCATTCTTTTTGAGAACTTTCTCATTTGTAATAAGATCTATGAGAGTGCTGCTCAAAATCATAAGATAATATTTCATTTCCACAGCTTGGATGTTTCTTCTTGTACTTAATTAAACATTTTTTTTGTAAATTATCACTGCTATTTTTTTTTCACAAATCAACATTTACAATTTCAGCTGCTATTATATAATGGAAGAAATGTTCATAGACAAAGACAGTTTATTGAAAGTATTAATCATTCGTCATCATCAAGTACCATGTCTGCTGGCGTAGGTGATCATGTTTCTCCACAACTCTCGATCTCATCACTTATTTATTATTTCTGTTGTTGACATTCTGCCAAGCTATTCTTTTAATCTATCTTGGATCCTTTCTCTTTGCTTCCATCTATCTCTCTCTTCATCCTTCAATATTCCCAGTTGTTTCCTTCTCATTACATGGTCAAAAAAAATGATGATTGTTTTTTTTCTAATACTGAAAATAAGCTCTTTTTTTTGCTTTGGCCTCTTTCAGAACGTTTTCATTACTTTACATAGCTGTCCATGGTATTCTCAACATTCTTCTGCAAAACCACAATTCTACAGCCTCCAGTGATTTTCCTGCCTGTTGTCCTATTGTCCATTGTTTACATCCATATATTAAGACTTCTTCTTCATAATATTTAAGAACTATTTTTCTTGCTCTCGTTGCCAAAAATGGTTGCACATATTCCTCATTTTTTGGAAAGCTTCTTTTGCCTGTGCTATTCTACATCTCACCTCTGTTGTACTTCTACCATCTGAGGTTAACATTGTTCCCTTGTCTTTAAATTCATTTATCTGTTTTAATATTATTCCACTTATCTTCATTGCGCCTGTGATGCTGTCTTTGCGATGATTCTTTGTTGCTACCATTACTCCTTTATTTTTGTTATTGACGCTGATTCGTTTAATTTTGCTATTGACGCTGATTCCTTTATTTTCGCTATTGACGTTGATTCCTTTATTTTTGCTAATGACGCTGATTCCTTAATTTTTGCTATTGACGCTGATTCCTTTATTTTCGATATTGACGCTGATTCCTTTATTTTTGCTATTGACGCTGATTCCTTTATTTTTGCTAATGACGCTGATTCCTTTATTTTTGCTATTGACGCTGATTCCTTTATTTTTGCTATTAATGCTGATTCCTTTATTTTTGCTTTCCTTCAGTATTATGTCTAAACTTCCTTGTAATTCATTTTTAATCTTAGCGATTAAGACTGTATTATCAGTATACCTGAGGTTATTTAAATTATGGCCTTTCAAAATTGTAAGTCCAGGCATGTCCCTTACGGATCTTAAAATAATGTCACTATACATAGTAAATACATTTGTAGCAGGTATAATTACCGAACCTGACCCTACGTTATCATTCATCATCATCAAGTACCGGGCCTAGTGGCATAGGTGATCATGTCTCTCCACAACTTTCGATCTCGGCAGCTATTTATCATTTCTGTTGTTGACCTTCTGCCAAGCCATTCTCTTAAGCTGTCTGTTATTTTTTCTCTTTGCTTCCCTCTATCTCTTCGTCCCTCAATTTTTCCAGTTGTTACAATATATTCAAGTTATTCTCTTCTCATTACATGGCCAAAAAATGATGATTGTCTCTTCCCAACATTGGAAATTAGCTCTTTTTTTTGCTTTGACCTCTCTCAGAACCTCTTCATTAATCTTCTTAGCTGTCCATTGTATTCTCAACATTCTTCTGCAAAACCACATTTCTACAGACTCCAGTGATTTTCTTGTCTGTTGTCCTATTGTCCATGACTCGTATCCATATGTTAAGACTGGCTCTACGTAACATTTAAGAACTCTTTTTCTTGTTTCTATTGTCAAAAATGGATTGCATAGTATTTTCCTCATTTTTTGGAAAGCTGCTTTTGTCTGAGCCATTCTGCATCTCACCTCTTTTGTACATCTTCCGTCTGAGGTTAACAAAGTTCCCAAATATTTAAATTCATTTACCTGTTTTAATATTATTCCACTTGTCTTTATTTTGCTCTGAGGTGATGTCTTTTTCTTTGTTGTTACCATTACCTCTGTCTTTTTGCTATTAAGGCTGAGTCCTTTATTTTTGCTTTCTTTCACTATAATGTCCAACGTTTCTTGTAACTCATTTTCACTCTTAGCGATTAATACTGTATCATCAGCATACCTTAGATTATTTATATTATGACCTCCAATTGTTATTCCAGGCATGCCCCTTATGGATCTTAGAATAATCTCACTATAAATATTAAACAAATCTAGTGACAGCACACAACCTTGTCTAACACCCTGTTTTCCCAATATCTGATAGAGTCCTTTTAGTGAAATTGAATGGAAAGCCAATAGACATAAATCTTATACAAGTTTATGCACCAACGTTATCATTAAACGATACATAATAACTCAACTAACTGCAATGAGTTCATAATGACAATTTTAAATAAGGAAATAGTGATAGGGTAACAGATTTACGTCGGTGAGAAACAAAACAAATGTAGAACGACGTTTTGGCCAAGAAGGCCTTCAGAGCTGGAACAACAAACAACAAACAACACACACACACACACACACATATATATATATATATATATATATATATATATATATATATATATATATATAGGGAGCCGCGATAGCTCAGTGGTTAGGGAACTGGACTACAAAGGACAAGGGGTAGGGTTCGATCCCAACCGACGGCTTCAGGGTTAATTGGGTACCGGATTTTTTCTGGGAAAGTAAAGCGGCATGAGCGTAATACCGACCACATTACCCCAAAAATCATGTTCCGAAGGTCTGGAAAATTTATGGTCACTAACACCATATTCCCTATACGCCACTTGGCGTGACGGGGGCTCTTTACTCACTTTTATAAGAGACTTTATAAGTGAAACTGAAGGCCTTTTTGGCCGAAACATCGCTCTACTTATGTCTTATATCTCACCTACGTAACGCTGTTACCATACCTATTTTTTTTTTTTTTTTTTACAATTGTTATTATTATCATCAGCTTGACTGCAACTTCGCATTTGTGTGCATCTTGACGCATCTCTATGCCTTTACTCCAAGGAGCTCATAACATGTGCAATGCAGTGATTAAGAAATACTCTGAACAAACAAAGACAGGGAGAGACCGCGTTAAAGCCGAAACCTTGAGAAAGCTCTTGAAATATAAGTTTAAATTCTTTAGTTATGCCATCAGATTTAAAATGAAGCATCTTTTAGAGCGAGTAAACTACATGTTCAAGAAATGGAAAACACAAGAATGTAATAAATCAGGAATATCAAAATAAATCCAATATAGCAAGGAATGAAGTTATTCAAGTAGTAATTTTGAAAAAGAAAATACTTGGGTGAGTCAAAAAGTAGCTGAGGTAGTTAGTCCATCCTGGGCTGAAGATGGAGCAGAGTACGGAAGTCATAGATCTCCACAATTAACGATTTGCTGCTAGTTTTGAAATGGTTATAGTTGGTCCCGGTATCACTGCAAACGAAGTAAAATCCATAATTGATCAACCGCCCGCGCCTCAGTGGAATTATCCAAATTAATATCTTATCTACTAAACAAAGAAACGCAGATGCAATCCCTATCATAGCAGTCTCAGCACACGCCAAAAGGCAAGGCGAACCAGCACAGATAGTGAACACAGCCATCTGTTCCCCGTCATACCTTATCATCATTCATCGTAAGCAATCGGAACATCGAAACACCATCAAAACGGATGAAATGCACAGCTCACGGTGTGTACAGAGCACTAAACTCAGTAGCTCCTGCAGCAAGCCGAACATAGGAACACTTTTCAGACACAGCCTAAAATGGTTCCTGCCGCCTGCCCGCCATATTGACCGGAAGTTCACGGCCTCCCGAAAATATTGGCGTCCTATTTAAAAAAACAAAATGTATAGCAGCTTGATGATGTTAGGACATTGTTTTTGTCTCCAAATCCGAATATAAAACACAGTTATTCGTTGGATTATCCATATCGTACATCGGACAACAAAATCTGAGTCTTGAAATGTGATACTGTAATATCAAACTTGTGAATGCTTGAATTATTGAGGAGTAAACTTCCTGCTGGGGTCATTACTGCGTGCATGAATAATTGAATAAGCGAGTTATTGAGTACCTTAATTACTGAGTGATAGAGTATTTGTACAGAAAGCATTAAACAGAAACATTTCTTGGATCGAACTAATGTTATCAATCTTATTAGAAGCTGTCGGGAGAATTGTAGATTAATGAAGAGAAGTCGTTACAACATTATTGGCATCTGTAGATTGAAGGTGTGAATTGTGTTTTTGAATCTGTTATACCTTTGTTGTATCATGACGGATTTTTTTTTTATATTAAAAAAAAAAGATATTTACAATTTATTTGCCAATGGGTTAATTTACCGTATAATGGAGAGACAGAAAGTGAGATGAAAATGATTTCATTTCATGAAGAATTTGAGGAGATTAATAAGGGAGGATGCAAATACGCGAAAGATAATGGGAAAACAAATCGTGGAGAGAAAAATAGCATGAGACACACTCACAGATAAAGAAAGAAAGAGAGAGAGAAAGAGAGACAAAAGAAAGAGATTAGAGGTGGTTCCTATTGTTAAATAAATAAGAGCTTGTTGATGTTGTTTCTCTCTCTCTTATTAACGTTTACTTGTTAAGCATGCCTCAAATTGCTAATTTAGAGCAGAGCCGAGATAACTTTTCCTTTCGGCCCGACACATCCGTCTTCGACATGGGTACATTTATTCAGTCCAGCAGCTATTTAGGGCTCCTCTTTTGCGTGTGTTAATGTCAAGAGTGGGAGCCGCGATAGCTCAGTGGTTAGTGAGCTGGACTACAAAGGACAAGAGGTAGGGTTCGATCCCAACCGACGGCTTCCGGGTTCACCCAGCCTTAAATGGGTACCGGAATTTTTCTGGGAAATTAAAGCGGCACGGGCGTAATACCGACCACATTACCCCAAAAATCATGTGCTGAAGGTCTGTAAAATTTATGGTCACTAACACCATATCCCCTACACGCCACTTGGCGTGACGTGGGCTCTTTAATTTTTTACTCAAGAGTTCTTTAACGTGTGCAGAGTGTCTATGGGACCTCCTGGTTTCCATTTTTCTCCCCCGTTATCCGAGAGAACTAAACATCAGTTCTTAAAATCCAGACACCAGGTGGAGGGCAAAGCCATAAAGGGAACTTCCTACAATGAACTGACGTCTTACTTCTAGACCACTTATGTGTCCCCTCTCCCTCTCCTCCCCCTTCCACCCCAAATCCCCAACCTTTAGGTGATGTAAAAAAAAATCAATAGTAGAGAATTGAAGAAGGTTCTAAAAGATAATAAAGCCAGAAAAGTGAGTTATGGTTATGTTTAGTCGAAGGCCCCGGTATCACCGCAAGCGAATTAAAATCCATAATTGCTCAACCGCCCGTACCAGTGGAATCATCCGAATTAAAACTCTTCACATTGAAAGACCTAAACAAAGAAAGGTAGCTGCAGTCCCCATCATAGTAGCTTCAGCACACGCCAAAAGACATAATGTCAAGTTAGACCAAAATTGAACACAGCTGCTGTCCTTTGTTATAAGATAACATCATTCAATCGTTACCAATAGGAATATCAAAACACGATCCGGATGAAAAACACAGCTCACGGTGTGCACAGAGCACTAAACTCAGTAGCTCTGGCAATAATCCTGACTTGGAATATGAGGAAACTGCAACAAGGAACACTTTTCAGACTGAGCCTCAATGGCTCCTGTCGCTTATCCGCCATATTGACCACAAAAACAATTAAGGGATGTTACATACAAACGATAGATATACGCAATTGGTGACATTGTAAATAGAGAAAACAATCTAAATAAACTGTATTTGAAAAAAATATATATAAGACAGAGTAGTAGCAGGTATTACAGAAATATAACAAAGCAATAGAAATTAATACTTTTGTTAACAGAAAAAAAAAGATATGGGAAAGGAGCTATTGTTAACAAAAAGATATGAATGGTAAAAATGGTGATTTGTGGGGAAAAAAAAAGAAAATTAAGACAGGAGAAAGGGGTGGTGTTGTTAAACAAAATCTGATACGAATCCACCTGGTATTAAAGAAAAGAAAAGATTGAGAAAACGGGAGAGAGGAAGGGGTGTTACTGGTTAACAAAATGAAAAGTTATTCCCTCGAGAAAAGGATGGTGACCGTTAACAAAGATAAGACTGGGGGGGGGGCGTGGTGTCGTTGAAAACAAGATAATAAAGGAGTGGGAGGGGGTGGTATTGGTTTTTAAAAATAATATAGAGGAAAGAGTTTGTTGTGTTTTAAAAACAAGGAAGATAAGATAAAGAATAGGGGTTGTGTTATAAAAAAAAGATTAGATAAAGGAAAGAGGGTGTGTTTAAAAAAAAAGATTAGATAAAGGAAAGAGGGTGTGTTTAAAAAAAAAGATTAGATAAAGGAAAGAGGGTGTGTTTAAAAAAAAGATTAGATAAAAGAAAGAGGGTGTGTTTTTTAAATGATAAGATCAAAGAAAGAGGATGTGTTTTTTTAATGATAAGATAAAGGAAAGAGGATGTATTTTTTTAATGAAAAGATAAAAGAAAGAGGGTGTGTTTTTTAATGATAAGATACAAGCAAGAGGGTGTGTTTTTTTAATGATGAGATAAAGAAAAGAGGTTTTTTTTTTTAAAATGATAAGATAAAGGAAAGAGGATGTGTTTTTTAATGATAAGATAAAGGAAAGAGGATGTGTTTTTTAATGATAAGATAAAGGAAAGAGGATGTGTTTTTTAATGATAAGATAAAGGAAAGAGTATGTGTTTTTTTAAATGATAAGATAAAAGAAAGAGGGGGTGTTTTTTTTTAATGATAAGATAAAAGAAAGAGGATGTGTTTTTTATGATAAGATAAAAGAAAGAGGATGTGTTTTTTAATGAAAAGATAAAGGAAAGAGGATGTATTTTTTTAATGATAAGATAAAAGAAAGAGGGTGTGTTTTTTAATGATAAGATACAAGAAAGAGGGTGTGTTTTTTTAATGATAAGATAAAGGAAAGAGGATGTGTTTTTTAATGATAAGATAAAGGAAAGAGGATGTGTTTTTTAATGATAAGATAAAGGAAAGAGGATGTGTTTTTTTAATGATAAGATAAAGGAAAGAGTATGTGTTTTTTAAATGATAAGATAAAAGAAAGAGGGTGTGTTTTTTTTTAAATGATAAGATAAAAGAAAGAGGATGTGTTTTTTATGATAAGATAAAAGAAAGAGGATGTGTTTTTTTAATGAAAAGATAAAAGAAAGAGGATGTGTTTTTTTAATGATAAGATAAAGGAAAAAGTATGTGTTTTTTTAAATGATAAGATAAAAGAAAGAGGGTGTGTTTTTTTTTAAATGATAAGATAAAAGAAAGAGGATGTGTTTTTTTATGATAAGATAAAAGAAAGAGGATGTGTTTTTTTAATGATAAGATAAAGGAAAGAGTATGTGTTTTTTTAATGATAAGAAAAAAGAAAGAGGATAAGTTTTTAATGATAAGATAAAGGAAAGAGGATGTGTTTTCTTAATGATAAGATAAAGGAAAGGGGATGTATTTTTTAATGATAAGATAAAGGAAAGAGGACATGTTTTTTTAATAAGATAAATAAAGAGGATGTGTTTTATTAAAATGATCAGATAAAAGAAAGAGGATGTGTTTTTTTAATGATAAGATAAAGAAAGAGGATGTGTTTTTTTAATGATAAGATAAAGGAAAGATGGTGTGTTTTTTTAATGTTAAGATAAAGAAAGAGGATGTGTTTTTTTAATGATAAGATAAAGGAAAGAGGGTGTGTTTTTTTAATGATAAGATAAAGGAAAGAGGGTGTGTTTTTTTAATAATAAGAGAAAAGAAAGAGGATGTGTTTTTTTAATGATAAGATAAAGGAAAGAGGATGTGTTTTTTTAATGTTAAGATAAAGAAAGAGGATGTGTTTTTTTAATGATAAGATAAAGGAAAGAGGGTGTGTTTTTTAAATGATAAGATAAAAGAAAGAGGGTGTGTTTTTTTTAAAAAAATGATAAGATAAAAGAAAGAGGATACGTTTTTTTTAATGATAAGATAAAGGAAAGAGGGTGTGTTTTTTAATGATAAGATAAAGGAAAAAGGATGTGTTTTTTAATGATAAGATAAAAGAAAGAGGATGTATATTTGTTAAATGATAAGATAAAGGAAAGAGGATGTGTTTTTAATAAGAAAGAAGAAAGATGTTGTGTTTTATTAAAGGTGCGATAGAGAAAAGAGGTTGTATTTAAAAAAAAAAAAAGATAACATTTGAGGAAAGAGAGCTTTTTGTTTGGAAAAGAAAGTTATAATAAGGGCAAGTGATGGTAATGTTAAAAAAAATAGTTAAGACAGGAGAAAGGGATGATATTATTAAAAGATAAAAGTACCAAAGAATAACTGAATATAAAGAGAAGTAATGAAGGTTGTTGAAGACTGTCAGTGGTGCCTCAACAACACGCGATTTTATGGGATAACGGTGGAGAGGAAGAGAATTAAGTCAGGATGTGTGTTAACTTTAAATGACTGTGTCATTACTTGGGGATAAAAGTTAACTTTAAGAGACAGTGCCATTACGATAAAGCCTAATTGCTAGGTGCTAACTTGTAATTAATGTATCATTAAACAATGACGTATGCTAACTTGTAATTAATGTATCATTAAACAATGACGTATGCTAACTTGTAATTAATGTATCATTAAACAATGATGTACGCTAACTTAAAATTAATGTATCATTAAACAATGATGTACGATAACTTAAAATTAATGTATCATTAAACAATGACGTACGCTATCTTAAAATGAATGTATCATTAAACAATGACATACGCTAACTTAAAATTAATGTATCATTAAACAATTACATACGCTAACTTAAAATTAATGTATCATTAAACAATGATGTACGCTAACTTAAAATGAAAGTATCATTAAACAATGACATACGCTAACTTAAAATTAATGTGTCATTAAACAATGATGTACGCTAACTTAAAATTAATGTATCATTAAACAATGACATCATCATCATCAAGTACCGTGCCTACTGGCGTAGGTGATCATGCCTCTCCACAATTTTCGATCTCGGCAGCTATTTATCATTTCTGTTGTTGACCTTCTGCAAAGCCATTCTCTTAAACTGTCTGTTATTTTTTCTCTTTGCTTCCCTGTATCGCTTCCTCCCTCAATTTTTCCAGTTGTTATAACATATTCCAGCTGTTCCCTTCTCATTACATGGCCAAAACATGATGATTGCTTCTTCCTAATACTGGAAATTAGCTCTATTTTAAACAATGACAAACAATGGCATACGCTAACTTCAAATTAATGTATCATTAAACAATGACACACGCTAATTTAAAATTAATGTATCATTAAACAATGACATACGCTGATTTAAAATTAATGTATCATTAAACAATGACACACGCTAACTTAAAATAATGTATCATTAAACAATGCATACGCTAACTTAAAATTAATGTATCATTAAACAATGACACACGCTAACTTAAAATAATGTATCATTAAACAATGCATACGCTAACTTAAAATTAATGTATCATTAAACAATGACATACGCTAAATTAAAACTAATATATCATTAAACAATGACATACGCTAACTTAAAATGAATGTATCATTAAACAATGACACACGCTAACTTAAAATTAATGTATCATTAAACAATGACACACGCTAACTTAAAATTAATGTATCATTAAACAATGACACACGCTAACTTAAAATTAATGTTATTGGTTATAGAAGACCTCGGTATCACTGCAAACGAATTAAAATACATAATTGCTCAATCGACCGTGCTAGTGGAATCATTTGAATTACTAACTCATCTTCCAAACAAAGCAAGGTAACTGTAGACATAAGGCGAAACCGCGCAGAAAGTGAACACAGCCAACAGTTCCCTGCCATACGATATTATCTTTCATCGTAAACAATTGGAATATCGGAACATGATCAAAACGGATGAGACACACAGCTCACGGTGTGCACAGAGCACTTAACTCAGTAGCTCATGTAACAAGCCGGACTTGGAATATGAGGAAACTGCAACAAGGAACACTTTTCAGACATAGCCTTCAATGGTTCCTGCCGCCTATCCACCATATACCGGAATTTCAAGTCCTCCCGAAAATGATGATCGTCATATTGAGAACAAAAAATGTATAGCGCTTGATGATGTTAGGACATCGTTCTTGACTGCAACTGAACATATAAACACACAGTTAGTTGTCGAATTATCCCCGTCACACATCAAACAACAGACCGTACGGTTAGCGTAGAACGAACGAAACACGGTGCAAATTCCCCAAAGAGGAAAATCATCGGTCGACTTGAAGGAGCAGTCCACATTAAATGCGTTTCAGCATGTAAATAACTTGCGTCAAATAATACCAACGTCGGCCATTGAACAGCACTCAATGTGACGTAGACCGCATGTTAACACTAGATGGTGAAGGTCGCTTTTACAAACAATACTTGACTTGACAAAAAGGGACATTGCTGTGTGTACTCGGCAGCGGAGATTTGCTAAGTAGAACATCATTTTGATTTCAACACAGAAACATACGTCAGAGAGCCTAAATTACTCAAACCACAGATACATTTTACTGCAGCGATCGAGAGAACGTGAAACGTTCCACCATTTTGAAACAGAAGTCCTTAAAATTAATGTATCATTAAACAATAACGTACGCTAACTTAAAATTAAGGTATTACTGCGCAAGGATGAACGCTGACTTAAAAGACAATATAATTGCGATCATAGAGATCCCATATCTAAAGAAGACGACATCATTACTGGCTAACTACCGCAACTTTAGACAATAAAACTATTGTATAAGAATGTGACAACTTTTCTCAAATTAGTATCATTACAACCTGGGCATGTACTGGCTGTTGGCATCAAAACATGTCGGGTTAGATCGAGCAGAAATAAAATGCTCATTAACAGTGAGGATACTTTGTAAAAATCTCTACAGTGATTTCAGTAAATTGCCCCACTTTCCACTTTAGGCAAGTCTGTCTTGTCTGTTTTTGGATAATTAAACTTTGAAGGACGACTTCAGGGATGTCATTTTTAATGTGCAAATTATTGTAATGTATAACTAATTGTAATATTACATGACAGTTGTATTTTGTGTTCTCCATTTTCTGGTGTTGATTGATGGGAGATGATTATGCAGTAAGAGACAAACAATGGAATGAGACTATCCGTTTGAGGAGTGAGTTTGATGGGAGATGATCTCGGCGATAAGAGCAGACAATGGAGTTGCATAGGTCATTGATGAGTGCAGTTGATGGGAGATGATCTCGGCGATAAGAGCAGACAATGGAGTAGCATAGGTCATTGATGAGTGCAGTTTATGGGAGATGATCTCGGCGATAAGAGCAGACAATGGAGTAGCATAGGTCATTGATGAGTGCAGTTGATGGGAGATAATAACGGCGATAAGAGCAGACAATGGAGTTGCATAGGTCATTGATGAGTGCAGATGATGGGAGATAATAACGGCGATAAGAGCAGACAATGGAGTAGCATAGGTCATTGATGAGTGCAGTTTATGGGAGATGATCTCGGCGATAAGAGCAGACAATGGAGTAGCATAGGTCATTGATGAGTGCAGTTGTTGGGAGATGATCTCGGCGATAAGAGCAGACAATGGAGTAGCATAGGTCATTGATGAGTGCAGTTTATGGGAGATGATCTCGGCGATAAGAGCAGACAATGGAGTAGCATAGGTCATTGATGAGTGCAGTTTATGGGAGATGATCTCGGCGATAAGAGCAGACAATGGAGTAGCATAGGTCATTGATGAGTGCAGTTGATGGGAGATGATCTCGGCGATAAGAGCAGACAATGGAGTAGCATAGGTCATTGATGAGTGCAGTTGATGGGAGATGATCTCGGCGATAAGAGCAGACAATGGAGTAGCATAGGTCATTGATGAGTGCAGTTGTTGGGAGATGATCTCGGCGATAAGAGCAGACAATGGAGTAGCATAGGTCATTGATGAGTGCAGTTGTTGGGAGATGATCTCGGCGATAAGAGCAGACAATGGAGTAGCATAGGTCATTGATGAGTGCAGCTGATGTGAGATGATCTCGGCGATAAGAGCAGACAATGGAGTAGCATAGGTCATTGATGAGTGCAGTTGATGGGAGATGATCTCGGCGATATGAGCAGACAATGGAGTTGCATAGGTCATTAATGAGTGCAGTTGATGGGAGATGATTACGCAATAATAGACAGACAATAGAGTTGCGGAGACCATTTGATGAGTGAATTTGATGGAGGTGATAACAGCGATAGATCATCGAATCATTTCAGAGGATGAGGTATGTTTACAACACTCCAAAAAAAAATCACAAATAATCACCAACAGAAAAAAAACAAAGAACAATAGATGATCCGAAAAAGGATGGAACCCGTACTCCTTGGCACAGAGCCATGCTTCGAGGAACAAACGCTAGAGTACACAGTCAACTAACCTACTTAAAAAGATAGCTATCATTAGCGATGTCTTTCACGCATGTATACTCATGACTGTCATATAGGCTTACAAATATAACTTGGGAGCAATTTGTGCATCTGTAATTTCCTTTTATGACAAGTATCTCCTGGATAGGGTAGGGCTGAATACTTGCATTGCAGACAAACAGTTATAGGATGAAACAGCACAAATAGTTTCCAGTGGTTTTGACTTGAGACAAATAATAATAAATGAATATTATTATAGAGGGAAAATTCTGAGGTGATAGATCAGCGAATCAATTTTGAGGAAGAGGTATGTTTACAACACCGGTCAAAGCTCACCTTTGCGAACTCGACATAGCTGATAAAACACTACCCACAACCACCCCTTCTCGCTGTGCTGAACTTTGGCTGACGACGTCACGCTAGTTGTGTTGCGAGCAGGCCTATTGTTAAAGATGACAGTGGAATTTCATAAGCCTTAGAGGAGTCCTGGGGAAAATAACTACCACGCCCCGGAGAAAGCACGAGAGGCAAATAAAGTAATAACAAGCTGGAAGAGGGCAGTGCAAACAAAAAGGAATAGTGTGGGGCAGACCTGGAGCACTTTGCGAATTATGGTCGCAGACCGAACGAAGTGGATGAACTGTTGCTGCTTTTCAAGACGACAAGCTGCGTACCCGTCGCTGACAGCTGTGCTGACAAAAACTACAGAAGTCCTCGTATGCTGAATGAGTTCTAAAGGCACAATTAACATCATTATCATCATCATGAACATCATCATCATCATCATCAACAACATCATCATCATCATCAGCATGTGCCGTATCGGTTGGCGTAGGCGATCATGTCCTTCCACAAACTTCTATCTACCGTGCACTGTATCACTTCTGTTGTTGACTGATTTCCATGCCGTGACACTAAGCTATCGATTATTATCTCTCTTTGTCGTCCGCTATCTCTCTTTCCCAAGTATTTCAACTTTCCTCTTCTCATGATGTGCCCGAAAAATATTGATTGTCTCTTTCTGATGTTTTTTGGGAGCTTCCATTTTGTGTTGCCCTCATTGAGAATTCCCTCGTTGGTCTTTTTAGCTATCCAGGGAACTTTCAACATTCTTCTGAGAAATCCCATCTCTATGGCCTCTAATCGTCTTTTCATTTGTTTGTCTACTGTCGATTATTCGCTTCAATAGGTCAAAATTAGTTCTATATAGCACCGATGAACTCTCTTTCTCACTTTTATTGATACAGACTTGTTGCACAAGATGTTTTTCATTTTCTGAAATGTTATTTTGGCCTGAGCTATTCTGCTTTTTATTTCTGTGGTGCATCTTCCATCTTATGTTACTATTGTGCCCAAGTATTTGAAGCGTTGCACTTGTTTCAGATTTGTCTAGTACATGTTATTCACAATACATGTAGATGAATAAACAATTTTTGAGATAAAGACATAGACATGCTCTTGTATACAAGCGAAGTTTTATTGGATTTGGATGATGTGTAAACTAACTCGGATCTCTTGTCCAGTCACTCAGAACCGTTTTGTTTTAGTTCACGATTTTTGCAGCCCTCGTGAAAGTCTCAAGCAGGAAGGAAAAAAAGGAACTCGTGACGCCTCAAGTGTGACACAGGAAATATGGCGCTAGTGCACTTATGTTCTGTAACCATATCTCTCTCTCTCTCTCTCTCTCTCTGCGATAAAGACTCAATCAGAGTAGGATTCCAGACTCTCTCATGAAGTCAGCTGTCTGTTTAAGCTTCCATGGAGGTGGGCGTGGACCACATTGTTCTTCTCAGGTCTGTGAACTGGGAACAATCATGTCGTGGCACGTGGCCCAGCATTCCACCTGCCTGGGGGGACTTCACAGACAGAACATCATAATTAAAGTCTGTTAGATCCATTCTGATTGAATACCTGTTAAAACGTTGCACTGTGTTCTGTGTCAGTGGCCCAGTGCATCCGATTTCAGCCAGCATTTTATTCAGGTTTGCTTTCCTTAGCCTTTGATTGTCCCCAATCTTCCTGCAAGGCAGCAGATTGTCTTTTCTGTAGGGGGATTCTGCCCTTAGATGGTCGGCCCTCCCAGGTTTACGAGCACCATCTGCCTACGCTTGTACCATACCCACTTTCGGTGGGTGGGTGTTCAGCATCACACCAGTGCAAATGTCCGTTGTGATAAGACGTAACTGATATAAGTAATGCTGGCTATTTCGCAGGTAAATTAATTCACATTCAAAGGAAAAGAGTATTTAGATTCAAATAAATCTTTGATATGAAGGTTCTTAAAATATGTTCATGACAATTAGTCGGTAGCTGTAGACAACATGGAGGTAAATCATGAACAGTGGACACACAAACGAAAAATAAACTATGACTTGCCACAGAGATGATGATATATAATGTTGAGAGTTCCCTTCAGGTGTAAGACGGCAGCCTCTGGACAAGAAAGTCTCGGGTTTGATTCCTACCATCGACGGTGTGAATTTGTCAAATATCGAACCCGTGGTTTCTTCGTGGTTTACCCTGTGTCTCGTTTCTGGATAGTTAGCTGTGATGTGTGGGCCTCTTGGATAGTAGAGTAGATGTGTGGGCCTCTTGGATAGTAGAGTAGATGTGTGGGCCTCTTGGATAGTAGAGTAGATGTGTGGGCCTCTTGGATAGTAGAGTAGATGTGTGGGCCTCTTGGATAGTAGAGTAGATGTGTGGGCCTCTTGGATAGTAGAGTAGATGTGTGGGCCTCTTGGATAGTAGAGTAGATGTGTGGGCCTCTTGGATAGTAGAGTAGATGTGTGGGCCTCTTGGATAGTAGAGTAGATGTGTGGGCCTCTTGGATAATAGAGTAGATGTGTGGGCCTCTTGGATAGTAGAGTACAAAGGGAGTCATGTGTAAATTCGCGCACGTTAAAGAACCATTGGCTGTTGGAATTCGAAAAGAATAGGTCGGAAATGGCCGCTGCTCGGTCAAAATTGAAATTGTTTTTTGTTTCTTTGCGTTCCCCAGCTTTGACCTCTGATGAAATCCCTAGAGACTAGGAATTGGATTTTGCGTGTTAATCCGTTTTTCCCTGGCAGCCGTGTCCACAGCGGTCCCTCACCGCACAAACAGATAATTCCAACTTCGGAGGTACTCATATTTTTTCCAGTCCATGAGTAATTGACGTTTCAAGCTGGGTCTCCCTGCTGAGACCATGGGTGGTTACCGCAGAGAGAAATTATAAATAAAAATCCCAACTGGTTCAGCCGGGATTTGAACTCACAACCTCTCTGTCTTAATGCCGGCATCTTGCCTCGAGACCAACCATGTGGAAAATAAAAGTTGTATTTAGGTTGGTTGGCAAAAGGACTAAGGGTACCCACAACTTTGATTTGTAAACATGTGTAAACGCGACATGAAGACTCTGAACATAAAGCAAAGTCCCTAGAGAAGAGGAACTGGATTTTGCGTGTTAATTCGTTTTTCCCTGGCAGCAGTGAGCAGAGGGGTCCCTCACCGCACAGACAGATAACTTCAACTTCGGAGGTACTCATATTTTTTTCCGTTCATGGATAATTGACGTTTCCGGCTGCTGAGACCAGGGTTGGTTGCTGCAAAGAAACATCACAAATAAAAACCCCAACTGGTACAGCCGGGATTTAAACTCACAAGCTCTCTGTCTCAAGACCGGCGTCTAGCCTCGAGACCATCCAGTCCCCGTATTGATAAGAAAATACGTTTTTATATGAAAAAAATTGTACCCAAAAAATGTATAAATTCATTCGATGAAAAAATGAGATTACACAAGATTTCTGATGAAAAAGAAACAAACAAAATTACATTATAATATTACTCAATGTGTGGTTTTTTAAAATATTTTTAAATATGTTTTTGAAAACGAAGAATTACAGTATATAGAAATATTCAGTAATAACAAAAACATATAGAAAAAAAAAAAATATATATATATATATATATATATATATGAGCCGCGATTGCTCAGTGGTTAGTGAACTGGACTACAAAGGACAAGGGGTAGGGTTCGATCCCAACCGACGGCTTCCGGGTTCACCCAGCCTTAAATGGGTACCGGATTTTTTTCTGGGAAAGTAAAGCAGCACGGGCGTAATACCGACCACATTACCCCAAAAATCATGTGCTGAAGGTCTGTAAAATATAGGATTACTAACACCATATTTCCCTATACGCCACTTGGCGTGACGGGGGTACTTTACTTTTTACTTATATGTATATATATATATATATATATATATATATATATATATATATATATATATCATGAAAAAATATGTGAAATAATCATTTCAACACATGAATTCTATGATTGACATCATCATCCAATCTTATTCCCAACGTATATTATTTCTACCTTTTAGAATTCGAGAAATAATCCAACTTTTGAGTAATAAGCTACGGGCGGGGCAAGTCGCTGGTGTGCACACATATGGAATTACGAAACAGATCTAGCGGTTCCCAGCCAGGCCTGTTGTCACATACACACGTAAGTTCGAAGGAAAGCTAAAAATAAAACGGACATATCAGTGACAAATTTCAATAATGATGCGAGAATTTACGGGACCATTTCGCATGATTGCATACCTGTAGTTGCATCATTGCACAAATTGCACGTTTCAATGATCTTAAGATAATTGAAGTCTGTAGATTAAAAAAAAACACATCTTGAAAATTTGACTCAAAATTACAAAACTTAATAAGCTGACTCAAGCAGTGATCTTTACTTCCTTCATAGTTAAGGAGTCAGAAAATCATCTTTGGTTCACGACACGGGGCATTACATGATCTTTAGAGTATTCATTGACACAAAGCTGATTGTTGTCAGAATGGGTGAATCAGAGCTGATCAAGATTGCACACAACTTTAACTTTTTTGGAAACAGAGTAACCATGCAGGTCATGCGTGACAGAATCGGAGATTAAAAGCAGATTTGGGAGCAAATCATCATAATCGAGTGCCGTCTCCGCATCGAAGGTTGGCTACCATGGAGCGCCATTCTGCTCTGTCTCTTGCTTTGATGGTGCAGGTTGTCATAGGCTGGTTTATCCATCTTCCGATGTTACTCGTCCATGTTAGTCTTGGTCTGCCTCTACCTCTTTTACCTTGTATTTTCCCCTCCAGGATTACTTTTAGTAGGCTGTTGTGTCTTTTAACATGGCCCAAAAATTATTTCTTTACTACATGCCTTTTATTGAAAGAAATATTTAGATTCTTGACTATATCTTTTATTCCGTTTATCCATCTCTACCTTTATCTCCAGCATCCCCTGTCCTGATGTATTGAGTCAGAAGGATTCCAATCTTCTGCCTTGCAGGAAGATTGGGGACAATCAAAGGTTAAGGAAAGCAAACATGAAAAAATGCTGGCTGAAATCTGATGCACTGGGCCACTGGCGCAGAACACAGTGCAACGTATTAACGGGTGTTCAATCAGAGTGGATCTGGCGGACTCTAAATGTGACGTTCTGTCTGTGGGAGCGATCAACACACTTAACCTGACAGCTGACTTCATGTGGGAGTCTGGAATCCTACTATGACTGAGTCCTGATCGCAGAGAGAGAGAGAGAGAGAGAGAGAGAGAGAGAGAGAGAGAGAGAGAAATATTCCGATATTGTTTGGTCCTGTTTTATTACAACCCAAATGTCCGAACAATTTCATTTGTTGTGTGTATATATTTTCCAGGCACATTTTGAACTTTTCTCTCATTCTCATTGGATAATCGATCAACATTTGTGTTCTTTGTTATTTTTCTCAAGCACCTTTCTTTGCAGGTTGGCATCTTCCGTGTGGATTTTTTGTTCAATATTTATGTTTGACTTTTGTGACACAATGGTACTTATTATTTGTTTCTTAGCGGTTAATGAGATGGTTGGCTCTTTCAACAGCAGAGCCAGTTGATAGTTGATAATGTTTGCTCTCTGTTCTATAGTCCCAACCTACTCCCGCTCAAGCAGTTGAATTCTATAATGTGTTTAATTTCTATTCTTATTCTACCTTTCATGTTCTAGCGATGCACAGATCTTCAACAAACACTTTCCAAGCCGTTCTGTCTTCCCCATTCTCTTCATCTCGGCTTCCACTTGTCTTCTCCAAGAATGTTTTGGTCTTCCTCTTTGTCTCTTCCCTGGGGATTCCAAACAAAGATCCTGTCGTGTAATACTCTCTGTTGGCTTCCGCAGTGTGTGTCCTAGTCAGAGCCATCGTCTTCGTTGTATCTCTTTGTTTACTGGTATCTGACTGGTACTTTCCATAATTCTGAGTTATTGCTATTGTTTAATTTAAGTATAGTTTATTTTAACGTTTAAGCTTTCCTCTTTTATCATTAATAGCAGGCTTGAACCAGCGTTTCATATCGTCATCACGTTAGTAGCATTCATAAGTAGGACTTCCTGCTGGGTCCGAAAATGAACTCATATTGGACCAAGAAACAAATGAAAAACAACATGGCTTCCTCAATGATGCAATTTTTAGCTACAATTTCTTGATGAACTGGTTTTTTTTATATTCTGAACAACTTGATGCCATTCTAAATACACTTTACAAGAATTTACAGCAAGGGACTCACAGCAGACTCATAGGTGATAAATTATCCCAGCTTTCTGTGGTCCAGACGGTATACTATCGTATACTTGTCACAGCTGTGTGCTTTCAAATTAGCGTTTTAGTGATAACTTATAATAATAATAATAATAAATTTGAGTATTTTCTACTGAGGACCTGAGCCTAGTACATTCCCCTCATTTAAAAAAAATTGATATTCTGTAGGAGTGGTTTCTATTTTTGTCACTAGACACAAAAAGTAAATTTGTTGACTAAAGTAAGTATACACTTGTTCCCCCCCCCCACCCCCTTTTTCCATTTTCTTTCCGGGGAGTGAGGAATACTCAGTCTAGTTTGTGTTAATCTTTACGCAAGACAGCAGTTGTCTGTAGCCAGATTGGTATCCTCTAAGACATCAAGCCTATCAAACCATAGTTCGTTCAGAAATTCGTACCCGCATAGTTGATCAATTATCTCGGAAACTGTTTAATAAATTTCTGTAATTCTTTTTCGTGAATTATTATTTCTTCACCGACATTCAGTCTGATTTTTTGCCCTACTGTCATGCAATTAGGAAAGATTTTTACTTATTTGAGGTATATAAAAATATTATTTTCTTGCTTGTCCTAAATTTTATGATTTTACAATACCCACATTTGTTGTAATGAACTCACCAATTAAAAAGACAAATTTCACGTGCACACCACACCATCGTATTACCGTCTTGCGCTCTTTACTTGTAAGACACGTGCCACTCCGAGTTTTTTTTTTTTGGTAATTTCATTTCCGGTTTCGATGGTTACGGATCCAAGATGGCAGATCTAGTCCACGTCCGCTCGATCGCTGCAGAAAGTGCATCCAGCGTCTGATTAATTTCAGTTCTCCATTGTATTTTTCTGCGTTAAAATCAAAATGATGATATACTTAATACATCTTTGCTATCGTCGCTAAAGCGAGGTCGTAGGCCGACAACAGTCCCATTTTGACAAATCAAATGTTAATGAGACCTTCACCGTCTAGACTTGATCTGCGCTTTACGTCACATTGGTGCTGTTCATGACTGTTGTTTGAATTCCTTGACGCAAATTATTTCCATGTTACTTATTAATGTAAACTACTTCGTCAGCCGCAGTTTTATCTCTTTTGGGAATTTGCTTCGTGTTTTGTTTGTCGTAGGCTGCTTACACTAGAGTAATCAGAAATCTAAAGGGAGCAAGATTGTGTTCGGCATTGTTGTAAACTATGTCATCGTAATGGTTCCCTAGACCAGCCGTGCGCTAATCTTACGGTCTGCTGTTTGATGTGCGACGGGGATAATTTGAGACTAACTGTGTGTCTATATGTTCGGAATTGGAGTTAACAACGATGGCCTAACATCATCAAGTGCTACGACGATCATCATTTTTAAGAGGACGTAAATTTTCGGTATATGGGGATAGGCGCTGGGAACAATTGAAGGCTATGCATGGAAAGTGTTCCTTGTTGCAGTTTCCTCATATTCCAAGTCGCATGTCTGTGTTAGTCACCTCTAGTGACTCGGGCAGATTGTGCTCGTAAACCTGGGAGGGCCGACCATCTAAGGGCAGAATCCCCATACAGAAAAGACCATCTGCTACCTTGCAGGAAGATTAGGGACAATAAAAGGCTGAGGAAAGCAAACCTGAACAAAATGATGGCTGAAATCGGATGCACTGGAGCAGAACACAGTTCAACGTTTTAACAGGTATTCAAGCGGAGTGGATCTAACAGGCTTAAACAGACAGCTGTCTTCGTGTGAGAATCTGGAGTCCTGCTCTGATTGAGTCCTGATCGCAGAGAGAAAGAGAGAGAGAGAGAGAGAGAGAGAGAGATTTCCGGTTTCTTGTTAAATTGGCCTAGAGGCGTATTTTGACAAACAAATTTACTATTAATGAATATTCCTGTAAGTGTGATAATTTGTAAGCTGTTGTGAAGTGACTACTTGATTTTTAAAACCATGAAGAGTTTAAAGTGTAAATTCATCACTATGCAAAATATAACTGTGTTATTGTACATGTACTTGTGCAAGGAATCTAAAATGGGTCGGTTATATTATTATTTAATGTAATACGGATACGCTTTTAGGCTTCCATTATTAGAAAATTAACATAATTTACTGTAAAATCTAATGTTTAGAGCATGCGGTTTGATGCCTTTCTAAAATTGTATAACAGCAAACGATTTGTGCAAAATTCAGACTACCTTTGTACTTAAATGTTGTAAAATCTGAAGGTCGGTGAAAAAAATAATATTTCATGAAAACAAAATAGAGAAATTCATCAGTTTCCGAGATAATTGATCAACTCTGTGGGCACGAATTTATGAAGGAACTATAATGACATCTTCCTATCTGTGATTGCATCAATTTTGCTTCCTTCATTTTGTTTCTCGCAAACTAAGAAAATACAAAGAACGAAGAATGTGTGTGCGTGTGTGTGCGTGTGTGTGTGTGTGTGTGGAAAGAGGGTGGGGGGAGGTATCCCAGCATCAGTAGTTCAACAGCTTCTCGAGATGCCAAAAAAGGATCGTTACGCGGGGAGAAACAGAACAATAACAAGCCAACACAGAACTCAAGTGGCAGCCGCGATAGCTCAGTGGTTAGTGAACTGGACCACAAAGGACGCGGGGTAGGGTTTGATCCCAACCGACGGCTTCCGGGTTCATTCAGCCTTAAATGGGTACCGGATATTTTTCTGGGAAAGTAAAGCAGCACGGGCGTAACACTGACCACATTACCCCAAAAATCATGTGCTGAAGGTCTGTAAAATATAGGGTCACTAACACCATATTTCCCTATACGCCACTTGGCGTGACGCAGGTACTTTACTTTTTTATAGAACTCATGTCGTCAGTTAGTCTCCACACACTGAGGGACATACTGGGGTGGAGGTCAGAAACCTTATGGTCCCGTTCGATGTGCATTGAGGATGATCCGTCCACTAAACTAACATCTCAACAGCGCACTATTCTAACAGATATGACATTTATTTTATTCTGTCCATGGAACCTGTTTCACTGCAGTCATGAATTCCCATATCCGCTCCGTCACTTGTCACAGCATTTCCCAAAATAGATCGATGAATCCCGTTGAGAAGGACGCTCATTGCACATCCTACTCGGCAGTATAGGGGATGACTCCAAATATCCTTAGTCGCCTCTTACGATAATCGGGGCAGGTAACAGTGGCTCTATTCTTCTCTCCGCTCACCGTCACGCCAAGGGGAGTATAGGGAATATGGTGTTAGTGACCATAAATTTTAGAGACATTCAGCACATGATTTTTGGGGTAATGTGGTCGGTATTACGCCCGTGCCGCTTTACTTGAAAAAATCTGGTACCCATTTAAGGCTGGGTGAACCCGTAAGTCGTTGGTTGGGATCGAACTGTACCTCTTATCCTTTGTAGTCCAGTTCACTAACCACTGAGCTATCGCGGCTCTTTTTCTGATATACAATAGCATATACTTTCACGTGACGAAGCGAACTATACAACACATTCAATGTGACGTCACTGAGTATGGGATATTAATCAAACAATGATTAGTTGTGAAAACGAAAGTGGAATGTGACCAGGTAATCAAGTACCATACCTGATGGAGTAGGTCATCATGTCTCTCCACAACTTTCAATCTCGACAGTTATTTATCCTTGCAGTTGTTGACCTGCTCCCAAGCCATTCTCTTAAGCTGTCTAGTATCTTTTCTCTTTGCTTCCATCTATCACTTCGTACATAAATTCTCCCAGTTGTCACAATATATTCCAGTTGTTCCCTTTTCATTACATAGCCAAAAAAAGATGATTGTTTCTTTCTAATACTGGCTATTAGCTCTCGTTTTGCTTTGGCATCTTTCATAACGCTTTCATTTCTCTTCTTAGCTGTCTATGGTATTCTCAACATTCTTCTGTAAAACCACATTTCCACAGCCTCCAGTGATTTTCTTGTCAGTTGTCACACTGTCCATGGATACCAGACAGTAGTCATCTATATATTTACAATTTAGCTTTGACCAGACCTAGCCTTGTCGAGCATTCATTTCATAAGATCATTTCTGTCAGGTTTAATCGGATTCCAATGCGATGGCGTGTTTGATCGCGTGTCATTTGACACCTGTTTCCATATTTGTTGAAATGAGATCACTCTCAAACACGACTTTCAATTTATTGTGTCATGACGGTTTGTGAGAAAATAAGCAACAATGGCGCTCGAATTTTTCCTCATTTCATTTCTTCATTTCTTACCGAATTAGATGCTGGTGTCTTGGGTGTACATGGCATTCTTATAATCTTTCATATCTCTCTCTCTTTCTCTTCCACCACTCCATCTCTCTGTCCATCACTGTGTCTCTCTGTGTGTGTGTCTCTCTCTGTCTCTCACTTTTCCGCCACCCCATCGCTATCTGTCTCTATATCTTCTGCTAATTGTGACCCTCTCATTGTCTTTCTCTTTTCCACCACTCCCTATCTCTCTCTCTCTCTCTGTCTCTCTATTCTTGTACTCCGTATCTATCTGTCTTTCTCTTTTCCACCACTCCCTATCTCTCTCTCTCTCTCTGTCTCTCTATTCTTGTACTCCGTATCTATCTGTCTTTCTCTTTTCCACCACTCCCTATCTCTCTCTCTCTCTGTCTCTCTGTTCTTGCACTCCATATCTCTCTGTCTTTCTCTTTTTCACCACTCCCTATCTCTCTGTCTCTCTGTTCTTGCACTCCATATCTCTCTGTCTTTCTCTTTTTCACCACTCCCTATCTCTCTGTCTCTCTGTTCTTGCACTCCATATCTCTCTGTCTTTCTCCGTCTCTCTCTTCTTCGCAACTCATACTTTCTCTCTATCTTTCTCTTCTGCCACCCTGTCTTTCTCTCTGTTTCTACATCTTCCGCCTTTTCGTCTCTTTCTGTCTGTATCTCTCTCTCTTCAGCCACTCACTCTTTCTCTCTATCGATCTCTGTCTCTTTGTTTTATGCCACTCCGTCTTTCACTCTGTCTCCCTCTCTTCCATCACTCCGTCTTTCGCTCTGTCTCCCTCTCTTCCATCACTCCGTCTTTCGCTCTGTCTCCCTCTCTTCCATCACTCCGTCTTTCGCTCTGTCTCCCTCTCTTCCATCACTCCGTCTTTCACTCTGTCTCCCTCTCTTCCATCACTCCGTCTTTCGCTCTGTCTCCCTCTCTTCCATCACTCCGTCTTTCACTCTGTCTCCCTCTCTTCCATCACTCCGTCTTTCACTCTGTCTCCCTCTCTTCCATCACTCCGTCTTTCACTCTGTCTCCCTCTCTTCCATCACTCCGTCTTTCGCTCTGTCTCCCTCTCTTCCATCACTCCGTCTTTCACTCTGTCTCCCTCTCTTCCATCACTCCGTCTTTCACTCTGTCTCCCTCTCTTCCATCACTCCGTCTTTCACTCTGTCTCCCTCTCTTCCATCACTCCGTCTTTCACTCTGTCTCCCTCTCTTCCATCACTCCGTCTTTCACTCTGTCTCTCTTCCACCACTCCGCCTCTCTCTCTCTTTCCCTCTAACACTTACTCCCTTCTTATATCTATAACTATGAGAACAATGCTATATAAATAATACCGAAATGAAATGTAAAAACAAAGAAACAATAAAAAACTTGAACGCTTAATCCTAGAACAAATCAATAAAAGAAACATCACCGAAGTGTACGAACTCATAATACATTTAGGGAATACCTATGCAGTAGAAAATAAAGAAAAGAAAACAACAAATTATATTATTTGACTATGTAAGAAGACATAAATATCAAATCACAATTCACACACTGCTTTTTTTTTATTAACTTCATAGGGATTAGGGATTGAGCATCTGGTATGTTGAGGATATGAGGTCGGTTCGATCCTAATCTGAGTGTCGCAATAGCTCAGTGGTTAGTGACTGGATTACTAAGGACAAGAGGTAGGGTTCGATCCCAACCGACGGCTTCCATATTCACCCAGCCTTAAATGGGTTCCGGATTTTTTTTCTTGGAAAATAAAGGGGAACGGGCGTAACACTGACCACATTACGTCAAAAATGATGTGCTGAAGTTCTGTAAAAATTATGGTCTCTATCACCACATTTCCTATACGCCACTTGGCGTGACGGGGAACGTTAATTTTTTTTTACTTTGATCTTAATCGACGACTTCTAGGTTCACCCTGTATTACATTAGTTAAATGGTACCATATCTTTATTTCTTTCTTTCTTTCTTTCTTTTTTTATATTATTTTTTTGGAAGGGGGAGGAGAATACCGTGCTGGCGTAGTGCTGACAAATGTCCCTATAATGTACCGATGATAGAAAAGCATGGACACTAAGACCATATCAGTATACACCAAACGCCCAGCGGTGACAGCTCTTAATTTCTTCTCTGCTCATTTTAAAAAGTTAAATTAGTAAAGTACCTCCGTCACGCCAAGTGGCGTATAGGGAATATGGTGTTAGTGACCATAATTTTTACAGACCTTCGGCACATGCTTTTTGAGGTAATGTGGTCGGTATTACGCCCATGCTGCTTTACTTTCCCAGAAAGAATCCGGTACCCATTTATGGCTGGGTGAACCCGGAAGCCGTCGATCAGGATCGAAACCGATCTCTTGTCCATTGTAGTCCAGTTCACTTACCACTGAACCATCGCGGTTCCTTCTGCTTAATTGTGTTGTCGTATAAATATTTTTTTTAGATAAATACAGATGGGAGTTAATATCAACCACATTACATCGCCTCAAAACTCCAATGGTGAAACAAGTAAGTGGTATAGTCAGGTACATATTCACAAACCACATTACAGCGGTTCAAAACTCCAATGGTCAATCAAGTAAGTACTATAGACAGGTACATATCCACAACCACATTACATCGTCTCAAGATCCAATGGTCGAACAAGTAAGTAGTATAGTCTGGTACATGTTTACACCCACATGGTACAAAGAGTTTTTACTTTATATTCAGAATAGGAATGATTAGGATAAGAACCTGAGCTAAATTAACCACCGCATCACGGACCTGCCATTCCTATCATTACTTTATAATCACAGTTGTATATTGTTATCTTTAACTGGCATTTTAGTTCCAATCTTAGAAATATTGCTGCATTTATGAATGAAGATGTTGTGAGTTTAGTACATTCCCCTCATTCTCAAAACTGATATTTTATGGAAGTGGTTTCAATTCGTCGACCATACATACAACGTACACTTCTAAAGAAAAAATACAAGTAAAGTTTCCGACCACGCCTTGCCAAGCAATTGGATAAATATGATGTTAGTGACCATATTTTTCTATGACCACGGCATATTTGTGGGTGATATTATCCTTATCACGCCAAGCCGTCTTTACTTCCCAGATAATTCTCTTGTACCCATTTTTAGAGGCTGGGTGAGCCCAGAGCCTTGTTAATTCGAAGAAAAAAAATATCCGCAACTGCTGGGGATCAAACCCGGATCCTTCTGATCAGGAAGCGAGCACACTAACCATTCAACCACCGAGGTTCCCGTAAAACCTCTAGCTAACGTAACAGTTAATATATTTAACTAATACTTTAATTGTACTCATCCCCAAGCAAACACTATATGGTGAACTAATACACGGAAAAAGACAAATCGGCGGACCTAAACTACTATATAGAGATATATGTAAATCATCTCTGAATGACTTCTCCATCTGTGAAAATGACTGGGAACATCTGGCAAGTGATCGTACATCAGGGAGAGCATGCATAATGAATGGTATAACATCATTTGAGACTGTACTAAGGCAAAACTTAGAAGAGAAAAAACTCATGAAAAAGGATTGAAAACCCTGTGGATCAGTGGGCCTGACTTGCTCATTCTGTGGCCGTGTGTGTTTGTCAAACATTGGTAGAATTAGCCACGAAAGAAGCTGTTCGATAAAAACAAAACCTCAAAAAAATTACACAATAGCCTCCACTAGACCGTCTGACAAGACGAAAAGGGCAATTCACTTTAGTAGTGAATTATCGTATCAAGATATCACAGATTTTAAAAGGTGAGAGCTTATGGTGTGAAGTATTCAATTTATAGCCATAAAGTGTTTTATTTTCAGCTTTATTTACCGCGGTGAATGTGTCGTAGAAGTTGTGTCTTTCATCTTCTAGGAAAGTAAAAATGAACAAAACAACTAAAGTATCAATGAGAAACATCCGTGTAATATATTCCCAAACAACAAGTACGTATTCAGAACACGATAAATATACAGAAGATCGAATCCTAATAGAACCGATGTATTTAAAGTTACTTTATATTTATTTTATTCATAGCTTTGTCAGTATCGATTACACTAAACCTGGGATTCAAGTACTGAAGAACCGATAGTTTGGATTCTCACCCACACATCTTACCACTAGATTATGTGTGTTCTTTAATGCACATCTTACCACTAGATTATGTGTGTTCTTTAATTCACATCTTACCACTAGATTATGTGTGTTCTTTAATTCACATCTTACCACTAGATTATGTGTGTTCTTTAATTCACATCTTACCACTAGATTATGTGTGTTCTTTAATTCACATCTTACCACTAGATTATGTGTGTTCTATAGTTCACATCTTACCACTAGATTATGTGTGTTCTTTAATTCACATCTTACCACTAGATTATGTGTGTTCTTTAATTCACATCTTACCACTAGATTATGTGTGTTCTATAGTTCACATCTTACCACTAGATTATGTGTGTTCTTTAATTCACACCTTACCACTAGATTATGTGTGTTCTTTAATTCACATCTTACCACTAGATTATGTGTGTTCTATAATTCACATCTTACCACTAGATTATGTGTGTTCTATAATTCACATCTTACCACTAGATTATGTGTGTTCTTTAATTCACATCTTACCACTAGATTATGTGTGTTCTTTAATTCACATCTTACCACTAGATTATGTGTGTTCTATAGTTCACATCTTACCACTAGATTATGTGTGTTCTTTAATTTACATATTACCACTAGATTATGTGTGTTCTTTAATTCACATCTTACCACTAGATTGTGTGTGTTCTTTAATTCACATCTTACCACTAGATTATGTGTGTTCTTTAATTCACATCTTACCACTAGATTGTGTGTGTTCTTTAATTCACACCTTACCACTAGATTGTGTGTGTTCTTTAATTCACACCTTACGACTAGATAGTGTGTGTTCTTTAATTCACACCATACCACTAGGTTGTGTGTGTTCTTTAATTCACACTTTACGACTAGATTGTGTGTGTTCTTTAATTCACACCTTAACACTAGATTGTGTGTGTTCTTTAATTCACACCTTACCACTAGATTATGTGTGTTCTTTAATTCACATCTTACCACTAGATTATGTGTGTTCTATAGTTCACATCTTACCACTAGATTATGTGTGTTCTTTAATTCACATCTTACCACTAGATTATGTGTGTTCTTTAATTCACATCTTACCACTAGATTGTGTGTGTTCTTTAATTCACATCTTACCACTAGATTATGTGTGTTCTTTAATTCACATCTTACCACTAGATTGTGTGTGTTCTTTAATTCACACCTTACCACTAGATTGTGTGTGTTCTTTAATTCACACCTTACGACTAGATAGTGTGTGTTCTTTAATTCACACCATACCACTAGGTTGTGTGTGTTCTTTAATTCACACTTTACGACTAGATTGTGTGTGTTCTTTAATTCACACCTTAACACTAGATTGTGTGTGTTCTTTAATTCACACCTTACCACTAGATTGTGTGTGTTCTTTAATTCACACCTTACAAGTAGATTGTGTGTGTTCTTTAATTCACACCCTACCACTAGATTGTGTGTCTTCTTCAATTCACACCTTACGACTAAATTGTGTGTGTTCTTTAATTCACACCTTACCACTAGATTGTGTGTGTTCTTTAATTCACACCTTAGGACTATATTGTGTGTCTTCTTCAATTCACCCTTACGACTAGATTGTGTGTGTTCTTTAATTCACACCTTAACACTAGATTGTGTGTGTTCTTTAATTCACACCTTAACACTAGATTGTGTGTTTTCTTTAATTCACGCCATTTCCAATATTAAGAAGAAACAATCATCATTTTTTGGCAATGTAATGAGAAGGGAACACCTGGAGTATATTGTGACAACTGGGAAGATTGTGGGACGAAGAGATAGAGGGAAGTAAAGAGAAAAAATACCAGACAGCTTAACATAATACCTTGGCAGAAAGTCAACAACAGAAATGATAAATAACTGTCGGGATCGGAAGTTTGGGAGAGACATAATCACGCACCCCAGCAGGCACGGTACTTGATGATGATGATGTTGATTATGATAATGGTAATGTTAATGATGATGTTGATGATGTTTTTCCTGATGTTGATTTTGATGATATGATGGTGCTGTTGATGGTTATGATGATTTTGATGGTGATGGTGTTCTTGCTGATGTTGATGATGATGATGATGATGATGATGTTGATGGTGATGATGATTTTGATGTTGATGATGTTCTTGCTGATGTTGATGATGATGATGCTTTTGATGGTGATGATGATTTTGATGTTGATGATGTTCTTGCTGATGTTGATGAGGGTTATGCTGTTGAAAGTGATGATGATTTTGATGTTGATAATGTGCTTGCTGATGTTGATGATGATGATGCTGTTGATGGTGATGATGATTTTGATGTTGATCATGTACTTGCTGATGTTGATGATGGTGATGCTGTTGATGGTGATGTGCATCTTCTATCAGATCATTAAATTCCTGCTTGATCTGTGCATCATCTTCGAGTGCCTTCTCCGCAACGAAGGTTGGCTACCATGGATCGCCATTCTACTCTGTTTCTTGCTTTGATGGTGCAGGCTGTCATAGATTGACTTGTCCATCTTTTGATGTTACTCGTCTATGTTAGTCTTGGTCTGCCTCTGCCTCTTTTACCTTGTATTTTCCCTTCCAATATTTCTTTTAGTAGGCTGTTGTATCTTTTAACATGCCCAAACAATTTCATTTGTCATGTCTTAATTGTATTTAGTAGTTCTCTTTTTATTTTCAGTTGTTTTAAAACTTTATCGTTTGTTTTCCTTTCTTTCCATCCAATTCTACCTATTCTTCTATAAATCCACATTTCAAAGGCTTCAATTTTCTGTTTTGTTTTCTCGTCTAATGTCCATGTTTCTGCACCATATAGGAATAT
>JAVIAB010000117.1:11679318-12029318 GCA_032433765.1 Megaustenia siamemsis
GGTCTAGTGGAAGCTATTGGTCATTTTTTTTTGAGGTTTTGTTTTTGTCGAACAGCTTCTCTCGTGGCTAATTCTACCAATATTTGACAAACACAACGGCTACAGAATGAACAGGTCAGGTCCACTGATCCACAGGGTTTTACATCCTTGTTCATGAGTCTTTTCACTTCTAAGTTTTGCCTTAGCACAGTCTCAAATGATGCTATGCCATTCCTTATACATGCTCTTCATGATGTGCGATCACTTGTCAGATGTTCCCAGTCATTTTCACAGATGGAGAAGTCATTCAGAGATGATTTACAGTTAATTCTATATCGTATTTTAGGTCCGCCGATTTGTCTTTTTCCGTGTATTAGTTCACCATTTAGTATTTGCTTGGGGATGCGTTTATCTTCCATTCGCTGGACGTGTGACCCAGCCATCTTAGTCTTCGACATCTGAGCATCGACATGATTGTTGGGGTCTTAGCACGTTACAGGACAGTTGAGTTAGTTACTTTGTCCTGCCATGTGATGTGCATTATTCTGCGGAGACTTCGCATGTGGAAGACATTTAGTCTCTTTTCGTGATTTGAGTATGTTGTCCAGGTTTCAGATCCATATAATAGTGTGCTAAGCACACACGTTTGATATATTAAGAGTTTGGGCTTCAGTGTTATTTTCGTATTGTTCCAGGCCCTTTATGTGAGTTTGCCGAAATTCGTAGCTGCCTTACCAATTCGGTTGTTTATTTCATCATCAAGAAAAGTGGTTTGTGTAATTGTGGATCCAAGATACGTGGATTTCTGAACTGATTCTAGTGGACAATTTTTAAAAGTGATTAATAGAGGTTTGATGTCGCCTTGACTTAGTGTTACTGTTTTCTGAACACTAATTGACAGTGAAAAAAGGTCGCATGCTTTGTCCAGGTTGTTGATCAGCGACTGTAGGGTGGCTTCAATATGAGCGACTAGGGCTGCATCGTCAGCAAATAAACGTTCTTTATTAAGTAGGGCAACATTTGTTTTGGTTTTTGCTCTTAGTCGTGCTAAGTTGAACAGTGAGCCATCTGATCTTGTGCGAATGTAAATATCTCCTGAGCTGTTTTCGAAGGCGTAATTTAGGAGGGCAGCAAAAAATATACCAAAAAGGGTGGGGACGAGGACACATCCCTGTTTCACTCTGTTGTTGATTTTAAAACTCTCTGATGAACTCCCATTAAAGTAGATTTTAGCATTCATGTCTTCATGAAAGGGCATAATAAGCTTAAGTAATTTAGGTGGGCAGCCTATGCTTTCTAACACACTGTAGAGCCCATCTATATTTACTGAGACGAAGGCCTTTGTGAGATCCACAAAGGCAATATAGAGCGGCATATTTTGTTGGGGAGAATTGGGTGGTAAGAAAAACAAACAAGCAAACAAACAAGGAAGTTCTGAATCAGCTAAAAAAGAAAAAAAGAACAAATTAACATAATCCTGAAAAAAAGTAAAATTTTGTGGGCATGTGAAGAGACATAATACCCTTCTAAAACTTATCTCGGAAGGGAAGGAACAAGGTAGACAGGTAGAGGCAGACGAAGACTAAAGTGGACTGATAACATCAAAGGGTAGTCAGGTAAACTTATGACAACGTGCACTATCACGACAAGAGACAGAGCAAAACGTCGCTAGATGGTAGTCAGGTAAACTTATAACAACGTGCACTATCAAGACAAGAGACAGAGCAAAACGTCGCTAGATGGTAGTCAGGTAAACTTATAACAACGTGCACTATCAAGACAAGAGACAGAGCAAAACGTCGCTAGATGGTAGTCAACCTTGGATGTGGAGACAGCTCGCAATGAATAAATGTTGCTGGATTCGAACCGGGGAGCTTCTTGTCCAAATGTCGACGTATCTAGCCAACCCAGGAATAGCCTTCTCACAGTTTCATATTTTAGTCTAAAAGTGGCACTTTAGTTCCAATCTTGCAAATTTTGCAGCGTTTTTGGCGTAGTCACCCTGGACCCCCATACATTCCCCTCGACCTTAAAACCGATTTTTCAAGGAAGTGGTTTCAATTTGCGACACCGTAAAGAAAACGTTAAAATGTTTAGCTAAAGTAAGTACATGTATTTGTATTTGAACGACATATACTTGCTTGCGATCGCCCGATGACTGAAGGAGTACATCTCTTCGTCATCCGCCCTTAAAAGGGAGTTTAATGGGCGTATCTGCGTTGTGTTGTGGTTTGCAGGAAAACTGTGATATCTGCTCCTTTCGACCCAACAAACCCGAGGTCAACACGACATTTGTGGGTACCGGGTTGTCGTCCCTCTTCGATCCCTACTCGCTTGGCCAGACTAGACCGGTTAGTCTGCTACTGGAGGCACCTCGGTGAGGTGGAGCAGGGTCTGGATAGTTCTAGTTCACCTATCCTGGTGCAAGCCATCAGCTGTGGGTCGCTGACAACGCTCTGCTGCTCTGAGGCACGCCTTCACCTCCTCGAATGACATCTAAGTCATCATCATCATCAAGTACCGGGCCTTCTGACGTAGGTGATCATGTCTCTCCACAACTTTCGACCTCGACAATTATTTATAATTTCTGTTGTTGACCTTCTACCAAGCCATTATCTTAAGCTGTCTGTTATTTTTTCTCTTTGCTTCCCTCTATCTCTTCGTCCCTCAATTTTCCCAGTTGTTACAATATATTCCAGTTGTTCTCTTCTCATTACATGGCCAAAAATAATCTGTGTACAATCATGACATTTAAGTAGAATTATCTCTTGAACAGAAAGTGCCGAGTTTGCCAAATCTGAGAGTATCTGTGGCGCAATATTCAATTTTAACCACAACAGTTTATATTTTTTAAGATATAACTTCTCCTACCCGCCATGAATGTGCAATAAAAGATGCATGTGTATTTTATATTTCTGGAAAGACACAAATGAGTAAACTAGCTAAAGTATCAGTGTCAACATCATTATGTATTATTACATCATTAAAATTGCTTCTAAAATGAAACTTATTTTGTCAGAAACAATCGCCTGTTTACATACATTGGTTACATTTTCAGGCTGGACAAATAATAGTGTGTTTATTGTTGAATGGATTCACAAGTAAAGCTCTTTCTTAATGGGAAAGAGAGAAGGACGAAAGGAAAGACAGAGAAAAAGAGAGAAGATAGGGAGCCGCGATAGCTCAGTGGTTAGTGAACTGGACTACAAAGGACAAGAGGTAGGGTTCGATCCCAACCGACGGCTTCCGGGTTCACCCAACCTTAAATGGGTACCTGATTTTTTCTGGGAAAGTAAAGCAGCACGGGCGTAATACCGACCATATTACCCCAAAAATCATGTGCTGAAGGTCTGTAAAATATAGGGTCACTAACACCATATTTCCCTATACGCCACTTGGTGTGACGGGGGTACTTTACTTACTTTATAGAGAGAAGATAGAAATAAAACAGGAAAGAAAAAAAAGAGAAAGAAAGAGAAAAAGAAAAGAAGAAAAAATATGAAAAAGAGAAAGGAAAAGAAATAAGGGAACAAGAAAGAGAGACATAAAGAAAGAAAGAAAGTAAGAAAGAAAGAGAGAAAAAGATAGAAATAAAAAAGAAAAGCAAGTTAACGAAATAATAGAAAAGAAAAGAAAAGAAAGAAAGAAAGAAAGAAAGAAACAAGAATTAAGGACAAAAAAACAAGTAAAAAGAAAGAAAAAAAAAGAAAGCAGAGAGAAAGAAAGAGAAAAAAGACAAGAAAAATAAAGAAAAAAGACAAGAAAAAATGTAAAAAAAAATAAAGAAAAAATAAAGAAGGAATCAAGAAAGAAAGCCAGTTGGAAAGATAGAAAGAAAGAAAGAAATAAGGAAAGGAGGAAAGAAAGAAATAAATAAAGAAAGAAAGAATGAAAGAAAGAAAGAAAGAAAGAAAGAAAGAAAGAAGAAAGAAAGAACATCGGCATGCCCCTCTGCGTTTAGGATATGTGGTGTTAATTTCGGTTTGCCCACCAGCACACTTTTCTTTCAGGAAGGTGAATAACTGATGCGTTACCTTTCTTTTCAAGAAAGAAATAGGTCCCTAATTAAGGTTGAGTGAAGCGAGAAGCCGCCGATCGGGATCAAACTCGAATTTGTATCTTCACTACTCTACCACGGCTACCAATGGGAGAAAATTGCTGAAGGAAATGTAAATAAACAAGTAAAGTAAGTAAAGTACCCCTGTCACGCCAAGTGGCGTATAGGGAAATATGGCGTTAGTCACCCTATATTTTACAGACCTTCAGCCCATGATTTTTGGGGTAATGTAGTAGGTATTACGCCCGTGCTGCTTTACTTTCCCAGAAAAAATCCGGTTCCCATTTAAGGCTGGGTGAATATGGAAGCCGTCGGTTGGGATCGAACCCTACCCCTTGTCCTTTGTAGTCCAGTTCACTAACCACTGAGCTATCGCGGCTCCCTAACTAAAGAAGGCTACTTCAAATAAACGTTAAGGTGTACATTGTGGCTTGTTACAACGTGTGTTCGCTATCCATTTCAATCATTTACCTATGAGACGGCACATAGGGCTGAAGCCATTGCTCTATACGACCGACGATCTGCTGCTAGTTCGTCTGTATAGCCATTCTCTTGGTCTGCCTTATTTTCTTTTACCAGACGGGTTCTACGTGAAATCATAACAGGGAAGTCTGTCTTCCTTCATTCTCAACACATAATATAAAGTAAAGAGCCCCGTCACGTCGAGTGCTGTATAGGGAATATGGTGTTAGTGACCATAATTTTCACAGACCTTCGCACGTGATTTTTGGGTTAATGTGGGCGGTATTACGCCCGTACCGCTTTACTTTCCCAGAAAAAATATTCGGTACCCATTTATGGCTGGGCGAACCCAGAAGCCGTCGATCAGGATCAAACCTAATCTCTAGTTCTCTGTACTCCAATTACTAACCATTGAGCTATCGTGGCTCCCATTCTCAGCACATGACCAATGCATTTCCAACGCCTTTTTCTGATAAAGCTAAAGGACACGTATCCTTGTTTTGATTCATCTCTTATCTGTTCATTTGACATGTATTCTTTCCATCTGATGTTTGAGATCCTATTGTATACTTCACGTTACTTTAACAGAAGTCGAAAGAATGATATTCATTAGCCCTATCTGCTTATCAAATGCCGTGGACTCAAAAAGTTTTAGTTTTGGACGTTGGTGAGTGTTTTATCCCCAACTCCCCAAAACTCTGACTTTCCAGCTTATGCGGCTTCCGGTTCATCTTTTTCGACCTTTCCGCACCATGTGCAGCACAGGTCTTCAACAAACACTTTCACCTCCATGTACAACACAGGTCTTCAACAAACACTTTCACCTCCATGTACAACACAGGTCTTCAACAAACACTTTCACCTCCATGTACAACACAGGTCTTCAACAAACACTTTCACCTCCATGTACAACACAGGTCTTCAACAAACACTTTCACTTCCCTTTGAAGCATAGGTCTTCAACAAACACTTTCACCACCCTTTGAAGCATAGGTCTTCAACAAACACTTTCACCTCCATGTACAACGCAGGTCTTCAACAAACACTTTCACTTCCCTTTGAAGCATAGGTCTTCAACAAACACTTTCACCACCCTTTGAAGCATAGGTCTTCAACAAACACTTTCACCACTCTTTGAAGCATAGGTCTTCAACAAACACTTTCACCTCCATGTACAACACAGGCCTTCAACAAACACTTTCACCTCCATGTACAACACAGGTCTTCAACAAACACTTTCACCTCCATGTACAACACAGGTCTTCAACAAACACTTTCACTTCCCTTTGAAGCATAGGTCTTCAACAAACACTTTCACCACCCTTTGAAGCATAGGTCTTCAACAAACACTTTCACCTCCATGTACAACACAGGTCTTCAACAAACACTTTCACTTCCCTTTCAAGCATAGGTCTTCAACAAACACTTTAACCACCCTTTGAAGCATAGGTCTTCAACAAACACTTTCACCACCCTTTGACGCATAGGTCTTCAACAAACACTTTCACCACCCTTTGAAGCATAGGTCTTTAACAAACACTTTCAGCTCCCTGTAGAGCATATGTCTTCAACAAACACTTTCAGCTCCCTGTGAAGCATAGGTCTTCAACAAAAACGTTCAGCTCCTGTAGAACATAGATCTTCAAAAAACAACATTCAGCTCCTTGTAGAGCATAGGTCTTCAACACTTTCAGCTCCCTTTGGAACATACGTCTTTAACAAACACTTTAAACTCCTTGTGGAGCATAGGTCGTCAACAATCACTTTCCAAGCCGTTCTGTTACTTGCCATTCTTTTAAGATCGTTCCATGTCCTACCCATTATCTTCCTCTCTGCTTCCATCTGATTTCTCCAAGAATATGTTGGTCTTCCTCTTTGTCTTTTCCCTTGGGGATTCCAAAAAAGGGCCCGTTGTGTAATACTCTCAGTTGGCTTCCGCAGTGTGTGTCCTAACCAGCGCCATCATCTTCGCTATATCTTTTTTTCCACAGGTATTTGACTAGTACATTCCCATAATTCTATGTTAGTGATTTTGTCCTGCCATTTGGCTTCCGGTTATTCGAATGTAAATTACCCAACAGTTGCTTATTTCGCCCTGCTCAAAATGGAGGCCCTGGAATTACTTCCGATCAGGGAAAGTAAGTCACATCTATGAAGATGATATTTTCATAAACATCTTTAAAGACGCTGAATGTGTGCTACTATTAATGAGTGACGTATCACATTCTATGTCGAGATCAGGAAACAATCACAAAGTCTTCAATGTGAAGTATTATGAGAAGAAAGGTAAGACAAGAGACGAGAGAAGTATGACAGCGAACAATGGACTCTCTGAGATGGCAAACTTGACGCACGCTCTAAATGATGAGCATGATCATAACTGGCGCGATTCTGTTGTTACTCTTCAACCAGTCAACGGCGGATAGAATGTAAGTAGGGTAAAGTAAAGTAAAGAAAAAGTAAAGTAAAGTAAAAGTAAAAGTAAAAGTAAAGTAAAGGAAAGTAAAGTTAAGTAAAGTAAAGCAAAGAGCACCATCACGCAAAGTGGTGTATAGGGAATATAGTGTTAGTGACCACACATTTTATAGACCTTCGGCCCATAATGTAGGGGCAATATGGTCGGTATTACGCCCGTACCGCTTTACTTTCCCAGAAAAAATCCGGTACCCATTTAAGGCTAGGTGAACCCGGAAGCCGTCGATCAGGATCTCTTGCCCCTTGTAGTCCAGTTCACTAACCAGAGAGCTATCGCTGTTCCCGGGTAGGATGTACAGGATAGTATCTCCTACTTTCATATTTCCTTTTCAAGACAAAACTAAGCAACAGCAACACAAAAAATATTAAAACTCTCATTAAAACTGACAGGTTAATACAACGCGATCCTTTCATCACCGCTTGTCGTCCTTTTGGACTCGTAGTGCTTTTTACTATCTATATTCATTCTGTGCGAGTTGTAGTTGTAGTTGTAGTAGTAGTAGTTTTAGTTGTAGATGTAGTAGTTGTAGCAGTTGTCGTGGTTGTCGTGGTTGTAGTAGTTGTCGTGGTTGTAGTTGTAGTAGTTGTAGTAGTAGTAGTTGTAGTAGTTGTAGTTTTAGTTGTAGATGTAGTAGTTGTAGTAGTTGTCGTGGTTGTCGTGGTTGTAGTTGTAGTTGTCGTAGCTGTCGTGGTTGTAGTTGTAGTAGTTGTTGTATTTGTAATTTTAGTAGTTGTAATTGTAGTAGTTGTCGTGGTTGTAGTTGTAGTAGTTGTTGTATTTGTAATTTTAGTAGTTGTAATTGTAGTAGTTGTCGTGGTTGTCGTGGTTGTAGTTGTAGTATTTGTAGTAGTAGTAGTTGTCGTAGGTGTCGTTGTAGTAGTTGTAGTTGTCGTAGCTGTCGTGGTTGTAGTTGTAGTAGTTGTTGTATTTGTAATTTTAGTAGTTGTAATTGTAGTAGTTGTCGTGGTTGTAGTTGTAGTAGTTGTTGTATTTGTAATTTTAGTAGTTGTAATTGTAGTAGTTGTCGTGGTGGTAGTTGTAGTAGTTGTAGTAGTTGTAATTGTAGTAGCTGTCGTGGTTGTAATTGTAGTAGTTGTTGTATTTGTAATTTTAGTAGTTGTAATTGTAGTAGTTGTCGTGGTTGTAGTTGTAGTAGTTGTGGTTGTAGTAGTTGTAGTTGTAGTAGTTGTTTATTTGTAATTTTAGTAGTTGTAATTGTAGTAGCTGTCGTGGTTGTAATTGTAGTAGTTGTTGTATTTGTAATTTTAGTAGTTGTAGTTGTAGTAGTTGTCGTGGTTGTAGTTGTAGTAGTTGCCGTGGTTGTAGTTGTAGTAGTTGTAATTGTAGTAGTTGTAATTGTAGTAGTTGTCGTGGTTTTAGTTGTAGTAGTTGTAGTTGTAGTAGTTGTCGTGGTTGTAGTTGTAGTAGTTGTCGTGGTTTTAGTTGTAGTAGTTGTAATTGTAGTAGTTGTCGTGGTTTTAGTTGTAGTAGTTGTCGTGGTTTTAGTTGTAGTAGTTGTCGTGGTTTTAGTTGTAGTAGTTGTCGTGGTTGTAGTTGTAGTAGTTGTCGTGGTTTTAGTTGTAGTGGCTGTCGTGGTTTTAATTGTAGTAGTTATCGTGGTTTTAGTTGTAGTAGTTGTCGTGGTTGTAGTTGTAGTAGCTGTCGTGGTTGTAGTTGTAGTAGTTGTCGTGGTTGTAGTTGTAGCAGTTGTAGTAGTTGTTGTAGTTAGAAGGCTCCGGTAACACTGCGAACGAATTCAAATTCTTCATTGCTCAACCGCTCGTGCCAATGGAATCGTCATATTTAACATCTCATCTCATCAAAGCATCCAAACAAAGAAGGGCAACTGTAGTCCTCATCATAGCCGCCAACGCACACACAAAAATACATAAGGCGTAGCCACACCGAAAGTGAACGTAGCAAAACATGATCTAGTTGTTTGATCTTATCAAGTTAGTTCATGCCTGCCAACTATTCTTCTCTTATCGGTGTTCTTTTCAGTGCCTATTTATTGCATCCTCTCTTGATATATAACTTAGAGCTAAAAGGGGCAGATATTGAAATAAACAAACAGGTCATTTTTGACGGATTGAAGAAAATATGTTGTTGACGGATTGAAGAAATTGTGTTATTGACGGATTGAAGAAAATATGTTGTTGACGGATTGAAGAAAATATATTGTTGACGGATTGAAGAAAATGTGTTGTTGCCGGATTGAAGAAAATATATTGTTGACGGATTGAAGAAAATGTGTTGTTGACGGATTGAAGAAAATGTGTTGTTGACGGATTGAAGAAAATGTGTTGTTGACAGATTGAAGAAAATATTTTGTTGACGTGTTTTTTGCTCTTCGGAAAGAATACATTTTTTCTGACGGTTGAAGCATGTCATGTTATGGAAAGTGTTCTTTATTCGAGAGAAAAGAATCACTTACTGGTGAACTGACAAGCAACAAACCTCCTGTAGGAACAAATACATAACGCAGCTGCCACTCAATTCGACCTTTCCGCACGCCAATTTTATGGGGGGAAAAAAACGGTATTTTAATTTAAAACCGGCGATTCACATATTGACATTTTGTGTGAAAAAATGTCATGACTTAACATACTTTTGTTCCCTTAAAGTGTTATTCTCTGAGAGTGGTTCTATTTTGAGAAAAAATTTCATGACTTAACTTACTTTTTTTCCCCTTAAAGTGTTATTTTCTGAGAGTGGTTCTAATTTGTGAAAAAATTTCATGACTAAACATACTTTTGTTCCCTTAAAGTGTTATTCTCTGATAGTGGTTCTATTTTGTGAACAAATTAAATTGTTATCAATTATTCGATCACAGATATCTAGACCCCTTATTGGAGCATAAACTACGGACAGGGTCTCTTTACCTATCCCTGTTGTTGGACCTCTTATCTACTTCTTTCCAGCATTGTCAATGTTTTAAAATGTGTCCGTCTTCACTTCTCTATGTTATCTTAGGTTTTTTTCTGGCTTTCTTTTCCCGTGTGGGTTCCATGACAGTACCTGTCTTGGTATGCTGGCATCAGGTTTTCTTAAGTGTCCGCACTATCCATCTCCATTTTCTATTCATGATTTGTTGATTATGACCATTTGTTTTATTGTTCTTTCACATATACCTCCATTTGTGATCTTGTCTTGCTATCTGATGTTCAGAATTTTTCTCAGATATATAATTACAACAGCTGATAATTTTTGTTATTCTGTATTATTCAACATCCATGTATCTGAGCCATACAAGAGAATGTTTCGTACATTTGTATTAAATATCCTTATCTTTGTATTTTGTTTTTATTTTTTGTGCTGCGACAAAGGAGTTCAAAGGAATGAAGTTCCCAGCCCGACCAATGTGTATCACATATTATCAATTTCTCTGATTTAATCCTTTCCGTTGAATTAATGCCATTCTAATGTCGCTTGCACGCCAGTGTATAAAAGGACGTTTCAATCACAAACCATTTTAGACTGCTGCCACCACAAAGAGGAAATCAATGTGCTGGGTTAAAGCTAAGAAATGTAAGTGTACCACGATGGTAAAGACCATAGATTCGAACACAAGTGTTGCGTAGAGTAAATGTAGTTAGTTTGCGCTGAATATATATATATATATATATATATATATATATATATATATATTGTAGGCTTTGGAGTCAATAAGACAGGAGATCGAGACCTAGGAGTCATGACCCAGATGGGCCCACCTCCCTTAGAGTGTCAGGAATCTAAAGGGCCGAAACATTTGCCCTTGATGGGTAAGTCACGGAAGGCATCAGAAACAAATGTCCACCTTTTGATGTTATCAGTCCACTTGAGTCTTGGTCTGAATCTACCTTGTACCTTTCCTTCCAAGATAACTTTTAGTAGAGTATTGTGTCCTCTTCACATGTTCCAAAATTGAGTCGTCTTTGTCGAACGGTGCTAAGTAGTAATTTGTTTCCAAACAAACTGTATACCCCTATTCAGTCAGTCCTCTGTCATACTTAACATACCGTCTCTTCGAGAAGGATTCAACTAACAAGTAAAGACGGCTTGTAGCGGGAGATTATAATCTCGTATTTCAAGCAAGACATGATGAACATTGTTGTGTAGGACCGAAAAGTAAAGATACATTATTATCTTTTAATGACAGACGAAAGTCACGTGGTCGACACGTGTTATTAGCCCTGGACCTCAGAAATTGATGTGAAGGTGGCAGTAGTTTAAAGAATCTCCTGGGTATTCTTGGAGAATAAGAATTGAATGTATCATAGAAGAATGACACACGCACCAATTATATCACGTCAATGAGCTATGAGCAAGAAAGCTAAAATACCATCCATAAATAGCTGTGAAAACGCAAGTGTGCAATCAGTGGATAGTTTTGCCATAACAAACAGACATTAGCAGGTAATAACACTGACATTGACCAGACACCAATGGGGCTTTCCCGGTGTGCAAGTGTGCAATCAGTGGATAGTCTTATCATAACAAACGATCATTAGCAGCTAATAACACTGACATTGACCAGACACTAATGGAGCTTTCCCGGTGTGCAAGTGTGCAATCAGTGGATAGTCTTATCATAACAAACGAACATTAGCAGCAAATAACACTGACATTGACCAGACACCAATGGAGCTTTCCCGGTGTGCAAGTGTGCAATCAGTGGATAGTCTTGCCATAACAAACAGACATTAGCAGCAAATAACACTGACATTGACCAGACACTAATGGAGATTTCCCGGTGTGCAAGTGTGCAATCAGTGGATAGTCTTATCATAACAAACGAACATAGCAGCAAATAACACTGACATTGACCAGACACTAATGGAGATTTCCCGGTGTGCAAGTGTGCAATCAGTGGATAGTCTTATCATAACAAACGAACATTAGCAGCAAATAACACTGACATTGACCAGACACTAATGGAGATTTCCCGGTGTGCAAGTGTGCAATCAGTGGATAGTCTTATCATAACAAACGAACATTAGCAGCAAATAACACTGACATTGACCAGACACTAATGGAGATTTCCCGGTGTGCAAGTGTGCAATCAGTGGATAGTCTTATCATAACAAACGAACATTAGCAGCTAATAACACTGACATTGACCAGACACCAATGGAGCTTTCCTGATGTGCAAGGGTGTTCATTCTTGTATTAAATACAAATCGAGATTTCTTCTTCATCCCAATATCTTGGGGGTTTTTTACCACTTCTTTTTCTTCGATATAAAAAAAAAAATCACGGGGGTCATTAGTGCACTTCTTCATCAGCATATAACACTGGATGTCGTCACGATACCTCTTCTATTTCTTTCATTTTTTTTTTATTATCTCACAGCATTGGTGGCCATTGGGAAACTGTTTTTTTTTCTTTTTCCTCCCAAAACTATGAACCTTGTGACACTTTCTCTTTTTCTTCATCTTATTGTTGTGAGGATCCTTGTGACACTTTCTCATTTTCTTCATCTCATTGTTGTGAGGATCCTTGTGACACTTTCTCATTTTCTTCATCTCATTGTTGTGAGGATCCTTGTGACACTTTCTCATTTTCTTCATCTCATTGTTGTGAGGATCCTTGTGACACTTTCTCATTTTCTTCATCTTATTGTTGTGAGGATCCTTGTGACACTTTCTTTATCTTCATCTGATTGTTGTGAAGATCCTTGTGACACTTCCTCTTTTTCTTCATCTTATTGTTGTGAGGATCCTTGTGACACTTTCTCTTTTTCTTCATCTGATTGTTGTGAAGGTCCTTGTGACACTTCCTCTTTTTCTTCATCTTATTGTTGTGAGGATCCTTGTGACACTTTCTCTTTTGCTTCATCTGATTGTTGTGAGGATCCTTGTGACACTTTCTCTTTTGCTTCATCTGAATGTTGTGAAGATCCTTGTGACACTTTCTCTTTTTCTTCATCTGATTGTTGTGAGGATCCTTGTGACACTTTCTCTTTTTCTTCATCTCTTTGTTGTGAGGATCCTTGTGACACTTTCTCTTTTTCTTCATCTGATTGTTGTGAGGATCCTTGTGACACTTTCTCTTTTTCTTCATCTGATTGTTGTGAGGATTCTTGTGACACTTTCTCTTTTGCTTCATCTGATTGTTGTGAAGATCCTTGTGACACTTTCTCTTTTTCTTCATCTGATTGTTGTGAGGATCCTTGTGACACTTTCTCTTTTTCTTCATCTGATTGTTGTGAGGATCCTTGTGACACTTTCTCTTTTTCTTCATCTGATTGTTGTGAGGATCCTTGTGACACTTTCTCTTTTTCTTCATCTGATTGTTGTGAGGATCCTTGTGACACTTTCTCTTTTTTTCATCTGATTGTTGTGAGGATCCTTGTGACACTTTCTCTTTTTCTTCATCTGATTGTTGTGAGGATCCTTGTGACACTTTCTCTTTTTCTTCATCTGATTGTTGTGAGGATCCTTGTGACACTTTCTCTTTTACTTCATCTGATTGTTGTGAGGATCCTTGTGACACTTTCTCTTTTTCTTCATCTGATTGTTGTGAGGATCCTTGTGACACTTTCTCTTTTTCTTCATCTGATTGTTGTGAGGATCCTTGTGACACTTTCTCTTTTTCTTCATCTGATTGTTGTGAGGATCCTTGTGACACTTTCTCTTTTTCTTCATCTGATTGTTGTGAGGATCCTTGTGACACTTTCTCTTTTTCTTCATCTGATTGTTGTGAGGATCCTTGTGACACTTTCTCTTTTTCTTCACCTTATTGTTGTGAGGATCCTTGTGACACTTTCTCATTTTCTTCATCTTATTGTTGTGAGGATCCTTGTGACACTTTCTCTTTTTCTTCATCTGATTGTTGTGAGGATCCTTGTGACACTTTCTCATTTTCTTCATCTTATTGTTGTGAGGATCCTTGTGACACTTTCTCTTTTTCTTCATCTGATTGTTGTGAGGATCCTTGTGACACTTTCTCTTTTTCTTCATCTCTTTGTTGTGAGGATCCTTGTGACACTTTCTCTTTTTCTTTATCTCATTGTTGTGAGGATCCTTGTGACACTTTCTCTTTTGCTTCATCTTATTGTTGTGAGGATTCTTGTGACACTTTCTCTTTTGCTTCATCTGATTGTTGTGAGGATCCTTGTGACACTTTCTCTTTTGCTTCATCTTATTGTTGTGAGGATCCTTGTGACACTTTCTCTTTTGCTTCATATGATTGTTGTGAGGATCCTTGTGACACTTTCTCTTTTGCTTCATCTTATTGTTGTGAGGATCCTTGTGACACTTTCTCTTTTGCTTCATCTGATTGTTGTGAGGATCCTTGTGACACTTTCTCTTTTTCTTCACCTTATTGTTGTGAGGATCCTTGTGACACTTTCTCTTTTTCTTCATCTGATTGTTGTGAGGATCCTTGTGACACTTTCTCATTTTCTTCATCTTATTGTTGTGAGGATCCTTGTGACACTTTCTCATTTTCTTCATCTCATTGTTGTGAGGATCCTTGTGACACTTTCCCTTTTTCTTCATCTGATTGTTGTGAGGATCCTTGTGACACTTTCTCTTTTTCTTCATCTTATTGTTGTGAGGATCCTTGTGACACTTTCCCTTTTTCTTCATCTGATTGTTGTGAGGATCCTTGTGACACTTTCTCATTTTCTTCATCTCATTGTTGTGAGGATCCTTGTGACACTTTCTCATTTTCTTCATCTCATTGTTGTGAGGATCCTTGTGACACTTTCTCATTTTCTTCATCTCATTGTTGTGAGGATCCTTGTGACACTTTCTCATTTTCTTCATCTGATTGTTGTGAGGTTCCTTGTGACACTTTCTCTTTTGCTTCATCTGATTGTTGTGAGGATCTTTGTGACACTTTCTCATTTTCTTCATCTCATTGTTGTGAGGATCCTTGTGACACTTTCTCATTTTCTTCATCTTATTGTTGTGAAGATCCTTGTGACACTTTCTCTTTTTCTTCATCTGATTGTTGTGAAGATCCTTGTGACACTTTCTCTTTTGCTTCATCTGATTGTTGTGAGGATCCTTGTGACACTTTCTCTTTTGCTTCATCTGATTGTTGTGAGGATCCTTGTGACACTTTCTCTTTTTTTCTTCATCTCATTGTTGTGAGGATCCCTGTGACACTTTGTCTTTTTCTTCATCTCATTGTTGTGAGGATCCTTGTAACGCTTTCTCTTTTCTTCATCGGAGTCTTGTGAGGATCCTTGTGACACTTTCTCTTTTGCTTCATCTTATTGTTGTGAGGATTCTTTTGACACTTTCTCTTTTTCTTCATCTGAGTCTTGTGAGGATCCTTTGTGACACTTTCTCTTTTGCTTCATCTTATTGTTGTGTGGATCTTTGTGATACTTTCTCTTTTTCTTCACCTCATTATAGTGAGGATCCTTGTGATACTTTTCCTTTTTCTTCCCCTCATTATAGTGAGGATCTTTGTTATACTTTCTCTTTTTCTTCACCTCATTATAGTGAGGATCATTGTGATACTTTCTGTTTTTTTCTTCACCTCATTATAGTGAGGATCCTTGTGATACTTTCTCTTTTTCTTCACCTCATTATAGTGAGGATCCTTGTGATACTGTTTCTTTTTCTTCACCTCATTATAGTGAGGATCCTTGTGATACTTTCTCTTTTTCTTCACCTCATTATAGTGAGGATCCTTGTGATACTGTTTCTTTTTCTTCACCTCATTATAGTGAGGATTCTTGTGATACTGTTTCTTTTTCTTCACCTCATTATAGTGAGGATCCTTGTGATACTTTCTCTTTTTCCTCATCTCATTATAGTGAGGATCCTTGTGATACTGTTTCTTTTTCTTCACCTCACTATAGTGAGGATCCTTGTGATACTGTTTCTTTTTCTTCACCTCATTATAGTGAGGATCCTTGTGACACTTTCTCTTTTTCCTCATCTCATTATAGTGAGGATCCTTGTGATACTGTTTCTTTTTCTTCACCTCATTATAGTGAGATTCCTTGTGATACTTTTTCTTTTACTTCTCCTCATTATAGTGAGGATCCTTGTGATACTTTTCCTTTTTCTTCTCCTCATTATAGTGAGGATCCTTGTGATACTTTCCTTTTTTCTTCACTTCATTATAGTGAGGATCCTTGTGATACTGTTTCTTTTTCTTCATCTCATTATAGTGAGGATCCTTGTGATACTTTCTCTTTTTCTTCATCTCATTATAGTGAGGATCCTTGTGATACTGTTTCTTTTTCTTCACCTCATTATAGTGAGGATCCTTGTGATACTGTTTCTTTTTCTTCACCTCATTATAGTGAGGATCCTTGTGATACTGTTTCTTTTCTTCACCTCATTATAGTGAGGATCCTTGTGATACTTTCTCTTTTTCTTCACCTCATTATAGTGAGGATCATTGTGATACTTTCTCTTTTTCTTCACATCATTATAGTGAGGATCCTTGTGATACTTTCTCTTTTTTCTTCACCTCATTATAGTGAGGATCATTGTGATACTTTTCCTTTTTTCTTCTCCTCATTATAGCGAGGATCCTTGTGATACTGTTTCTTTTTCTTCACCTCATTATAGTGAGGATCCTTGTGATACTTTCTCTTTTTCTTCACCTCATTATAGTGAGGATCCTTGTGATACTTTCTCTTTTTCTTCACCTCATTATAGCGAGGATCCTTGTGATACTTTCTCTTTTTCTTCTCATTATAGCGAGGATCCTTGTGATACTTTCTTTTTTTCTTCTCCTCATTATAGCGAGGATCCTTGTGATACTTTCTCTTTTTCTTCTCCTCATTATAGCGAGGATCCTTGTGATACTTTCTCTTTTTCTTCTCCTCATTATAGCGAGGATCCTTGTGATACTTTCTCTTTTTCTTCTCCTCATTATAGCGAGGATCCTTGTGATACTTTCTCTTTTTCTTCTCCTCATTATAGCGAGGATCCTTGTGATACTTTCTCTTTTTCCTCATCTTATTGTAGTGGGGAGAGTGGCCTTTGGATACTCGCTCTTCTTCCAAAAAAACATGGGGGTCTTTAGGACACCACTGACCACATTTGCATATTGTCTTAGATATGATTATAAGTGACGAATGTTGAGTGGTTAGAGTGCTTTTTTCTGACTGCAATGACTCGAGATCTATTACCAGATTTAGCGATTTTTTTCCAGCTTCAAACGGCTTTGGGGTATACATGTTTTTTTCAGGATGGGTACCAGAGGTTTTGACTTTTGTTTTATCCATTACCAAGTAAATCTGTCTCCATACCACTTTTTTCTCCTTTTTTTTAGAATTGCTATTATCATTAGCTTTACAGCAGCTTCGCATCTTGATGCTTTTACTTTTTTTCTTCTCTGGGGAATTGTGACGGCCTGGCCTGTTGCTGTCCACATGGTATATTAAAATGTATCACCAAGAGATATAGGCACTAATACCATATTCTTCATACTTCTAAAGGTTTGTATGTTGTTTGGTATATATGTTTTTATTATTTTGCAATAACATAAAAATGGAAATAAAATATACTAAACAAGAAAACTAAACTTAGAATATTCAACTTAAACGTATTATCAACACTAACCTACGCATGTGAAAGATGAAAAACAACAAAAAAGATTTAGATAAAATACTAAATGTATTTTAAGACAAATGCCTAAGAAGAATATCCTGTGTATATTGAAATTAATTCAAGACTAATATAGAGACAAGAGAAATGGTCATACAACGAACAATCTTATCTACAATTGGGAAGAGAATATGGGCATATGTCGGACATGTGCTGAGAACAGACTACAAGAAAATTCCAAAACAGACTCTTCTATGGAAGCATCAGAACACAGAAAAAAAATAGGAAGACCTAGAGAGACACTAAACAGAACACTTATAAGAGAAGCAATGTTGGCAGGCATAGACTCATTAGATAAGATCGAAAATCTAGTCAAGAATAGAGATAAGTGGCGAAAAAAAACTACGAGTCCTGTGCGAGATCACGCAGCGCTGGTAGAATTAAGATCAATATCAAGATTAAGATCAATATCAAGATCAAGATCAAGATCAATATCAAGATTATTATCAATATCAATATCAAGATCAAGATAAAGATCAATATCAAGATCAAGATCAATATCAATATCAATATCAAGATCAAAATCAATATCAATATAAATATCAAGATCAATATCAATATCAATATCAAGATCAATATCAATACCAAGATCAAGATCAAGATCAAGATCAAGATCAATATCAATATCAAGATCAATATCAATATCAAGATCAATATCAATATCAATATCAATATAAAGATCAATATCAAGATCAATATCAAGATCACTATAAAGATCAATATCAATATCAATATCAATATCAATATCAATATCAATGTCAATAGCAATATCAATAGCAATAGCAATAGCAATATCAATATCAAGACCAAGATCAATATCAATATCAAGATCAATATCAAGATCAATATCAATATCAAGATCAAGATCAATATCAATATCAATATCAATAGCAATATCAAGATCAATATCAATATCAAGATCAATATCAAGATCAATATCAATATCAATATCAAGATCAAGATCAATATCAATATCATGATCAATATCAATATCAAGATAAAGATCAATATCAATATCAAGATCAATATCAAGATCAATATCAATATCAATATCAATATCAATATCAAGATCAAGATCAATATCAAGATCTATATCAATATCTAGATTCATATCAAGATTAATATCAAGATCAATATCAATATCAAAATCAATATCAAGATCAATATCAATATCAAGATCAAGATCAATATCAATATCAAGATCAATATCAATATTAATATCAATATCAAGATAAATATCAATATCAAGGTTAATATCAAGATCAATATCAAGATCTATATCAATATCAATATCAAGATCTATATTAATATCAATATCAATATCAATATCAATATCAATATCAAGATCAAGATCAATATCAATATCAAGATCAATATCAATATCAAGATCAATATCAATATCAAGATCAATATCAATATCAATATCAATATCAAGATCAATATCAATATCAGTATAAATATCAATATCAAGATCAAGATCAATATCAATATCAAGATCAATATCAAGATCAAGATCAAGATCAAGATCAATATCAAGATCAATATCAAGATCAATATCAATATCAAGATCAAGATCAATATCAATATCAAGATCAATATCAAGATAAAGATCAATATCAATATCAAGATCAATATCAATATCAAGATCAATATCAATATCAAGATCAATATCAATATCAATATCAAGATCGAGATCAATATCAATATTAATATCAAGATCAATATCAAGATCAATGCCAATATCAAGATCAATATCAAGAATAATATCAATATCAAGATCAATATCAATATCAAGATCAATTTCAATATCAAGATCAATATCAAGATCAATATCAATATCAATATCAAGATCAATATCAATATATAGATCAATATCAATATCAAGATTAAGATCAATATCAAGATCAATATCAATATCAAGATCAATATCAATATCAATATCAAGATCAATATCAATATCAATATCAAAATCAATATAAAGATCAATATCAAGATCACTATCAAGATCAATATCAATATCAATATCAATATCAATAGCAATAGCAATATCAATAACAAGCAATATCAATAGCAATTCTATGTATTTCTCTGAGCATAAATACAATTATCCCTTACCGACCTGCTAAGTCAGTCGTAAGTTAAGGGCTTAGTTTAAGAGAAACACACGATGGGGGTTTAGCCCGGCTGATGTTTCCCCCCCACGTGTGTGATCGCTAAGGTCTCACATGCGATCTTTTACGGTCTAAATATAAAACTTTAGTTGGTTACATTTAAAAAAGTACTTATCAGTTCTTATCCTCCTCCTTGGTAGAACACTTTACACAACTTTCTGAAAATTATATCCCGCTGGAAACACTATATTTAATCACATTAATCACACAGTCTACACTCCGAATATAAAAACACCCGCCATCTTGGAATTACTGCATCCAGCCTACATAACAGCAGCAGAGGCGAACATAAGTGCAAAAGACCGCAAATTATATCTCCCCTCGACGCTGAAAGGCAGATGAGGAAGGAAAGAAGAAGAAGAGGAAGAAGATCAATAGCAATAGCAATATCAAGATCAATATGAATATCAAGATCAATATCTGATCAATATCAAGATCAAGATCAATATCAATATCAATATCAATATCAAGATCAATACCAATATCAATATCAAGATCAAGATCATCATCAAGATCAATATCAATATCAACATCAAGATCAATGTCAAAATTAATATCAATATCAATATCAAGATCAATATCAAGATGAATATCAATATCAATATCAAGATCAAGTTCAATATCAATATCAAGATCAATTTCAATATCAAGATCAATATCAATATCAAGATCAATATCAATATCAAGATCAATATCAATATATAGATCAATATCAATATCAATATATAGATCAATATCAATATCAATATATAGATCAATATCAATATCAAGATTAATATCAATATCAATATCAATATATAGATCAATATCAATATCAAGATTAATATCAATATCAAGATCAATATCAATATCAATATCCAGATCAATATCAGTATCAATATCAATATCAAGATTAATATCAATATCAATATCAAGATCAATATCAATATCAATATCAAGATCAATATCAATATCGATATCAATATCAATATCAATATCAAGATTAATATCAAGATCAATATCAAGATCTATATCAATATCTAGATTCATATCAAGATTAATATCAAGATCAATATCAATATCAAAATCAATATCAAGATCTATATCAATATCAATATCAAGATCAATATCAATATCAATATCAATATCAATATCAAGATCAAGATCAAGATCAATATCAATATCAAGATCAATATCAATATCAAGATCAATATCAATATCAATATCAATATCAAGATCAAGATCAAGATCAATATCTATATCAAGATCAATATCAAGATCAAGATCAAGATTAATATCATATCAAGATCAAGATCAAGATCAATATCAATATCAAGATGAAGATCAATATCAATATCAAGATCAATAACAATATCAAGATCAATATCAATATCAATATCAATATCAATATCAAGATCAAGATCAAGATCAATATCTATATCAAGATCAATATCAAGATCAAGATCAATATCAATATCAAGATCAAGATCAATATCAATATCAATATCAAGATCAAGATCAATATCAATATCAGTATAAATATCAATATCAAGATCAAGATCAATATCAATATCAAGATCAAGATCAAGATCAATATCAAGATCAAGATCAATATCAAGATCAATATCAATATCAATATCAATATCAAGATCAATATCAATATCAAGATCAATATCATATCAATATCAATATCAATATCAATATCAATATCAAGATCAAGATCAATATCAAGATCAATAATAGCATACTTACATTTTTCTTGGAATAAAAAATAAATAAAAGAAACGGCATTCAACGGTCCATCCAACTGTGTATTAAAAACCATCCTCATTTCGTGCCTCGCCGATTGACGTAGACGATCATCTCTCTCAGTCCATCTCATACATGCCTTAATACGATCATCTCTCTCAGTCCATCTCATACATGCCTTAATTTTTGTTGGTAATATTTTATAAAGCCATTTGAATGAGCATTTCTATATTTTTTATCTTAATTGTATTAACGATTAATGAATTAATGTTAGAAAACATCTTATTACAATCAATTATTAAAATTCTAGAATATAATTACAAGAATGCACCTTACTTGGTTCATGTAACGGGAAATGCCGGCATTCAATTTTGACAATGAACGTGATAACAAAGTAAAGTAGAGAGCACCCGTCCTGCCAAGTGGCGTATAGGGAATGTGGTGTTAGTGGTCATAAATTTTACAGACATGATTTTTGGGGTAATGTGGTCGGTATTACGCCCGCGTCTCTTAACTTTCCCAGAAAAAATCCGGTACCCATTTAAGGCTGGGTGGGAAGCCTTCGGTTGGGATCGAACCCTACCCCTTGTCCTTTGTAGTTCAGTTCACTAACTACTGAGCTATCACGGCTCCCGTGATAACAAAGGCACAATAAAACTATACGAAATAAGAACAACTACATGTAGAATAGACGGCATCGTATTTCGAGAACTCAGGTGCGTTGATGACATAGTTCTCCTCTTCATCATCATCATCATGTGCCATACTGGTTGGCGTAGGCGATCATGTTCTTCCACAATCTTCTATCCACAGTGCATCGTATCAGTTCTGTTGTTGACCGATTTCCATGCCATGACACCAAGCTATCACGTATTTTCTCTCTTTGTCGTCCGCGATCTCTCTTTCCTTATATTTTGCCAGTTGTAACCACGTATTCCAACCTTCATCTTCTCATGATGTGCCCGGAAAATGTTGATTGCTTCTTTTTGATGTTTTGTCCCCCTCTTAACCAGTGCAAAAAGACTAACATAGATCAGTGAGTGTGTTATTAAAACAAAATCTTACGGTGAAAAACAAAACCTCTTTATAAACACAGATAATCAAGATAATGTCCTGCAACAAGGCAAAACACCATCTACAATAAAGAACGTGAAGTTGTAACAAACAATGAATATCTGGGATAAGTGGTAACTAACAATGGAGACTGGCAGAAAGAAAACTAGCGATAGCAACAAACACATTACACCATTAAAAACATAAGACACAATAACGAAGCAAGGAGGTAAAATTAAAATTCCTTAGGGCATGTATCTCCCCTATAGCAACATGTGGTTGTGAATCATGGACAATCTAACAAACTATGAAGAAGAAAATCGTTCACTCCGAGAAAAATGCAAAAAAAAAAAAAATTTTAGATAACTCGAATAATGAAAAAGAACAATAAAAACATATTAAAAGACTTAAACATTAAAAGGAACTGGTTTATCATTCTGTAGAGGACATTACAATTCTGTGGACATGTCAAAAGACAACAGCGGGTTAGAAGAAAACAATAATGAAAGGAATGGTTCATGTGTGACTCATCAGGTACAGACCAAGAAGAAAATGGTTTCAATACACCAAGGAGACCTTGAACATGACAAAGGAAGAAGTTAGAGGTCTGGCAAGACGGACTGTGGTGAATACAACGTTCTGTGTGAGGTCTGGGTAGACGGACTGTGGTGAATACAACGTTCTGTTTGAGGTCTGGGTAGACGGGTTGTGGTGAATACAACGTTCTGTTTGAGGTCTGGGTAGACGGGTTGTGGTGAATACAACGTTCTGTGTGAGGTCTGGGTAGACGGGTTGTGGTGAATACAACGTTCTGTGTGAGGTCTGGGTAGACGGACTGTGGTGAATACAACGTTCTGTTTGAGGTCTGGGTAGACGGCTTGTGGTGAATACAACGTTCTGTGTGAGATCTGGGTAGACGGGTTGTGGTGAATACAACGTTCTGTGTGAGGTCTGGGTAGACGGACTGTGGTGAATACAACGTTCTGTTTGAGGTCTGGGTAGACGGCTTGTGGTGAATACAACGTTCTGTGTGAGGTCTGGCAAGACGGACTGTGGTGAATACAACGTTCTGTGTGAGATCTGGGTAGACGGCTTGTGGTGAATACAACGTTCTGTTTGAGGTCTGGGTAGACGGGTTGTGGTGAATACAACGTTCTGTGTGAGATCTGGGTAGACGGGTTGTGGTGAATACAACGTTCTGTTTGAGGTCTGGGTAGACGGGTTGTGGTGAATACAACGTTCTGTGTGAGATCTGGGTAGACGGGTTGTGGTGAATACAACGTTCTGTGTGAGATCTGGGTAGACGGGTTGTGGTGAATACAACGTTCTGTGTGAGATCTGGGTAGACGGGTTGTGGTGAATACAACGTTCTGTGTGAGATCTGGGTAGACGGGTTGTGGTGAATACAACGTTCTGTGTGAGATCTGGGTAGACGGGTTGTGGTGAATACAACGTTCTATGTGAGATCTGGGTAGACGGGTTGTGGTGAATACAACGTTCTGTTTGAGGTCTGGGTAGACGGGTTGTGGTGAATACAACGTTCTGTGTGAGATCTGGGTAGACTGGTTGTGGTGAATACAACGTTCTGTGTGAGATCTGGGTAGACGGGTTGTGGTGAATACAACGTTCTGTGTGAGATCTGGGTAGACGGGTTGTGGTGAATACAACGTTTTGTGTGAGATCTGGGTAGACGGGTTGTGGTGAATACAACGTTTTGTGAGATCTGGGTAGACGGCTTGTGGTGAATACAACGTTCTGTGTGAGATCTGGATAGACGGCTTGTGGTGAATACAACGTTCTGTGTGAGATCTGGGTAGACAGCTTGTGGTGAATACAACGTTCTGTGTGAGATCTGGGTAGACAGCTTGTGGTGAATACAACGTTCTGTGTGAGATCTGGGTAGACAGCTTGTGGTGAATACAACGTTCTGTGTGAGATCTGGGTAGACGGCCTGCGGTGAATACGTTCTGTATGAGGTCTGGCTAAACGAGTTGTGGCGAATGAAACATTCTGTAAGGGATATGCGAATTGATGATAATGATGGCGATAATTAATTATTTCTCGAAAACAGAGCGATAGTTGGTCCATCCATCCGAGTATTCAAAATAAAAGAATTAATTTGGAAAAACACTTCGTTAGAATCAATTATTTAAAATTGTGTTTCACAATTCCATGTTTGTACCTTACTTGATCCATGTGCCAGGAAATGCTGGCGTTTTATTTTGACAATCAATGTGATCAACAATAATCAATACATAGATACAGCAAAAACAATGAAATAAGAACACCTACATATACACATATTGATATAAAGAGAGGACTTTATGCATCCTATCACCAAGCTTATTCAATCTATACACTGAGCGAATGTTTTAAAACATCATAGCCAGGCCTACAAATTAATGGAAAAATAATCAATAACCTAAGATATGCTGATGATACTGTATTACAGGCAGAAAATCCTAAAGATCTACAAAAATTCACCATCATCATGTGCCGTACGGGTTGGCGTTGGCGATCATGTCCTTCCACAATCTTTTATCCACAGTGTATTAATTAATTGTACAACAATTAGTTAATGAAAAAACATGACATGCAAAAAATATGGATTAGATACGAATATCAAGAAGACTAAAAGTACAATTATCAACAAAGACAACACTCAAAACCTACAAGTGGGTATCAAAGTTCAAGGAATAGATCTGGAGACAGTTCAGAACTACAACTACCTTGGACATACTATAACCAGTGATGGAAAATGTACAACTGAAATAAACAAAAGAATAGGAATGGTAAAAAGTAATTTAATGCCATGAAAATACACTATCATGAAAACAAATTTCGCTAAAGCTGAAACTAAAAATATCACAAAATGTTATATCTTCTCAACATTCCTGTATGGTGCAAAAACATGGACATTAGACAAAAAAAACAACAGAATTGCCTTTGAAATCTGGATTTGTGGAAGAATAAGAAGAATTTGGTGGAAAGAAAAGACAACAAACTATGAAGTCTTGAAACAACTAAAAATGAAAAGAGAACTACTAAACACAAGACAAATGAGATTTTTGGGGCATGGTAAAAGACACAACAGCCTACTAAAAGTAATCTTGGAATGGAAAATACAAGGTAAAAGAGGCAGAGGCAGACCAAGACTAACATGGACCAGTAACATCAAAAGATGGACAAGTCAGCCTATGACAACCTGCACAATGAAAACAAGAGACAGAGCGGAATGGCGATCCATGGTAGCCAACCTTCAATGCGGAGACGACACTCAATGATGATGAATGGTACACGTTACTTACCTGGAGCATAGAAACACCTTCGATTGTTGATTTGGAAAATGTATATTTGTGGGAATTTGAAAGTTGATTATCAACATTAATTCAGACCTGACTTTATTGTGATCAAAATCACGTCTTTGAGGCGAGTTACATGCCGTCCTGAAGCGATTAATTCAGACCTGACTTTATTGTGATCAAAATCACGTCTTTGAGGCGAGTTACATGCCGTCCTGAAGCGATTAATTCAGACCTGACTTTATTGTGATCAAAGTAACGTCTTTGAGGCGAGATACATGCTGTCCTGAAGTGATTAATTCCGAAACATAGCTCACATAATCTCTGAGTGTTCCACGATTTCCCGAGTTTCTCCTATTATTTCATTGGAAGTTGTTTGGGTCAATGTTTTTATTTTCTGTAGAGTTAGAGCAGCACACTACGTGGCGACAGCTCTAAAAAATGTAGGGTATGTTCTCTGGCTTCTGTAGAAAACCTCCAGTGAGCTGTAGACAAGCGTATAAATAGTGTACATGTAATAATGTTTTGTTTTCCTGGAATTAGCAGAAACATTTTTTAAATAACAAAACCACTTCTTTATGCTTACTGCTTATGTGTGCTCGTAGCGATTGCTTTTTTATGTATGTGTATGCATGTGTGAGATTGTGTGTGTGTGTGTGTGTGAGATTGTGTGTATGTGTGAGTGTCGGTGTATATGTGAGTGTGTGCATGTATGTGTGATTGTACGTGTACGTTTGAGTGTCTGTGTATGTGTGAGTGTGTGTATGAGGGAGTGTGTCTGTGTGTGAGTATGTATGTATGTATGTATGTATGTATGTATGTATGTATGTATGTATGTATGTATGTATGTATGTATGTATGTATGTATGTATGTATGTATGTATGTATGTATGTATGTATGTATGTATGTATGTATGTATGTATGTATGTATGTATGTATGTATGTATGTATGTATGTATGTATATATGTGTGTATGTATGTATGTATGTATGTATGTGTGTGTATGTATGTATGTGTGTTTATGTATTATGTATGTAAGTAGGTATGTATGTGTGTATGTATATTTGTAAGCATGTATGTATGTGTGATTAAATGTTTGTGTGTTTGAATGCTCGTATAAATAGATTTCTACGACACCCATCTCAAAACTGACCAAAACGACCGTGCCTATAACAAAAAAAAACCTTCATCATAATGTAGACACCACTCACACAAAACAAACGTACAACAGCAGAAATAGAAAGGAACGTATTGACGCTTACCTACGTTATCTAGCTAATGCAACATCAATGAAACGTTTTCTAATCAGGAAACAAAGTAAACACTGCCACTGAAACCTGTAGCTACTTTCATTAAAATATTTACTTTCATCTTTTCGATCTTGTGCTCACACCGTTGGTATTAAAATGTGAACCACTTTCAGCCATTAAAGAAAAATTAACACCAATAATTCATTTGTACTGTCCTTAAAACAAACAAAATAAAACTTGAAGAAAATGGTCTATACTCAGTTTTAGTACCTAGTTGCTTCTCGCCTTTCTTACAATAAACAACAAGGAGTATACAACTTTATATACAACTTTATACAACAACTTTGAGCAAGCAACATACTTACCTTAACAGAAATATCCTACGGCTTGTATTGCACACAAACTGTTGGAAATGTAATTTTTAAAAACGGCTTTATGTAAGTTTGACTTCGAAAAGAATAAGATAACATACTTTCAGCTGTTAATAAAAGAAAGAAATGTCTTTACAAGACGCCATTTGTTGGGGTTAAATAGTAGAAAATGTGTCGATGTTACTGGAAAATTACACAAATAAAGAACGTGCCAGCAGCCTACATGCAGTATCCGTCCATTGATACACAAGCAAGTTTCCAACCAATAGAATTTGGTTTCCTGTAAGAGAACTTCTGGCGGCTTCCCGCGCTCACATAAATCTCGTCTGCTTGGGGTATTACTCTTGACTTCAATATCTCGTTTCTTTAATTCGATTCCATAAAGCTAGTCCTCACTAATAGACTCAGAGAAGAATAAAACAAGAATAAATAACCGTGAAATGGAACGGTAATTGGATACACTATTTTAACGCAAGGAAGAGTTAGACAATCTTAAAATAATTGGTTGAGAAAGATTAAATTACATAACACGTGACTGAACGGAAGGTGTCATGGCGGAAGTAGGTGTCTGGAACATCGAGAACTTTTAAGTAATTGAGGGGAATGTGAGGATGTTGACGAAGATAATGGCAAATATTTACAAATTATGGAGTGTATTGCAATTTAGAGCTACTTCTGACCTGTGGAAGCGAATCATGAACAGTAGACTAAGAAATGAAAGGATAATAACAGGCCACATGGATGGGATTTCATGAAAGGTTTTTGAAAGTTCACTAGACAGCTAAAAAGACCAATGTGGAAATTCTCTAAGAGGCCAGCACAAAAAAGGGACTCATAATAAAACATAAGAAAGAAGCATTTGACGTAGTTCGGTCATATCATGAGAAGAAGAAAGTTAGAATACTTGGTTACAACTGGCGAAATACAAGGAAAGAGAGATCGTGGACGACAAGGAGAGAAGATACTAGACAGCTTGGTGTCATGGCACGGAAAACAATCAACAACAGAATTAATACAATGCACTGTGGAAAGAACATTGTGGAAGGATATGATCTCCTACGCCAACCGGTATGGTACATGATGATGATGGAGTAAATAACCACTTTATTAGTATCTGTAAAAGACATCACAAAAACAGCAATGAAAAGTAAGAGCCAATGTTGGCTGCTGAAATTAGCGTCTGTCATCAGGTCAGGTTTGCAACAAGGATGTGCACTGTCCCCCATGGTGGTTATCATGCTAGAGCAAATATGTAAAGCAATAAATTCAAACTAAGGATAAGAGCTTCATGGAGCTACTTTTCGTAGGTCACCAAACACTAATGATAACCTGACAGCTGACTTCATGTGAGAGTCTGGAATCCTACTCTGATTGAGTCCTGATCGCAGAGAGAGAGAGAGAGAAACTCTAATGATAACCTGACAGCTGACTTCATGTGAGAGTCTGGAATCCTACTCTGATTGAGTCCTGATCGCAGTGAGAGAGAGAGAGAGTGTGAGAGAGAGAGAGAGAGAGAGAATCACTAATGATAACCTGACAGCTGACTTCATGTGAGAGTCTGGAATCCTACTCTGATTGAGTCCTGATCGCAGAGAGAGAGAGAGAGAGAGAGAGAGAGAGAGAGAGAGAGAGAACACTATTGACAGCAGCAGAAATTAATTCAAATAACAGCTAATTGATCTTAACAAAGTTTGCAAAGGATCATATTATGAAAACTGTTACAGGCAGAAGCCCTAACTGTAGCGATAAAAATAATTGGAAGCACAAATCTTCGCCGAAAAGAACCGACCATTGCAAACAACAAGATATAATAATTAAGTGTCATACCATCTGATGGGAAGACTTCCGAGATTTGACATTGGGCGCTACAAATATAACAAGCGATTGGACGATATCAAATATCACAGAACAAACACGTAACTTCTTAAACGAAAGAGTACTGTTTAACTCAATATCAGCTCGACACTCTGCTATTATAGCAAAACATGGACATTAACAGTTAAAGAAAAAGAAAAATCGTCATTACTGAGACAAGGTATGTATCTTTTAGACTTTAGAGCGGAATGTCTTCACTGCAGGCGGGGCATTCCCGTATCTGCTCAGCTCCCGTTTCCAACAACCAACAAAGTGTTCATCCCGATCGTCCATACTGTTCTATTGAACAAGTTGTGTTCTGTAAAGATGCGCGATTTTAAGTTCATAAAAACTGTTCTATTGAACGTGCCGCGTAAAATTGTATAAATGAGTCCGCAGCTGAAAATCGACACTCCAGGATCGCCGTAACGGCCGTCACGAGCAACATAATCTCCATGTGGTAGCGCCAATTCTGGTGTAGACTTCGTGATAAGTGAGTGTGCTCCAAGAATCGCTGTCCCAACAAATGAAGTCAGGTCTTCACCACTTCGGTGAAACACTCGAGATGACACGGTTCAGCTGGTGGCAACTTTGCAGTCGAACACAGATCACATATCACTGATCACAGAACACAGATCACTGATCACAGAACACAGATCACAGATCACTGATCACAGAATACAGAACACAGATCACAGAACATAGATCACAGAACACAGAACACAGATCACAGAATACATATCACAGATCACAGATCACAAAACACAGATCACAGAACACATATCACAGATCACTGATCACAAAACACAGATCACATAACACAGATCACAAATCCCGTCCAAGGGGAAAGCCGGGGCCTGGTACCGTTTCACTACACTCCACGGCCAGTCGCCTGCAGCACTTTTTCACCACAGGCGCCAAAACCATGTCGATTTTGTGGTCAGGTGAATGTGACTGAACTACTGCTGTCTCCACAAACGAAAATCCAAAACCAGAAAGAATCACGTGACACAACATTGCAACAAAAATGTCATTAGTCCTGAACCTGATTCGACTAAGTGGCCAACATTCACAAAGAGCCTTAACACATAGAAACAAAGAAAAGAGGGGGAATTCAGGCCTAGAAAACGATGGGTAAATGAATAGCGGACATCATAATGAGCACCACGCAGGAAACAAACTACAATGTATTGAGTGGAACATTCGCTGAAAGGAAGCAAGAGGTTAAATATAGACAGACGATGCAAGAAGAAACAGATCAAATGCGCATGATGACGAGACATGAACAAAGAAGGAGAAAAAAGAATTGGTACACAGATGATTTATAGATGGAAGTTTCACCAGTTAATTGTTAAGTTCATGTTGAGGAGTAATGTGGGAAATGGCCACAAGCAGACCAGAGAATTGAGCAATTTTTGCTCGCGTTTTCATTCGTTATCAAAATATGTATTGACAGTTGTTGCATGTTTTACAGTAATCACAACATACACAAATTTAAAAAAAAATGAGGAAAAATTAAGAAAAAATAGGAATGGAAGTAACACAAGTCAGGGACAACAAAGTTGATGATATCTCTCTCTCTCTCTCTCCCTCTCTCTCTCTCTCTCTCTCTCTCTCTCTCTCTCTGCGATCAAGACTCAATCAGAGTAGGATTCCATATTCTCATATAAAGACAGCTGTCTGTTTAAGTGAATTGATCGACCCCACAGACAAAACATCTTAATTAGAGTATGTTAGATCCGCTCTGATTGAATATCTGTTAAAACGTTTCACTGTGTTCTGCGCCAGTGGCCCATTGCATCCGATTTCAGCCAGCATTTTATTCAGGTTTGCTTTCCTTAGCCTTTGATTGTCCCCAATCTTCCTGCAAGGCAGCAGATTGTCTTTTCTGTAAGGGAGATTCTAACCTTAGAAGGTCGGCCCTCCCAGGTTTACGAGCACCGTCTGCCCGAGTCACTAAAGGTGACTAACACTGGCATGCACACACAAAGATATGAGATGTGACTAACACTGGCATGCACACACAAAGATATGAGAGGTGACTAACACAGACATGCACACACAAAGATATGAGATGTGACTAACACAGACATGCATACACAAAGATATGAGATGTGACTAACACAGACATGCACACACAAAGATATGAGAGGTGACTAACACAGACATGCACACACAAAGATATGAGATGTGACTAACACAGACATGCATACACAAAGATATGAGATGTGACTAACACAGACATGCACACACAAAGATATGAGAGGTGACTAACACAGACATGCACACACAAAGATATGAGATGTGACTAACACAGACATGCACACACAAAGATATGAGATGTGACTAACACAGACATGCATACACAAAGATATAAGATGTGACTAACACAGACATGCACACACAAAGATATGAGAGGTGACTAACAAAGACATGCACACACAAAGATATGAGATGTGACTAACACAGACATGCACACACAAAGATATGATATGTGACTAACACAGACATGCACACACAAAGATATGAGAGGTGACTAACACTGGCATGCACACACAAAGATATGAGAGGTGACTAACACAGACATGCACACACAAAGATATGAGAGGTGACTAACACAGACATGCACACACAAAGATATGAGATGTGACTAACACAGACATACACACACAAAGATATGAGATGTGACTAACACAGACATGCACACACAAAGATATGAGAGGTGACTAACACAGACATGCACACACAAAGATATGAGATGTGACTAACACAGACATGCACACACAAAGATATGAGATGTGACTAACACAGACATGCACACACAAAGATATGAGATGTGACTAACACTGGCATGCACACACAAAGATATGAGAGGTGACTAACACAGACATGCACACACAAAGATATGAGAGGTGACTAACACAGACATGCACACACAAAGATATGAGATGTGACTAACACTGACATGCACACACAAAGATATGAGATGTGACTAACACAGACATGCACACACAAAGATATGAGAGGTGACTAACACTGACATGCACACACAACGATATGAGGCATGACTAAAGTTGATGATATGAACATTAATCACAGATAACAGTATTCCACTACAAATAATAACAACCCGTTGTAACAAAAGAAGTAGAATACCTCTCAAGGGAAGAAAAGCCGACATCTTCGACGCTACATAAAGCACGAATGTCAAGGCGAAACAAAGGGGTCTGTCAAAAACATTAGTTCATGGAAGCTTCCCAGCAGACCAGGATAAAGAGCAAGAATTTATCTAAATGAATGATGTAAAATTAAACTAGATGGTGCTCGTAAACCTGGGAGGGCAGACCATCTAAGGGCAGAATCCCCCTACAGAAAAGACAATCTGCTGCCTTGCAGAAAGATTGGGGACAATCAAAGGATAAGGAAAGCAAACCTGAAAAAATGCTGGCTGAAATCGGATGCACTGGGCCACTGGCGCAGAACACAGTGCAACGTATTAACGGGTGTTCAGTCAGAGTAGATCTGGCAGACTCTAAATGTGACGTTCTGTCTGTGGGGGCGATCAACACACTTAACCTGACAGCTGACTTCATGTGGGTGTCTGGAATCTTACTCTGACTGAGTCCTGATCCCAGAGAGAGAGAGAGAAATTAAACTGTTAACTACTGGGTTTAATTACTTTCCTGCTGTATAAAAGAGCATTATCTAAAATAACGTTATAATTATATTCATATCTAAATGAGTAATCTAAAAACTAAACGATTAACTACTGAGTTTAATTACTATTATACAGATAAGTCTCACTACACTTGGTATCTAAAAAAAAAATATGACGTCATCACAATAACTGTCAATGAAATTCTATCTGGTATGCTGTGAATGATGAAATATGTTTAGATATCGAAGACAGAATCCTTAAAAAGACAAGTCATTAACTGTCGCTGAACTTACCATTGAGCACATATTATGACGTCATAAACATAAATTGACCTAGATACGTGTAGTTTTATTATATTATTCGCAAAAAAATATTACCTAAATTAACGTTTTGTGGGAAATAAATTTACATATAACCATATTGCTAATTAGACGAGTCATTAAAAAATCGTGTTTATTAAAACTAAAAGAATAATTACATTTATACTGCAGTTTAAACAGTCAGTTAACAGAATGTGTATAAAAAAGTATATTTATAATCACAAAATGCTATATCAGCTGATTCCGCATGGTTTTTATAAGAAGAATCTAGCGTTAACATGCTATTTTAACATTTCAACTATATTCACCTGTTTTCTCCATCAGGAATATTTACAATTACGTTGTTCAATTAACCGGAACATAAAACAGCATTTCACATACAATAACAATGTTATGACCATGTGTCGGAATATGACAATCGGTATCTATTCAGAAATGTAAATAACAATTTGGAGATGTTACAAATATGTTAGTTTTGTGACGTTGTAACTTGAGATCACGGCATTCGCGGGATTCCCCAGCACGCAGACCGATCTAATGTTATTTACCGTTTGTGATCGAGTAAAGATATATCTGATTTGATTTCCGATGCGCATCTTTGAATCAATTGGGGAAATAAGTGAACGTGTTGTTTTGATAAAGATATAGCAAATATTTTATTCAGATAAGCAACAGAACATATTGTATTGTGAAATACATTTGTGCATGTGATATTTATGTTTATTTTCACTTAATGTTGATTGAGAAATTAGGCCAGGATTCTATCAATACCTGATGTAAATCAACAATAAAGGGAACCGTAATTGCTAATATATAATTACATATATGCCGAGTAATTATATGAAATGTTAAAGGTTGACGGCAAGCAACAATCAAAGAACTTTAGTCTTAAATAATTAATAGATGATTAGCTGTTCTATCATAGAGGATGATTGTGTGAGCGTTAGAATAATTGCGTGGAGCCATTGCTGACGTTATGGACACAGATATAAATGTGTCATAGCATTGGTGTGATGCGGTTAGGTTATGGTGTATTCAACTTTCCTGAACATCATTTTGATATGATGGGACCAGTGCTCTCCTTGTGTGTTATTGCATTCCACAACTCAGACCGCAGGCCAAAATTATGTATATTGTATACTATACTGGCATCGTCTATGGTTCCTCCTATACCCACAGTCGGTTGGTTCTGGAGAACCGACTCATAACCCGCTTTGCTACTCTCCATCCGGGAGTGTTACACTCATTTCACTCTTTCCTGAACCACTGGCCTTCTCTTCCACTATCTCCTGTGTCATCCATCCCCAGGGGAACCTTTCTCGTTGTTCGCTGTTTGGCTCCTATTGACTCTCTAGATCCCACCTGCCCCATTAACTTTATCATGTGACCAACACCCGAATAGATGATAGTCATTTTTCGCCTTTCAGGCATTTGGACCCTGCGTGTCTTTCTTCCTACTTAGATAGGTACTGGTATATCGTGCTCGTTTTTATATTGGTCTTTGTTGTCTTGTATGTGATGACGGCTTTTGCAGAAACATCGGCAAATTTGTCTCTTCTCTCTATACGTTTATCAGCGTAATACCATTTCATGTACATTTTCCATGTTTTTTTCCAACAGACTTGACTGGAGAGGGTCATGATTGGACCGATCCTTCATTTCATTGACAAGCCTGTGCACTTACATGACTAAGTGCCAAGATGGTGAAGACGCTGGCAGTTTATCAGGCGTGTGCTTAGGGCTAAGGACGACTCTCCTGCGCCAGGTATTATTATGTCCGCCAGGCCTTCACTAGGTCGCTAAAGAAAACAAGGAAGACCAAAAGATAGTGGAATAAGAACAATTAATAGGAAGGGCTCAAGCAGAAATCAAGACCTAGAACAGCCAATCGACAATTTTATTTTGCTATTTGTTTACATTCGCCAGCTTTATATCTCTAATGAAGTCCAAAGGGACTGAGTTTTGCCTGAATATCACATTTTTCCTATTTTTCACTCCAGAAGCAGTGAACTTAAATGTCCTCCACTATGCAGGCAAATATCCTCCTCCTTCAGAAACATTATCACTTTCATCGTTGATAGTTTTAACGTTTTTTTTTTTTTTTGGGGGGGGGGCAGCAGCTAATTTTGATCTACTCTTTTGGATTCTAAACTGCCAAGAGTTCATTCTTTTAACGTGCGCTGAATGCACACGAGAACTCCTGTTTTCAGCCGTTGTCCGAAAGGACTAGACATCGAGTCTCACTACCAAGAGACCACGCGACGGAAATGCACCGATGAAACCACGGACTAGATTAATTTCGTTATATTTTCCGTCACCTCTTGTCGGGATCGAACGCGAGACATTCTTATCCAGAGATCAGCAACTAAGCCCTAAACCACCAAAGCATTAATCGTAAAGTTATTAAATCTGTCCTATGTGTCGTCTTCAGTCCGTGAGTAACTAAATAAAGCTGTTACCTCTGCCCTACAGATAGACTCGTACACAGTTATTTTATATTAATACTTTAGTTTATTTGCTCGTTTATTTTAGTTATCGTTATGGTTATGGTTATAGTTATAGTCTAGGTTATAGTTATGGTTATAGTTATGGTTATAGTTATGGTTATAGTTATGGTTATAGTTATGGTTATAGTTATGGTTATAGTTATGGTTATAGTTATGGTTATAGTAAAAAAAAAAGTAAAGAGCCCCCGTCACGCCAAGTGGCGTATAGGGAATATGGTGTTAATGACCATACATTTTACAGACCTTAGGCACATGATTTTTAGGGTAATGTGGTCGGTATTACGCCAGTGCCGCTCTATTATCCCAGAAAAAAATCCGATACCCATTTAAGGCTGAGTGAAGCCGTCGGTTGGGATCAAACCCTACACCTTGTATGGTTATAGTTATGGTTATAGTTATAGTTATGGTTATAGTTATGGTTATGTTATAGTTATAGTTATGGTTATAGTTATGGTTATGGTTATAGTTATAGTTATTGTTATTGTTATTGTTAGTGTTATTGTTATTGTTATTGTTATTGTTATGGTTATAGTTATGGTTATGGTTATCGTTATGGTTGTAGTTATGGTTATAGTTATAGTTATGGTTATAGTTATGGTTATGGTTATAGTTATAATTATAGTTATGGTTAAAGTTATGGTTATAGTTATGGTTATGGTTATAGTTATGGTTCTAGTTATAGTTATAGTTATGGTTATAGTTATAGTAATAATTATGGTTATAGTTATAGCTATGGTTATAGTTATGGTTATATTTATGGTTATAGTTATGGTTATAATTATGGTTATAGTTATAGCTATGGTTATAGTTATAGTTATAGTTATGGTTATAGTTATAGTTATAATTATGGTTATAGTTATAGCTATGGTTATAGTTATAGTTATAGTTATGGTTATAGTTATGGTTATATTTATGGTTATAGTTATGGTTATAGTTATGGTTATAGTTATGGTTATAGTTATGGTTATAGTTATGGTTACAGTTATGGTTATAGTTATATTTAGTAGAAGGGATGGTATCAGTGCAAACGAATTAAAATCCATAATTGCTCAACCGCCCGTGCTAGTGGAATCATCCGAATTGAAAATCATCTCAATGAAGGATCCAAACAAAGAAAGGCAGCTGCAGTTCCCATCATAGCAGCTACAGCACACGCCAAAAGACATAAGGCCAAGCGGTACCGAAAGTGAACGCACTTAAACTATCCTTAGTTATACGTTTATGTCTTCACAGGAAGGTAGCATACACATACTTGTATTATAAACTGAAAGTGATATGTAGAAGCTTGTTCTTGAAAAATAAAAAAACTTGTTAAAATTGGAGACTCTAAACTCTCAGAATTTTTACCAGCATTAACTAATGGGAGCATTCTCTTCAGCAGAACACAGAACAGCAAAAAAGCATGCGCGGACCTGTGTCTATTTTATAACGGTCTCTCTTAACTCAGAGCTACTATTTCAGGCAATGAATCATTTAAATGAAAACGGAAGTGCGCGAGTACGTGCAGCGAAATCCACTGTCTTTGAGGGCTGAAAAGTCGGCGTACGGTTTTCGTGACCCGCATTAGACAGAAAAGATGTTTTCTAACGGGTGTGAAATAAAAATCCTTTCATGCGACTTGTTTGACCAAGCGGCCTTTATCCCTCTGGTCCTGTCCTGAGCCCCCCCCCCCCCCCCACACCCTCTCGACGTGCACCAGTAATGGTAATATGTGTATCATCATCATGTGCCATACCGGTTTGCGTAGGCGATCATGTCCTTCCACAATCTTCTGTCTACAGTGCATCGTATCAGTTCTGCTGTTGACTGTTTTCCATGCCATGACACCAAGCTATCTAGTATTTTCTCTCTTTGTCGTCCACGACATCTTTTTCCTTGTATGTTGCCAGTTGAAACCAATTATTCCAACTTTCCTCTTCTCGTGATGTGCCCAAAAATGTTGATTGATTCTTTCTGATGTTTTTTTAGGAGATCCCTTTTTGTGTTGGCCTCTTTGAGAATATCCTCATTGAATTTTTAAGCTGTCCAGGAAACTTTATACATTCTTCTGAGAAATCCCGTCTCTGTGGCTTCTAACAGTTTTTTTTCATTTGTAGATATTAGGTTGTGTTTTGGCATAATTATACTAGGCAATATAAGAAGGTAGTTTGCCATTCCTTTCCTTCTTGGCAGTGACTGTACTAGTCGGAGACCGCAGCGCAATGTCTCTATACACAATATGTGTATCGTAAAGAAATAAGAAAATGAGTTTATTTACAACCAGCACATCATTCATACATTAATATTTACTTTTTTTAAAAATGTTATTTTTTATATCACAAATTGGAACCACTCCATAAAATACCAACTTCAAGAATGCGAGGAATGTACTAAAATGCCACTTTAAGATGGAAACAGCTGTGTGTTGCAATGAAGTTTGGGCTTGTCTTCCTAGGGAGCTGTGCATGCCAATAATTTTTACAATGTCGTTAACGTTGTCTATTGTGATGGAACATCCCATAATGTCTGAGGCAAGGTAAGGTCAAGGTCAAGTACGAGACTTGAATCGGCGACATAGCGCGCGAGTTTTCACCCATATGTTCTCGGCCGCCTATCCAGAAGTGTTCGGTGACTTCTGGATAGTTTCGCTTCAAGCATCGAAACTCACGATGCGAGGCGGCATTGCTCACCTTCCCAGAGCACTACATGGTACCCATTTCTGCCAGCGGCTGGATCCACCGCGGGGGCATTGTTTTCAACCACGTGTACAACTCACACTGCTTCCAGCGGGAATCGTTCACGGGTTGTCAGAACGTCTATAACCCAGTCGGGTTGTTTTCAGCCACGTGTACAACTCATATTGCTTCAAGCAGGAATCGTTCACGGGTTGTCAGAACGTCTATAACCCAGTCGGGTTGTTTTCAGCCACGTGTACAACTCATATTGCTTCCAGCAGGAATCGTTCACGGGTTGTCAGAACGTCTATAACTCAGTCGGGTTGTTTTCCCACATGAGGCACTTAGACTTAGTTTACTTTAGTCGATAGATCATCTTCATTACACACCCGACTACCCCATAGGGCTCAGATCAGCATGTTCCCCTTAATAAAGCACTCCCGCCACACACTAACCAAAGAACTGAAGACGGCTTTAGCTGATGTGCACGAACTCCGTAGCACCGGCGAAGATCATGACATGAACTTTCATAGTCGTCTCTTACGACGAGCGTGACATATGACATTGGATCATGTCTTGTCTCCCCTGTTAGAGATTAAGGCCCCAGTATCCTCACTAACTTCCAGGGTATTTAACTTCTGCGTCACGCCACTGAGAATATTTTGGGATCGCCCTTTTAACTACATCACCTTTTCGCCGTCTTCTGTCCTTGCAGAACATGTGGAAACCTGTGCAGCTGGGCAATTAAGCAAAGTCATACGTATGTGAAGGGAGCCGCGATTGTTTAGCGATTAGTGAATTGGACTAGAATGGACAAGAGGTTGGATTCGATCCTGAACGACAGCTGCCGGATTCAACCAGCCCTAAATGGATACCGGATTTTTTCTGGGAAAATAAAGCGGCACGGTCATTATACCGATCACATTTCCCCAAAAACCATGTGCTGAAGGTCTGTAAATGGTCACTAACACCATATTCTCTATACGCCAAGTGGCGTGACGGGGCTCTTTACTTCACTTATATATATATTTATATAAGTGTGTGTATGTGTGTGTGTATCTAAGCCTCAGGAAATAAGCAAAATAAGGAAAATCTTTGAACAAAATGTTTGAGAAAATAGGCAAAATCATGAAAACAATTGTACTTTGAAAATTAAGCAAATAAACCACATCAAAATAAAAAAAGAATGGTTTTGTCTGTGTACGATCAGTAAATATACGATTAAACATTGTTTTAAAAACTGGATGAAAATTGGTCATTTGTCAGCTTGGCGTTGCCTTACAAAGCGTGTTGTAAAATATACCCCTACCACGAACTTGTTTCGTTGTTGTGTGAACAAGAGAATTACAACGGCTTCCAGTATAAGACCAGTCTGAAATAAAGTATTTCGCATTTCTGAAAGTGTCAAACCACCAGTTCTTAAATACGTTCTCGTCTAGGAAGTTATAATTCCTGACACCCAAACGGGAAATAATATTTATCAAATTGACCTAATGCATATTTATAAGGCCTGTACTTTAGCTGGTACAAGACAGCCACAATAATCTGATTGGTTGAGAAAGCTGGCCAATGATTTCACACTGGTAAGGCAAGTTATCATTAGCGCATGTGGTACATTTGCAGGTATTTTCAACAATGAAGAATCAGTTGTCAAAACCATTATATTACCATTGTGTGCTTCCTGTTTTGTCATTTATACATCAAGACGTCATTGTGGTTCTAACAAAGACCATATCATAGTAGATGAAATTTCACAAGATTTGCATTAATATTTCTTTGGAGCATTGTTGTAAACATTACGATTGGTAGTTTCAAGTATATAATCTGAGGAAATAGTTATAGTTATGGTTAGTCGAAGGCCCCGGTATCACCGCAAACGAATTAAAATCCAGAATTGCTCAACTGCCCGTGCCTGTGAAATTATCCGAATTTATATTCCTCGAATAGCCAAACAAAAAAAAGAGGTTGCAGTCCCCATCAAAGTAAACATAGCACACGTCAAAAAACATAAGATGTAGTAGCACCGATAGTGAAAGCAACTGAACTGTCCTTCGTCATACGATATCATCATTCATCGTGAGCAATCGGAATATAGAAACATCATCTGATGAAACATACAGCTCACGATGTGCACAGAGCATTAGTCTCAGTGACTCCTGCAGCAAGTGGGACTTGGAACATGAGGAAACTGCAACAATGAACCTCTTGTCCTTTGTAGTCCAGTTCACTGACCACTGAGCTATCGCGAGTCCCGTGTTTCACTATACCTGTCCCGTGTTTCACTATACTTGTCCCGTGTTTCACTATACTTGTTCCGTGTTTCACTATACCTTGTTTCACTATACTTGTCCCGTGTTTCACTATACTTGTTCCGTGTTTCACTATACTTGTATGAACAGAAGTTCAGATATACAATTGAGTATTTGCAAAACAAATAACACCAGAGCTAAAACTAAGAATAGCAAAATGTTACATCTTCTCAATATTTCTATATGGTGCAGAAACATGGACATTAGACAAGAAAACAGGTCAGAGAATTGAAGCTTTTGAAATGCTTTTGATGTATATATAGAAGAATAGGTAGAATTGGATGGAAGGAAAAGAAAGCAAACGATGAAGTCTCAAAATAACTAAAAATGAAAAGAAAACTACTAAATAAAATTCAAACAAGACAAATGCGATTTTTGGGCCATGTTAAAAGGCACAACAGCCTACCAAAAGTAATCCTGGAGGGGAAAATACAGGGTAAAAGAGGCAGAGGCATACCAAGACTAACATGGACGAGTAACATCAAAAGATGGACAAACCAACCTATGACAACCTGCACCATCAAAGCAAGAGGCAGAGGCATACCAAGACTAACATGGACGAGTAACGTCAAAAGATGGACAAACCAACCTGTGACAACCTGCACCATCAAAGCAAGAGACAGAGGCATACCAAGACTAACATGGACGAGTAACATCAAAAGATGGACAAACCAACCTATGGCAACCTGCACCATCAAAGCAAGGGAGAGAGCAGAATGGCGCTTCATGGCAGCCAACCTTTGTTGCGGAGGTGGCACTCGATGATGATGATGATTTGTAAAAAGAAAAAAAACCTTTACGCCATTTTCCCATTACTGGGGTCTGCCGGGGGGACTTGTAGGACCAGAGAATAAAGGCCGCTTGACCAGTGCAGCCGCTGCGAGGTATTCATGTCTGAGTTTTCATTTCACCCCCAATAAAAAGACCATTTTTGTTCACCCTACCTAGATTCGAGCCCGCGTTTTCCTGATTTGGAGCCCGACAAGTTATCGATTTGACCACCCGCTCTGTCTATGTAAGGGTAATCAATACTTCACTTATATTCCCTGTTTAACCCTCTCTGATATGCATTACAATATTACCATCTGTAATTGGGACCGTCGATAGTTCAGTGGTTAGTGAACTGGACTACAAAAGAAAAGATCAAGGTCGGGGTCGATCCTGTTTCCGGTGCACCCAGCCTTAAATGGGTACTTAATTTTTTTTCTGGGAAAGTAAAGAAGGGACGCAATACCATCCACATTACCCCAAAAATTATGTGCCAATGGTCTATAAAAATTATGATCACTAACACCATTTTCCCTATACGCCACCCACTTGGCGTGACGTGGCTCTTTACGTTTTCTTCTACTATCAATAAATGTGGGATGCACTATCCACCTCTGTATAGTCGATAATCTCTGAAAACCCTAAACTTTTGATGGGGATACTGAGAGGACAGGCCATCAACTCTGTACACACCACTTCAAATATAACGATCAGACCTCTAGTCATCATAGAACTTCATAACACATCGCGTTGCCCAGTATAAATGTGGCGATTTTATTTCATCCGGGACAAATTTGAGAACTTTGGAGTTGCATGCAGCAGGAGATTGACGCCTGGGAGTCATGACCCAAGCGGGCCCACCTGCTCTAGATTGTCAAAATGCTAAAGAGCCCAAACAATTTCACGACGGGTTTCCTTCTGATGATCAGATTGTCTTCTATTACGAAGCTCTGTATAAAGAGCTTCCTATTACTTCGGTCTGACGTTGTACGCGCCGACCACACCGGTATTTTCCTGCGCGGCCGCTGGTACGCGACTGACTCTTTAATAATGAATGCATGACTCATCGTTACAGGGTGTCTATGACTGAATCCAAGGTGTCTATGACTGAATCCAAGGTGTCTATGACTGAATTCAAGGTGTCTATGAGTGAATCCAAGGTGTCTATGTCTGAATTCAAGGTGTCTATGAGTGAATCCAAGGTGTCTATAACTGAATTCATGGTGTCCATGACTGTCTATGAGTGAATCCAAGGTGTCTATGAGTGAATCCAACGTGTCTATGAGTGAATCCAAGGTGTCTATGAGTGAATCCAAGTTATCTATGAGTGAATCCAAGGTGTCTATGACTGAATTCAAGGTGTCTATGACTGAATCCAAGGTGTCTATGACTGAATTCAAGGTGTCTATGAGTGAATCCAAGGTGTCTATGACTGAATTCAAGGTGTCTATGAGTGAATCCAAGGTGTCTATAACTGAATTCATGGTGTCCATGACTGAATCCAAGGTGTCTATGAGTGAATCCAAGGTGTCTATGAGTGAATCCAACGTGTCTATGAGTGAATTCAAGGTGTCCATGACTGAATCCAAGGTGTCTATGAGTGAATCCAAGGTGTCTATGAGTGAATCCAACGTGTCTATGAGTGAATCCAAGGTGTCTATGAGTGAATCCAAGTTATCTATGAGTGAATCCAAGGTGTCTATGACTGAATCCAAGGTGCCTATGACTGAATTCAAGGTGTCTATGAGTGAATCCAAGGTGTCTATGACTGAATTCAAGGTGTCCATGACTGAATCCGAGGAGCCCATGACTGAATCCAAGATGTCCATGATGAATTCAATGTGTCCATGAATTAATATAAGGTGTTAATGACTGAATTCAAGACCGATAATTGTGATCACATCAATTAGCTGAATTCCATCAACGTAATTGAAAGAATTTGTAGACTGTTCTAATTGATCTCACCTCTCTGACTATTTCCCCCAACAACAAACAGAGCTACTTCCTTTCTGGTACATTACATGAGGGCGGGTTTAATTATATTGGTTTAATATGACAATATTAACATTTACAAAATCATCATCATCATGTGCCATACCTGTTGGCGAAGACGATCATGTCCTTCCACAATTTTCTATCCATAGTGCATCGAATCAATTCTGTTGTTGACTGCTTTCCATGCCATGACACCAAGCTATCTAATATTTTCTCTTTTTGTCGTCCGTGATTTATCTTTTTCTGTATTTTGCCAGTTGTAACCAAGTATTCCAAATTTCCACTACTCATGATGTGCCCGAAAAATGTCGATTGTTTCTTTCTAATGTTTCTTAGGAGTTCCCTTTTCGTGTTGGCCTCTTTGAGAATTTCCTCGTTGGTCTTTTTTTGCTGTCCAGGGAACTTTGAATCTTCTTCTCAGTAATCCCATCTCTGTGGCCTCTAATTGTCTTTTCATTTGTTTGTTTACTGTCCATGATTCGCTTCTATAGTTCAGAATTGGCTCTATATAGCATCGATGAACTATCTTTCTCACTTCAAGTGACAAACATTTTTTTCATAAGACATTTCATTGTATGAAATGCTTTTTTTTTTTTTTTTTTTTTTTTTTTTTTTTTTGCCTGAACTTTTGTGCCTTTTCTTTCTGAGGTGCATCTTCCATCTGATGTTATTATTGTGCCCAAGTATTTGGCGCCTTGCCCTTGATTCATATTTGTCCTGTTTATTGTTAAGCTCTATGATGGCGATGATTAACATTTTACAACGGTACATAAACATATTCTAAACATATCACAGCCATCCTGGCATATCTTCACATATTGCCTCTCTGCTGTTTAACACGAGCCAGGCTTATCCTTCCACTATTAAGCTTTGATTATACAACCTTCATCTACTGTCTTTGCTATTAATATTGACATAGCTTGCAGTCCTTTACGAACTTCCTAACTCTACATTCTGTCGCCATTAAGGCTAGCTTAAACTAGCTATAGTTCTTTTGTTTTTTTTTTTGGTTTAAAAAAGGCCCCGGAATCACTGCAAACGAATTAAAATCCATACTTACTCAACCGCCTGTGTCAGTGGAATCATCCGAATTACTATCTCATCTCCCAAACAACGAAAGGTAGCTGTAGTCCCCATCATAGCAGTCCCAGCACACGTCGAAAGACATAAGGCGAAACCGCACAGAAAGTAAACACAGCCAACTGGTCATACGATATCATCATTCATCGTAAACAATTGGAATCAGCGACAAGTACAGTTTCGCAATATTTTAACAAACATATATTGTGCTCAACAAAACTGTTCAAACACCGTATCCGTTAATATCAGTCTCACTCACTCACTCGCTCACTCACTCACTCACTCACTCACTCACTCACTCACTCACTCACCCACTCAAACTCTCACTCAATCACTCACTCACACTCTCACTCACTCACTCACATTCTCACACTCTCACTCACTCACTCACTCACTCACATCACACTCTCACACTCTCACTCACTCACTCACTCACTCACTCACTCACTCACTCACATTCTCACACTCTCACTCACTCACTCACTCACTCACTCACTATGACTCCTTGTCATACGATATCATCATTCATCGTAAACAATTGAAATATCGAAACATGATCAAAACGGATGAGACACACAGCTCACGGTGTGCAAAGAGCACCTAACTCAGTAGCTCCTGCAACGAGCCGGACTTGAAATATAATTATAGTTAGTCCCTTCGAACATCACATGAATGCCATGCACATTATTGATTCCATAACTACCTCTCTGTGTTCCGAGTATCTTGTCTCCCTGAACTTGTTCACATACTCGGGGCCTGGTGGTAACATCTTATTTGAGATTCGACGCCCTCTTACACATATCATCTCTCGTTGAAAGCTCGTGGAATGCCCAAATGTACCCGCCTTTGTCTCTCCAAGTTCATACTTCTACCACGTGATTCCTCAAGGTTCACGCCTTTCTTATGAGTCCTTCCTGGCTCGTACTGAAAACATTACTCCCACTGATCAACTCCCATTTTGCATCTATTTCTTGTCTCCCTTTCCTCCCAAGTGAGAGAACTCTCATTTTTTATTTATCTCTAGTCTCCCTTCCTTCACAAGTGAGACAACTCTCATTATTTATTTGTCTATATTCTCCATTTCATCACAAGTGAGACAACTCTCAATATTTATTTATCTCTAGTCTCCCTTTCCTCACAAGTGAGACAACTCTCACTATTTATTTATCTCCAGTCTTCCTTTTCTCACAAGTGAGACAACTCTCACTATTTATTTATCTCTAGTCTTCCTTTTCTCACAAGTGAGACAACTCTCACTATTTATTTATCTCTAGTCTTCCTTTTCTCACAAGTGAGACAACTCTCACTATTTATTTATCTCTAGTCTTCCTTTTCTCACAAGTGAGACAACTCTCATAATTTATTTATCTCTAGTCTTCATTTCTTTAAAAGTGAGACAACTCTCATTATTTATTTATCTCTAGTCTTCATTTCTTTAAAAGTGAGACAACTCTCATTATTTATTTATCACTACTTTTCTTTTCCTCACAAGTGAGACAATTCTCATTATTTATTTATTCTAGTCCCCCTTTCTTCACAAGTGAAACAACTCTCATTATTTGGCTTACTCTGTAACATCTATACATTTTTGTTCCCTAATTGTTGACCTAACGCCATGCTCTAGACACGGAATGACACGTACATGAAAGGTATTGTCTGTGATATCCAACTTTTTAGGTTGTTTAGCGGACAATGTGCTGAAATGTGGATCTCTCGTGGTAAGGCGATCCCTGTTCTTCTATTTTGTAAATTGATTTTCATCTTGTTATCTGTCTTTAAAATTTCTCTATATATTTGTCACGTCGTCTTTGAAACCGAATTTCCCCCTCATTCCAAGAATTATGTCCATTCAGTTTTACTCTTTGAAGGTGGTTATGACATTTGAAATTGGCAAAGTATGTCTGTTTCTTTTTTTAAGAATAATTTTGTGAGCAAGAATTTACTCATTAAAATATTTTTTTTATAAAATCCGCTTCATCATTTACTTTGTTATTTCTGACCAGATGTTTTTTTGTATTTTATTGTTGTATTTAATTCTCTCTCTCTCTCTCTCTCTCTCTCTCTCTCTCTCTCTCTCTCTGCGATCAGGACTCAATCAGAGTAAGGATTCCAGACTCTCACATGAAGTCAGCTGTCAGGCTAAGTGTGTTGATCGCCCCCACAGACAGAACATCACAAGTAGAGTTCGCCAGATCCACTCTGATTGAACACCCGTTAAAACGTTGCACTGTGTAATTCAAAAGATTACATTTATATTCAGCTGAAGTTCAAGATTATAATATATAATAGAAAACTTTGCTCTAACTAAAGATTGTACAAAGTACGTGGTTTATAGTCATCAACAAGAACTGCTGAAAAGTTGCAACAAAGAGTTTATGTGCTGACGATGAAGTTTGATCATTCTCTTCAGCTGACCCAGAAAGTAAGAGAGCATTTGCAGACCTGTGTCTATGTTATAACGGGTTCTCTTACATGGTGCTATTATTTCAGGCAATCAATCATTTAAATCAATCATGCAAGACCAATAAGAAAAATAACATCTACTGAAATTAAATATGTTAGACGAATGACAGGAAACAGTATGAGAGATAAGATCAGAAATGAAGAACTGAGGAAAAAAGCTAGGATTAGCCACGCCACAAAATACATAAAGAAACTACAAGTTTATAGCAGGGTCCATTTACCTCGCATTTGGCCCGTAAATTAACAACAATATATAGTGCGAGGCGCAGGGGGAGTTAACCATGACCGCTCGTGTCGAGGTGTTGACCTCTCGTATCGGTGACCCCGGAAGTGACCTGTTTATGTCTGGTGTGTGCTGACTTTGGAGTTCTTGAAGTACTGGATCGATAGTGATAGGTTAGTAGATTATACAACATCAATGAAAAACAATAGCGTTAAATATAAAACAGAATTTTAAAAATATATTTTATTCTGATCTCAGTAGATATATAGCATACAGTGGATATTATATAACATTACAAAAATATTTAGTACACTGAGTAAATACATAGTACAGGGATAACATTTATTTATAGCTATGTAGTTGGGTGTCTGCTTAGCTATATGACATAAATGAATCATAAGTGGTGAAACTGTTAGAGATTACTGGTTAGTCTAAACTGGTAGTGTAAAGAATTAAATATCTAGAGGCGTAGTCGAGACGTTATCATCAGCTACCTTTCTTTTTATATAGAAATAGGAAAGAGCATTTCTTGTTTGACTGTAGGAAAATATGGAATTATTTAAGACTTTGAAACCTACATTTTTCCCACCCTTGGCCTTTTGCGTGGCGAGAACCTCTAAAAACATATCTTTATCTAATTTGTTGTGTTGCTTGCTTAACCCCTTACAACTGGTTTTATCGTAATCCCCACTACAATGGTACGTCTTACTACATAAGCTAACAAGAGCTGTCTCTTTGTACTCTAATTTAAAAAGACCTGGCGTTCGTTTGGTGTACGCTTTAACACCCTTACATCTATACAGTCTGTCTTGCTAACATGCTCATCGCAAAACTCGACAGGAAATCAGTCTTTATATTCTCTATTAAACTCATCCTGCATACCTGACTTAACTATGTCCTCCAACTAAGGTGCACTTAAAGCCTAGTATAAACTATCACTGTCTGTTTCACATAACTGAAAGTCGGACCAGGCTACAAACTTATCTATAAACTTGAAATAAAAATTTAACATACAAAGTTTCGCATATTGATTGACGAAGAAACTGATTTTTAAGTCCCATAGATACATAGTCAAAAATTGTTAGACTCAGAGTGAAACAAAATTTAGACGCAAAGTAAAAAATCTTAGATACATACTCAAAATTTGACAAAAAATCTTAGATGCATACTCAAAATTTGACAAAAAATCTTAGATGCATACTCAAAATTTGACAAAGGACATGTTTGTATTGACAAAGGACGTGTTAGAATATGTGTTTGTGATAACAGAAGCCGTATTTTTATTAGCACATAATGTGTTTGCATTACCAGCGGATGTGTTTGTATTCACATAGGACGGGGTTGTATTAGCAGAGGACGAGTAAAGAGCCTCTACACGCCAAGTGGCGAATAGGGAACATAGTTTTAGTGACTATAAATGTTATACACCTTCAGCACGTCATTTTTGGGGTAATGTGGTCGATATTATGTTCGTATCGCTTTACTTTTCCAGAAAAAAAAATCCGGTGCCCATTTAAGGCTGGGTGAACCTGGAAGCCGTCGGTTAGGATCGTACCCTACCTTTTGTCCTTTGTAGTCCAGTTCACTAACCACTGAGCTATCGCGCCTCCCTTATCATGCTCCAGGTAAAATGCACCGTAGATACACGGAAACTGGTATTCACAGATTAATACGTAACAGAAGCATCAACAGGGAGACAGTGGCATCTACATAAACCTACCCAAGTCTAAAGAGAGAAACAGTCTCTCTTGTAGTCGAGGAAAGATGCACACATTTTAGATGAGAGGCAATGACACTCCAGACAGCCATACAAACACTCAACACAGAAGAGATCTCAAGTCTACACAGCCATACAAACACTCAAACATACAAGAGGTCCCACGTCCACACAGCCATACAGACACTCAACACACAAGAGGTCGCAAGTCCACACAGCCATACAAACATTCAACACACAAGAGGTCTCAAGTCCACACATCCATACAGACACTCAACACACAAGAGGTCTCACGTCCACACAGCCATACAAACATTCAACACACAAGAGGTCTCAAGTCCACACAGCCATTCAAACACTCAACACACAAGAGGTCCCACGCCCACACAGCCATACAAACATTCAACGCACAAGAGGTCTCAAGTCTAAACATTCTCACTGATGCAAATCATATTCAATCAAATGAGAAATGTGAGGTCCAAAACAGGACAGACTCATTCAGCAAATAAAGATCACCATATTTTCGTTTTCAGAAAACATAACCAGTCCTGCAGTGGATACATACACACTGTGGCATCACTGGAAACGAGATACCAGATGAGCTCGCAAAATCAGTTGGGAGCTTTCAACAGTTCTACCAACCCCAGAGCCTCAAAGAAATAAAAATAACCGTGAAACAAGATAGGACATAGAATAGAGGAAGTTATATGATAAATATGAGAGAGAAAATTATAGCTGAAACAAACTCAGTGGACATGAGTAGATCAATATATCTAGACTCTGAGCAGGTAGTTGTGACATTAGAGCACATCTGCACAATATAGGTCTCAGCGACCATGCAACTGCAGAGCATCCAGACAAACTTCAAAGCATATCCCTCAGCATTCTCAACACTCCACAAAAACAAAATATGGTCGACGGAAGCGACCACGCATGACCAGTTATGGGAAACCTGTGATGAAGTCAAACATACCATCTTGTTTGTGACCCAAGCTGGTCTGAATGTCTAAATGCATCGAAATAGCTGATCGCTGGAGAAGAAGAGATGGAGTCAGCGCTATAGCATATTCGCTTTTAGATTATGACAAATGCATTCGACTTGGGTACACATCATCAATAAGAACTGCAAGTTTATAGACTTAAATTTAAAATGTTACTTTTGAGTTGTAACAAACAGCTGTGCCGGTCTTCCTCTACATATTTTGCATTTTCTTTTATTTTCCTTACAATCTAATATTTCTTCGAGCCTTTCCTTTTAAGACGATTACGATATCGCCTTTGTATTTTACCTTCTTGCTCTAAACCGTTGCTCTTCAACCTTGTTATGCCCAGCCCCCACTTGTGTAACGTTTTCACTGATAAATTTTCTCTACCGCTCAATAAAATATAAATTGAAGAAACTTCCATAATTGAAGAAATAAAAATCAATTTCGCTTAGAGAGAGAATAACATTTCTAGATCATCCGCCGAGCGTATATTTTATAGCATTAATCAAACATGTAACTATTCACTATTCTGCTACCGCCCACGTAAAAGTCAAAATCCCCCACTGGGGGGGGGGGGGGTGGTGGTAGCGCCCGAGTTGAAGAGCACTGCTCTAGACTGTGAACCTTCAAAACATCAGTGGTCAGTAAACGTTACAGCATTCTTCATTGAGCATAAATAAACTCCCTCATCTTGCTAGATTTGTAGCTATTTTCTACCTCTCCTCTCTTCACCTACAACTCAAAAAAAAAAGAAAGAAAGAAAAAAAAAAGAAAAGACAATTACAAAAAATGTCAACGAGCTCATGCAGTACTGCCGAACACTTTCTTTATGTTTCATTTCACGGAAATATTGCAGTACATTAACTCTGGTGCACTAAAACGAGAGCTTACGCTTCCGGTAGAGCAAATGTAAACAAATACTAGCGATAAATAGCTGGCTAGAGCTACAGTAATGAGCGAGAGGGGAAGCTAATAGCAACACAAAAACACGAAAAGTGCTCAGAGGGGACTGTACTTGAGACGGTTTATCATTTACCCATATTGAGGCGATGTCGAGTGCAGGCTGCAGATTTACATAAACAAGTTTCTTTTCCTGTTAAACGCTAGAAACCCATGGACTTACCATAAACTGCATTAATGTTCAAAAAAATTAACTGTTTTATACATTTCAATAGTTTGACTTCCATGCTTGTTTTCTCCCGTTCTGTTTATCATTGTCCTTGCTGCTTCATCTACCATTGATCTGTATTTTTCATGTTCTTTCTTTTGCGTGTTTTTCCTTCTCATTTTCTTATATTCTGAATCTCTACTTAATTTTATTTTTCCCCTCATCTTCCAGTCTCATCCTCCCTCTCTCCTCTCTTCTCTCCTCTCTTCTCTTTCTCTCTCTCTCTCTCTCTCTCTCTCTCTCTGACTGTTTCATCGCTTCAGCCTTAACCTTCTGGGTGGTGGAATAGTGTTGATAAAGTTGGCTATCACTTTCTACCATCTTTCTTTCTGACGCAAAATTTTGTTTTTTTACAAACTCAAGTTCTGTCCATTTTATATGTTGTTTTCCTGTATGTACGAACACATACATACATGAGGAATATATTAGGTATGTAGAGGGGGAAACAGACAAATAAAATATTGTATGTGGACTTGATCATCCCCGCCAGCAAACACTTGATGCTGATGATGCAAGACACAAGAAGACCGAGAACAGGAACAAGTTGAGTTTCTTCTCTACTGCACATATTTGGGATCTTTGGTCTATCTACTATGCCATGCTATTTATAGTTCTTCTCCTCTAGTCCCTTATGAGACACTTCGGTGTTCTCCTCTATAACTTTTTTATGTGCTCCTTACCCCTCATTTGATTTTGTTTTTATTGTACCCCACTCTCATACATCTCACTCTTACCGCCTTTTGAGCACCTGTTAGTCTACTGTTCTATTCTTTCTCCTTTGTGTTTGCACACTGAGCCCTGTGTGAACTCCTCTTGTTCGGTGTGCATTTGCGCACATTTCTGCACATTTCTACACATTCACGACAGCCACACTTTTGTTGCCATTTCCTTTTCATACACACAGGATAAACATTTTTTATTTTCTTTAACATATTTCGAACATTTTTGTTTTGAATGTTTCGTTATTAGTTGTGTGTGTGTGTGTTTTTCTTGTTTGTTCCTGCTGAAGGCCTATTGGGCCGAAACGTCGTTTAGCCTGTGTCGTCCACTTATCACGTAAAGCTTCTAACATACCATTTTTTTTTATTTTTAATTTTTCCACAAGTTCAGTTTGCTCAGGGATTCTACCATTCTTCATGTAGGACATCCACGTTTTCAACATCAAAACACGCGTAGAAGCGATCTTTAAAATAATAACAAAAACAACATTTTTACAAATCAAGTCGTCTCCTTGACTCTGTCTGGCGTACACGCGTACCTTTTGATAAAGATGTGAGGAGAATCAAGGCTGCACTCATCGATCTTCCTGCACGCTGTTTCGTTTCTTGAGCTCAAAGACTCCAGGAAATTTGCGGGAACAATTCGACAACGATATAAGTGAAACAAAACATTCACCCCCAGGAACAGCCTAGCACCGACCAAAACGTAGCACCGACCAAAACGTAGCACCGACCAAAACGTAGCATCGACCAAAGTACTTCCTGTTACTTAAAATGTCACGCACCTGGCGCAGAATTCTTGAAGTGAGCACAAATTTGGGTGAAAAAAAAGAAAATTTAACTCTAGACTTTAGACCTTAGAATTCAGACATTAGAACGGAATGGCTTCTCTATAGACGGGGCATTCCCACGTCTGCTTAGTCCCAGTTCCAGCAACCAACAAAGTGCTCAATCCGATCGTCCATACATTTCTATCGAACGTGTTTTGCGTTCTGTCAAATTGTGCGTTTTTACATTCATAAACCGTTTTATTGAATATGCCTCATTAAACTATATAAATAGTTCGCAGCTCAGAATGGGCATTTTCGGGTCACTGGAACGGTCGTCACACGCAGCATAATCTCAATGAGCACGCGTCAATCCCGGTATAGACTTCATGATCAGTTGGAGTGTCCATTAATCACTGCCCCAACAAATGAAAACAGGCCTCCACTTTGGTGAAACACCAGGGTGCTGACCGGAGTTCAACTGGAGCTTAACCTAACAAACATTGAAGTGAGCATCTACATTGTGTAATCTGACCAGTGGCGTATTCTCAATGTTACCGCAGCTACCGCTGGTAGCCTGAACATATTAATGAAATACAAAGGAAATGATAATTTATTATATTTTTTTTATAATTATATTACAAATTATCGAATATTCTATTACACATTTCGTAGGCCAATATGATTTATTTGCTTTGATTTGCATTTATTATAACAAGGTTTTCCTTTGGCCACTATAACGTTTGTGAATGAAACAGAAACTACTCTACGATAGTACACGAAACCGCTAATAAGTAGCGGTACAGTTCTCTTCTATCGACTTAGTATTAATGACCTTGACATTCAAAAATTCCAGCGAAAATAATACGGGCAGGAGCTACCTATACAAAATGGGGTTTCATGCGTTATTTTTAGCTCTAGCCAATTAGAAGCGTCACAAAGTGAAAGTGAAACTATATCTGATTACCGGAACTTCCTAACCTATTTATAACAACGTTATGCGTATTAGCATCTGTAGAAAGAACTTTTTCTGCTCTCAAGAGAATCAAATATTATTGTCGCTCAACTCAGACACAAGAACGCTTATCTGGATTGGCAATAATGTCCTGAGAGATTTGCTTGAGAATGATCCTTCTTAATGTCCTTGAGAAATCATTCCTTCAGAAACTTAGAAATCAACCCAACAGTACTTTCAAAAACAAAGTCATCGATTCATTTTCGTCCCAAACAAGACGAATAGAACTTATATCTAAATAGGTAAGTAATTTAAAATGTAGTGATATTATATATAGTGACGGAATATAATAATGTGTTTATTTATTATGTCAGCGGTAGCCCAGACCCCAAAACTGGTATACGCCATTGAATATGACAATAACTTTTGACTAGTTTAGTTTTAGAGGAGAGATCATTTGCATCGCACAAGTTATAACTGCATATTGCTCGCAATCTCCTTCCTTAGAACGGTTCTAAGTACTAAGAACATTCGATACACACCCGAGAGCGTTCTGAAGATGGCTTCAACTTAGGTAAACTTGTGACTATTTTGAAGAAACGAAAAATTAAAAAGTTGAGTTGGGCACTTGAATCATTTGGTTAGCCAAAGACCATTCTTCTGTGAATCAATTCAGAGGAAGAGGTATGTTTACAGCACTCGGAAAAAAATGACAAGTAATCAACAACAGAAAAAAACCAAAGAACAATATGTGGTTCTAAGCAGGATCGAACCCGTACTCCTTGGCAAAGCACCTTGCCACGAAAAGCCAAACGCTAGGGAACATCATTATTTGTCATTTTTCTCCGAGTGCTGTAAACATACCTCTTCCTCTGAATTGATTCGCTGATTATCGCATCGGAAGTTTCCCTCTGTAATAATATTCATTTATTTGTATTTGTCACCATTCTTCTGTGAAGTGTGAAGGGATGTAGCTCATTTTTCACTTCTACTGTCTGTCACTCAATGGTTGTAGAAGGAAAGGTAAACGTAGAAAGAGATGGTAAGTTCAATTTTCTTCTTGGTCTAGCAAATTCCTACTTTGTCATGTTACCGTCTTCTCTTGATGAGAAGATAAATAAAAGAATGGATCATAAATGGCAAAATGTGATCGTTCATTTCACACAAAGAAAACACAGAGTTTAATTACAAACGTTGGCCATAAAATATGTTTACTGGTAATCGCGATCATGCTTGTCCTCCCTGGCAGTTATTGAGTTACTGAGTTATTTGCGGGTCATCATCATTACATCTCAAACATGTCCATAAGTGCTCAGATCTCCCCAGCAGGTGTCGCAGTGTCCAGCGACTGACGACATGTACATAGGTGCTCAGGTCTCCCCAGCAGGTGTCGCAGTGTCCAGCGACTGACGACATGTCCATAAGTGCTCAGATCTCCCCAGCAAGTGTCGCAGTGTCCAGCGACTGACGACATGTCCATATGTGCTCAGATCTCCCCAGCAAGTGTCGCAGTGTCCAGCGACTGACGACATGTCCATAGGTGCTCAGATCTCCCCAGCAGGTGTCGCAGTGTCCAACGACTGACGACATGTCCATAGGTGCTCAGATCTCCCCAGCAAGTGTCGCAGTGTCCAGCGACTGACGACATGTCCATAGGTGCTCAGATCTCCCCAGCAAGTGTCGCAGTGTCCAGCGACTGACGACATGTCCATAGGTGCTCAGATCTCCCCAGCAAGTCCCTCAGTGTCCAACGACTGACGACATGTCCATAGGTGCTCAGATCTCCCCAGCAGGTGTCGCAGTGTCCAACGACTGACGACATGTCCATAGGTGCTCAGATCTCCCCAGCAAGTGTCGCAGTGTCCAGCGACTGACGACATGTCCATAGGTGCTCAGATCTCCCCAGCAGGTGTCGCAGTGTCCAACGACTGACGACATGTCCATAGGTGCTCAGATCTCCCCAGCAAGTGTCGCAGTGTCCAACGACTGACGACATGTACATAGGTGCTCAGGTCTCCCCAGCAGGTGTCGCAGTGTCCAGCGACTGACGACTCCAGTTCTGTGTTGGTTAATTAGTCTTCTTACACGCCCACTAAGTTTCTCGTTTCTGGCTGTGCCCATCTAACTGCCATCTCTTTCATCCGAAGGAGTGACGTGGACTCATGAATTATATTTACACGACAAAGCAACACGATTCAGGATCGGATTAAAAAGACAGGAGACGTCATCAGGGAATTCGCCTACTCATAATTTGTTTATATTCCTTGTTACGTTCTGTTGTAAGAAGGCAGGATGGATGCTAACTCTATTCATTCGATGAGGTGTGTCTTTTAAGTGTCTGTCTTAATGTTCCAGGTTTTCTAACCGAGTTCTCTGTCCGGAGAGCATTGAAGATGTCCGTCCCATCCATTGGTTGATGATGTCTGCCCGATCCCCGTCAGTTCAGTTCACTAACGATTCCACCTCTTGGTTCCCTGCAATGATAGAAGAGTTTTCCAGCTAGACATGTAAGGATGCCTCTCAACAGTTTTACGGTGGTTATACATCTATATTCATCAGTGGTTGTATCCATATCAACAGTGTTACGTTGGTTATACATCTACATTCATCAGTGGTTGTCTCCATATCAACAGGGTTACGGTGGTTATACATCTACATTCATCAGTGGTTGTCTCCATTTAAACAGTTGGCTACGATGGAAATTTGGGCCTCGGTACCTAGTTGGGAAAACCAAGAGACAAATAATAAAAAAAATAAAAAGAATAATATTATAGAGGCAATCTTCAGAGGCGATAAATCAGCGAATCATTTCAGAGGAATCGGTATGTTTACAGCACTCGGAAAAAAAACGACAAATAATCAACAACAGGCCCTTTTTTGAAATCGCCAGGGGAAAAGACAAAGAGGAAGAACAAGACATTTTTGTTGAAGACAGACAGAAGCAGAGATGAAGATGTTTGGAAGATATGGAATGATCTTAAAAGAATGGCAAGAAACAGAACGACTTGGAAAGTGCTTGTTGAAGACCTATGCTCCACAGGGAACTGAAAGGTAGAAGAAGAATAATCAACAACAGAAAAAAAACAAAGAACAATATATGGTCCTAAGCAGAACCCAACCCGTACTCCTTCGCACAGCGCCTTGCCAAAGCTAACAAAAGTTAGCTGAATTGGCCGTGTTCCCTAGCGTTTGGCTTCTCGTGGCAAGGCGCTGTGCCAAGGAGTACGAGTTCAATCCTGCTTCGGACCATATATTGTTCTTTGTTTTGTTTTTTTTCTGTCGCTGATTATTTGTCATTTTTTTCCGAGTGTTGTAAACATACCTTTTCCTCTGAAATGATTTGTTGGGAAAACCACCCCATTAGGCTACCGACGTTCGGACAATCCGTGTTGGATCTTCGCTGGAAGCAGCGTGAACTGTATTCCTGGTTGGTGTTTGCAAAAAAAAAAAAATTATCTCGTGGTTGGCCCAGCCGCTAGCAGAAATGGGTACCAGGGTAGTGTTCTGGAAAGGTTAGGAATGCAGCCTCGCATCGTGAGTTTCGATGCTTGAAGCGACACTACCCAGAAGTCTCCGAACATTACTGGATAGGCGGCCGAGCACATATGGGTGGAAACTCGCGTGCTAAGTCTCCGATTCAAGTCTCGTACTTGACCTTGACCTTTAACTGTACGAAGGAAATGCATTTTACTCTGTCTCTTGTCTTGATACTGACTTTTCTTAAAAGTTATCCGTCCACATGTGTACGCTATAATTCTATTTTTATCATGGGCTGCCACTGCCTCGTCTACCTTGTACCCTCTTTGATGAATTTTAGTAGGTTATTGCGTCCCTTCACATGTCCACAAAATGTCGGTTGCTTTATTAGAATTGTGTTGCCGCTCTGTTCTATATCTTAATGTCCATGTTTGTCTGGACCTTGACCTTGATCCTTCTGGCGTCACTTAGGGCTTCTAGTGATTTTTTTTCTCCACCCGTCTCTATTCTTGATAAGATGTTCGACCTTATCTAACGAGTCTATGCCTGCCATTTTGCTTCTTTTATAAGTGTTCTTTTAAGTGTCTCTCTAAATCTTCCTCTTCTTCTGTATCCTGATGTTTCCTATACTAGAGCCTGTTTTTGAATTCTCGTGTTGTCTCTTCTCAACACATGTCCGACATATGTCCATCTTCTCTTCCTAGTTGTAGAGGAGATAAATGGTTGAATGAGCATTTCTCTTATCTCTGTATCTATTAGTCTGGAGCCTCGGTGGCGGAGTGGTTAGTGCGCTCGCTTTCTGACCAGAAGGGTCCGGATTCGATCCCCTGAAGTTTCGGAGATTTTTTTTTCGGACCGACAAGGCTCCGGGTTTTACCCAGCCTCTAAAGATGTCTACTATTGATTTGTCAATAATGTGAAGGCGGCCTGGCGTGATACTGACCATATCACCCAGAATGTGCCATGGTCATAGAAAAATATGGCGACTAACTCCATATTATATATACGCCTAGCAAGTCGTGGAGGGAATATTTGCTTTACTTACTATATTAATCTGGAATTAATTCCATTGTACACAGAGTAATCTTCGGCATTTGTCGTCAAAAGTGTTTAGTTTTCTCTCAATATCTTTTGTTGTTTTCCAGCTTTCACATACGTAGGTAAGTAAAGTACCCCAGTCACGCCAAGTGGCGTATAGGGAATATGGTGTTAGTGACCATACATTTTACAGACCTTCAGCACATGATTTTGGGGCAATGTGGTCGGTATTACGTCCGTGCCGCTTTACTTTCCCAGAAAAAAAATCCGGTAGCCATTAAGGCTGGTTAACTCAGGATCGAACCCGACCTCCTCTCCTTTGCAGTCCAGTTCACTAACAACTGAGCTATCGCGGCTCCAACATGCGAAGGTAACGGTTGACAATATGTTTGAGTTAAATATTCTAAGTTTGGTTTTCTTTCTTAGTATTTTTAATTTCTATATTTTGTCCATTTTTTTTTATTCGTTGCTGCTTTTGCTATCCTGCTTTTGATCTCTTTTTTTTTTGTTTACCTTCTTGTTTTATATTACTATCTATCTATCTATTGACCTTTCGAGCCGTAACCGGCCCATAGGGCGTAGACCAAGATACACCTTCTCCTATATGAATTTTTGTTCTAGCAGTTTTCTTTAAAGATATTTTATCAAATCTCGCCATCTGTCTCTGTTCTGTGCAAGCAGTTCTATCTCATTGAGGGAGCCGATTCCTGCTGCTCTTGCCTCTCTCATCAATGTTCTTCTCAGTGTCTCCCTGGGTCTTCCTCTTTTCTTTACCTGTTGTTTCCCATATGAGGGCTTGCTTTGCTATTCTATATTCTATATTAATATATTACTATAAAGATATATATATATATATATATATATATATATAGTAACCATGTTTGTGCTATATGAGTCCTTGAAAGGCCGTTGGTAGCAAGCAATCATGAGAAGTCAATAGTTATTTTTAATATTAGAGTTTTATGCTGCTTTGTTGAACAGCTTCTCTCGTGGCTCAATCTGCCAACATTTAATAGACAAATTCATCCGCAGAACGAACAAGATGTATTTGTGGACAGCATTGTGCATAACATAAAAATATTAAGCATCTAAAAACAAACTAATAAAACAAAGATAGAACAATTACTAATCTGGCTAAAGACATAAATCAACGCAAAAAGTAGAACAATAGCTTCAAGTGTACAAAACTATTTCTTCAAATGTATAAACATAGAGAATGATATAAATAATAATTATCATTGTCTGAGCGAACAGAATAACATTGAATGGGAAAACAGAAAATAACAATAGCACTGGGCTTTTCATTTAATCAACTCGAACAACATACATTAATGTTCATTGCTTGTGCAATGCAAGGCCGAAGGGAATTGGAGGAATGAACATTAATTAACTAATGTGAAAACATTTCCGAAGATAAAAAGAATAATGAAGATGAGTTCAAATGATGAGATATTAAAATTATTAGGAAAAAGAAGCTGAGAATGGAGATATAAAGGAATATGTAGAGTGAAAGATTTGATGAGCTGCTTATGATATGGATCTCACATCAAGTAGATTTATGTCTACATGGTTGTAGATTATACCAGACCCGCTCTGACCGTAATATTATATTTATGGAATCAGTTTCATTACAGTTGGGGTATTTCCATATCCGCTCCACCGCCCGTCTCAGTTTTTCTCGAAGTGTATGCAGACTGATTGTTATCTTATCGAAAATGGGTGTCGTTGCTGATAATGCTGGAGGACGGTGTCATGCTGATAATGCTGGGGGCAGTGTCATGCTGATAATGTTGGGGGCGGTGTCATGCTGATAATGCTGGAGGGCGGTGTCGTTGCTGATAATGCTGTGGGGGGGGGGCGGTGTCGTTGCTGATAATGCTGGGGGCGGTGTCATGCTGATAATGCTGGAGGGCGGTGTCATGCTGATAATGCTGGGGGGCAGTGTCATGCTGATAATGTTGGGGGCGGTGTCATGCTGATAATGCTGGAGGGCGGTGTTATGCTGATAATGCTGTGGGGGGGCGGTGTCGTTGCTGATAATGCTGGGGGCGGTGTCATGCTGATTATGCTGGAGGGCGGTGTCATGCTGATAATGCTAGGGGGCGGTGTCGTTGCTGATAATGCTGGAGGGCGGTGTCATGCTGATAATGCTGGGGGCGGTGTCGAACTCCGTGCACGCAAAACTCGCCAGCACTGGCGACGATTTCCGGTGACTTCCATCGAATAGCAAGCACTGATAATCACAAGATCTCTTCCGCTAGCAAGCACTTTCAAGCACATAATCACTTCAGTTAGCAAGCACTTACAGTCATATGGTCTCTTCCTCTAGCAAGCACTTACAATCAGCAAGCACTGAAAATCACATAGTCTCTTCAAAATATAATAAAAACAAACAAACAAGCAGAGAGGATCACGGAAAATCAGTACATATCTGTGAGTCTTCTGAAAAATAAAAAGAACCAGCGAACCATCATCATCATGTGCCATACCGGTTGGCGTAGGCGATCATGTCCTTTCACAATCTTCTATCCACAGTGCATTGTATCAGTTCTGTTGTTGACTGTTTTCCATGCCATGACACCAAGCTATCCAGTATTTTCTCTCTATGTCGTCCGCGATATCTCTTTATTTGTATTTTGCCAGTTGTAACCAAGTGTTCGAACCTTCCTCTTCTCATGATGTGCCCGAAAAATGTTGATTGTTTCTTTCTGATGTTTTTAGGAGCTGCCATTTTGTGTTGGCCTCTTTAAGAACTTTCTCATTGGCCTTTTTAGCTGTCCAGGGAACTTTCAACATTCTTCTGATAAATCCCATCTCTGTGGCCTCTAATCGTCTTTTCATTTGTTTGTCTACTGTCCATGATTCGCAATATTTGCCGGAAGTAATAGCCATATTTGCCATCATTGATTAAATTAACAACCTGATAAAAGGAATGGTCTTCATCACCTGTAATGTTTTCGCCATCATTGATTAAATTAACAACCTGATAAAAGGAATGGTCTTCATCACCTGTAATGTTTTCGCCATCATTGATTAAATTAACAACCTGATAAAAGGAATGGTCTTCATCACCTGTAATGGGCGAACAGCAGATCATCATCGTGTGCCATACAGGTTGGTGTTGGCGATCATGTCCTTACAAACTACTCTATCCACAGTCCATCGTATCAATTATATTGACTGTGTTGCCTTGACACCAAGCTATCCAGTATCTTCTCTCTTTGTCGCCCGCGATCTTGATTTCTCTCCATTTCGCCAGTTGTGACCAAGTATTCCAACCTGCTTTTTTTCATGATGTGGTCGAAAAATGTTGATTGTTTCTTTCTAATGTTTTAGCCGTACAGGGAACTCTCAACATTCTCCTGAGAAATCCCATGTTTGTGGCCTGGAATCGTCTTTTCATTTGTTTGTCTACTGTCCATGATTTACTCCCATAGGTCAGGATCGGCTCTATATGTCACCGCTGAACTCTCTTTCTCACTTCTATTGACATAAATTTGTTGCAGAAGACGTTTCTCATTTTCTGCTTTTTTTATTTTTCCTTGAGATATTCTACTTTTTATTTCACATACTGATACGTGTAGCATTTGCAGAAAAGGTGTGGCCTTTTGCGTCTTTACAGACAATTGGTAGCAAGCAATCATGATAAGTCAGTAGTTTGGTTAAATATTAGTGTTTTATGCTGGATGCTGTTTTGCTGAACAGTTTCTCTCGTGGCTGAATCTGTCGATATTAGATATGGAGAAAAGAAAATACTGTAAAAGAGACATAAATGAAGAAATATGAGAGTAAACAAGAAACAGTACAAGACGACCGATCAGTGCAGATCAAATATACAAGAACTACAGAAAAGTAAATATAAAGTACGAATACAAAATAGAAAGACCTAAAGGACTGAGAAATTTTTTTAATGGCTGCTAATGAACGAATGGAAAAAAGAATAAAATGAAAGTCAAAGGAGGATGTAACGAAGAAAGAAATAGATGGAATGATAGTATAGGAATAATCACTGACGTTGAGCGGTAGAATAGTTCACTAGATCTAATTTTTCCCATTCAGTTCGTCATTTTTAGTCCCAGTTCTGGGAGACGATATAGAACTATGGTGGCGCACACCTAATTATGTTAGAGCCTTAAGGAAGATACATTATTCAGGTACTCGTTGTGCTCGAGAATTTCACAGAAAAAAACGTTCTTCTTTTCTCATCGTTTTCATTAATTTTTCAGCCATGTAAGGAGAAAGGTGTCTCCGAAAATTTTGGTTCTGTCTTGAGTTAACCTTTACCAAATCAATTCAAGTCTCTCTCTCCCCCCCCCCCCCCCCATTTTCGTCTTTTATTTGTGTATTCTTTTGCAAGAGTTATCTTACATCTTCTTTGAGCAGACTGGACAATTTATCGTTTCACGTTGCTGTAGAGTTTCTTAATGTTGTTATTGACAGTTTGTTTTCATTTTTAAGAAGTGACATTTTAGCTCCAGTCTTGGTAATCTTGCAGCAGTTTTGGAAGTAGATTTCCTGCTTCGAGTACATTCCACTAACTCTTAAAATTGTAATTTCACAAAGGTGGTTTCAAATTTGCGACACCACACACATACAAAAAAAAAACATAATTTTTTAGCTAAAGCAAAAATTGATGCATTCAAGACATTTGAGTGGTTATTTTTGTGACAAAAAATTCAAAGATTAACAAAGTTGTGAGCTTCTAGGTTACGATATTCTATTTTAACCGCAAAAAAACCTTTTTTAAGATTTTAGTTGTAACTTCTTTTAACTAATTTCAATGCGCAACAGAAGATGCATTTACATTTTATATTTCTGGAAAGACACACATGAACAGATTAACTAAATTATCATTAGCAAACCGCTGTGTAGTCCATCTTTCTCTAAATCTGTCGAGTTGTCTTGTTGTAGTATATTTATTGCTGTTGAGCATATGTTATTATTGGTTTATATTGTTACTGGTACTTTCATTCGGTAGATGGACACACATAATTCATCATCGCTTTGAACAAAATATAACAGTCTTTATTATTAACATATGGGAAACAACAGGTAAGAGGAAAAGAGGAAGACCCAGGGAGACACTGAGAAGAACATTGATGAGAGAGGCAAGAGCAGCAGGATTCGGCTCCCTCAATGAGATAGAGCTGCTTGCACAGAACAGAGACAAATGGCGAGATTTTATAAAATATCTTTAAAAGAATTGAAAACTTCTAGAACAAAAATTCAGATAAGAGAAGGAGTATCTTGGTCTACGCCCTATGGGTCGGCTACGGCTCGAAAGGTCAATGGATAGATAGATAGACTATTACGATCCACATGGTTTGGCAACATGTTTCTGGTACAATCAACAAAGTTCTTGAGTTCTATTATCAATCTTAACGTTACTTTAGCGAGCATATCGGCGCTGCTTATAACAAATAACTTCCGTGATTATAATAAAGTATTTTTGTCAATATATATAATGGTTAGCTTAAAATCCTAGCGTTCTAATTATATAATCTCTTCTCTGCCTGAGTTTGTACGTGCGTTGTAGAATCTCCAAGAAATCTCTTGTGATGATGACTAATTCATTATAGTAACTCTAACAATCCCGAGGAACTGACTAGTATCTCTACTCTAGTTACTACAGTTTCACATCTAAAAACTATTATCATTTCTAAATCCAAAATGTCTATTAGCAAATCTCTAAGCGAACTGTTTTAATCTAACTAACTCATAATCCCATCTTCTGCCACGAGGCAGGTTTCTAATCCCGTCTACTACATTCTAATTTTAATAAATCTTTATTTTACCTTTAAATTCAATATTACAGTGCATGATAACATTTTTACATGAAAAACAAAATGGAATAGTATCTCTCACATTCCATTCATAATATTTCAAAGAAGGAAGAACATTTAATATTTATCTATTTCGCTCACATGCTTTCATGCTCAACAGTAAAACATATTTATTTTAGTTTCACACACAACGTTTACAAAAATAATGTACATTTTTTGTTATTGTTTATCTCTTTCGTTCACACACGTTCATTCACAACAGTAAACTTTTGTAATGTAAGATATGCATTGTTCTTTGGTTAAAAATGTGTAGAAAAAGATGGGAATTTTACTTTCTGTGTCTTGTTTTTATGTTGTAATGGATTCCGGACCGTTATGTCTTTTTAAAAATGTTTTAATTGACTCAGATTCCTATGTCTTGTTTTTATGTTTTTTTTATCCAGATTCCTATGTCTTGTTTTTATGCTTTTCTGGATCCAGATTTCTGTGTCTTGTTTTTGTAATTGACCCAGATTTCTATGTTTTCCTTTTGTTTTTCTGGATCAAAATTTCTTTGTTTTGTTTTTATGTTTTCTGGATCCAGATTTCTATGTCTTGTTTTTATGTTATCCAGGATCCAGATTTATATTTCTTGTTTTCATATTGTTATGGATCCATCCTTCTATATCTTAAGTTGCAATGTGTTTTGCACTGCCAAAACAGGAAGTAGTATTTTTACGTAACTAAAGCACATTTATCTTGACATATTATCACAAGTGACTTGGGGAAAAAGAACCGATGTTTGGAGAGGATTTTGTGAGCAAAGTAGAAGACATATTATCACAAGTGACTTGGGGAAATAGAACCGATATTTGGAGAGGATTTTGTGAGCAAAGTAGAAGACATATTATCACAAGTGACTTGGGGAAAAAGAACCGATGTTTGGAGAGGATTTTGTGAGTAAAGTAGAAGACATATTATCACAAGTGACTTGGGGAAATAGAACCGATGTTTGGAGAGGATTTTGTGAGCAAAGTAGAAGACATATTATCACAAGTGACTTGGGGAAATAGAACCGATATTTGGAGAGGATTTTGTGAGCAAAGTAGAAGACATATTATCACAAGTGACTTGGGGAAATAGAACCGATATTTGGAAAGGGAGAGGATTTTGTGAGCAAAGTAGAAGACATATTATCACAAGTGACTTGGGGAAATAGAACCGATATTTGGAGAGGATTTTGTGAGTAAAGTAGAAGACATATTATCACAAGTGACTTGTGGAAATAGAACCGATATTTGGAGAGGATTTTGTGAGTAGAGTAGAAGACATATTATCACAAGTGACTTGGGGAAATAGAACCGATATTTGGAGAGGATTTTGTGAGCAAAGTAGAAGACATATTATCACAAGTGACTTGGGGAAATAGAACCGATGTTTGGAGAGGATTTTGTGAGTAAAGTAGAAGCATCAATGAACGTTCCGTCCTGATCTCATCTCTTGCTTTAAAAAGAACATTTTGCATCGACAGTACCATCTGATAACAGGTCTCTACTGTCTGTAACCTCCGTTCCAACCAGTCTGGTTTTGGCGGGATTTGACTTGCATAGCCAGAATATCGTGTTATCAGAATGTCCATAAAGCGACAAAGGATCACGTGATATTATTTGTGTTCTTTGTTTGCATTCGCCAATTTGTTTTACTCGGTGGTTTGTTACCATGGAGTGTTACCCACTTTATTTTAGACCCTATCATTATTTGATAAACCATTGTCAATTAATGTTAGAATATGTGTCCTAAAGTGCTACTTCGAACCTGTTCTACTATATGGAAGCGAGTCATGGACGATAAGTACGACACAACACAATGAACATTAGAGGCAGCTAAGATGTGGTTTATCAGAAACAAATTCAACAAATTCTATGCATAGCAAACATTACAAATGAGGAATGTTTAAAACGAGCTGGAGAAACCAGACATATAAAAATAATAAGGAAGAAACAAGCTACATTTATTGGAAATGATATGCGCAAATAAAGCATTGAGAATATTATAACAATAGGTAGAATGAATGGAAAAAAGAGCAGAGGAAAGCCAAGAGAACAAATAATGAACAATTTATCCAATTGTCATAACAAAATTTCATCAACTGAAATTATGACATTTATGAAGACCCAAGTGATGTGGATAGAGATGATCGCCATCCGACATCGCACCTGATGATGATGATGATGATAACGACGCTGATGATGACGATGATGATGATATCATTAGTTCTTTGGCCTACCTCTTGACGTTATTAATACGTCAATTAATTAAAACAATCACGACTTGTCAAACAAGTCCCTATTTCTATTATTGTCTACGAACTCACTTGATGCCAGAATGTTAGGCTCTCAAGTAAATTACCTTCTCTGTCTGTCTGTCTGTCTTTCTTTCTTTCTTTCTTTCTTTCTTTCCTTCTTTCTTTCTTTCTTTCTTTTTTTTCTTACTTTCTTTCTTTCGTTTTTTTCCTTCTTTTTTCTCTTTCTTTCTTTCTTTCTTATTTCTTTCACGAATTATATTGAGTTATTCGCGGGTCATCATCATTGCACTCCGAACATGTCTATAGGTGTTCAGATCCTCTCCTCGGCAAGTCTCGTGGAGTGACGTGGACTCATGAATTATATTTACACGACAAAGCAACACGATTCAGGATCGGATTAAAAGGACAGGAGACGTCATCAGGGAATTCGCCTACTCATAATTTGTTTATATCCTTGTCGCGTTCTGTTGTAAGAAGGCAGGATGGATGCTAACTCTATTCATTCGATGAGGTCTGTCTTTTAAGTGTCTGTCTTAATGTTTCAGTTCTTCTAACCGATTTGTCTGTCTCAATAAGTGCATTCTGAGGGAAGTCCTTGATGTCCATCTCCGTTCCCAATTCTTCACCATCCAGAATTCTCCCCCCCCCCCCTTTTTTTTTCACCCACCTCCCGGATGTATATATTATTGAGAGATTGAGGAGTCTAAAGATGGAATAGAGGTCTGGTCGACCCAGATTGCTTAGTGGGAAAAGCAGATGTACCTACAACCAATAATTTATAGGAACAGTCAGTCTGCATACGCTTCGAGAAATGCTGGAACGGGTGGTGGAGTGGATATGGGGGTACCTCGGCAGCAATAAAACTGATTCCATGAAAAGAACATAATAAAATGTCTCATTGTGCTCATGAAACACAATAACTGCTGATGAAACCCTTTAACTTAATCCCCTGGTCCTGGCTATAGCCCGGCTCTCGGTCAACCAGTCATAGTTGACTATAATAATCAACGTCAGTCATAGTTGACATTATAATAATCAACGTCAGTCATAGTTGATTATAACAACCAACGTCAGTCATAGTTGACTGTAGCTGTCAACGTCAATTATAGTTAACTATGGAAATTGCAGCGCCTCTAGAAGATATTGTTTTTTTCTTTCGCCGTGTATTCTCTTGTACTATGATTCTGTTTCTTGCATGAGTTGAAGCTCTAGAGTGAATTTCCAAAGATTGCGGTATGCAACTACCTCTTCACAGGCTGCAAAGTTTATGTTCTGTATTTTCATGTCACGTTTACACTATCTAGAGATTAATATATCAATCAACATAATACGAGATAATAGTGAAATAATAAGCGGATACAATCAAATAATTTCACAGCGCTGACATTTAAACGATATGGGAGATAATATAGACAATATATTTTCATTGTGAAAAAAAAAATATGTGCTCTCCCTTGACAGTACTTAACGACCAACTGCTGAGCAACCACAATTTTTAATTAAAAATGAATTTTCATATTTCTATCTATCTATCTATCTGTCTGTCTGTCTGTCTGTCTGTCTGTCTGTCTGTCTGTCTGTCTGTCTGTCTGTCTGTCTATCTATCTATCTATCTATCTATCTGTCTATCTGTCTGTCTGTCTGTCTGTCTATCTATCTATCTATCTATCTGTCTATCTGTCTGTCTATCTGTCTGTCTGTCTGTCTGTCTGTCTGTCTGTCTGTCTGTCTGTCTATCTATCTATATGTCTGTGTGTATGTCTGTATGTATGTCTGTCTGTCTGTCTGTCTGTCTATCTGTTCGTTTGTTTATTGAGTTTGTTTGTCTATTTATTTATCTACTGTGTAAAAGGGGGAAAAAATATGTATAGTAATTATATTTTTAAAAATCCACACACTGTAGACATTCTGAACTTCTAATTGAAGTTAGTTATGTTCTGTTTCATCACAAGTTATCTTAGTCACACTGACTTGTTACAACACTGAAACAGATTTACAAGAAAACAATACAGGAAATGTTTTAAATGAACAACATATGATAATTTTACAAATACCTCTTTTTTTTTTACTATATAGACACTATACGTCAACAATATAAAAGGGACATTTTAAATTAGCAACACCATGTAATAAAATTGTAATACATTGAAGAATAACGTTGTGGTTCCATATCCTCCTAGAGTAGAACAACATTTCGTTTAACAATCTATACATAGGTTGGACATAAGAGAAAAAAATGTTCTCTTCACAAGATGGACACCTGAATATAAATTAGACAATTTCTACACAAGATGAACACCTCAATATAAATTAGACAATTTCTACACAAGATGGACACCTGAATATAAATTAGACAATTTCTACACAAGATGGACACCTGAATATAAATTAGACAATCTCTACACAAGGTAGACACCTCAATATAAATTAGACATTCTCTACACAGGATAGACACTTTGATATAAGTTGGACCAAACTCTAAGATAGACACCTCAATATAGGTTACAACAATTTTTGCGCATGACAGACAACGCAAAATAATTGGGACCAATCTCTTTGTGATGTAAACACCTCAATATAAGATAGAGCTGCTGATAAGTTTGACTGATCTTATTTCTTCAACTTTCTTTGTTTCTGTTCACCAGCTTTATAACGCTAACGAAGGACTGAATGTTTCGTGTACACCACTCTTTACTATTTTTCACACCGGCAGCTGTGTGCTCAGGTTCCCCCGCCATACACGCAGATATTCTCCTACTTCAGAGATATTCTCATATTGTTATCGTCTAGAGTGTTAACGTTTTAGGTCGATTTTCCTATTAATTTTGCCCGTGCAGAGGCCATTTCTATCCTACTCTTTTCGATTTCTAACTGCCAAGAGTTATTTAACGTGTGCAAAATGCATACCGTACATTATGTTTTTCACCGCCTTCCGAGAGGGCTAGATATCGGATCTCAATGGCCGGAGACCAGGGGCGTGGAAAGCCAGGGATTCAAATTTATTTATTTTTCACTTTATCTATCACCATGGGAATCAAACCCGGGACCTATGTCTCCAGAGGCTGACGCTCTACACCAAGACCACCAAGCGACATTTTCTTCTTTGAAATGTCCTCTTTCATGGGTATAATATATGAGCACGCTAAGAGAAAACCACATTGAAGGTGATAAGCGTTAACGGAAACTCTTATGCCTTACAGCGTCGAGGGGAGATATAATTTGCGGTATTTTGCACTTCTGTTCGCCTCTGTTGCTGTTATGTTTTTTTAGTGTTTCCAATATTTCGTCAATCTATCTTTTTTCGTGGTCGGCCCTTGGGTTAGGTGTTCTCGAACGTTTATTGAAGGCTCGTTGTATTGTGTTTTGATCTTTCTGCCTTATCACGTGGCCAAACCATTTTATATATTGTTTATTTATGTATTTTATGGCAGGGCTTCCTAGCTTTTAGTTATTTTTCTAAATTAAGATAAACAACATTTATTGAGTTGTACTGTTTCAAGGTCGAAAGGCGTGTCGAAAGATGGCTGTTTTGGTAGTCAGACATGAGGCGCGAGGCGTGTCGAAAGTTGGCTGTTTTGTGGTCAGACATGAGGCGCGAGGCTTGTCGAACGTTGGCTGTTTTTGTAGTCAGACATGAGGCGCGAAACTAGTCGAAAGATAGCTGTTTTTGTGGTCAGATATGAGGCGCGAGGCGTGTCGAACGATGGCTGTTTTTGTGGTCAGATATGAGGCGCGAGGCGTGTCGAACGATGGCTGTTTTTGTGGTCAGATATGAGGCGCGAGGCGTGTCGAACGATGGCTGTTTTTGTGGTCAGACATGAGGCGCGAGGCGTGTCGAACGATGGCTGTTTTTGTGGTCAGACATGAGGCGCGAGGCCTGTCGAACGATGACTGTTTTTGTGGTCAGACATGAGGCGCGAGGCGTGTCGAACGATGGCTGTTTTTGTGGTCAGACATGAGGCGCGAGGCGTGTCGAACGATGGCTGTTTTTGTGGTCAGACATGAGGCGCGAGGCGTGTCGAACGATGGCTGTTTTTGTGGTCAGACATGAGGCGCGAGGCGTGTCGAACGATGGCTGTTTTTGTGGTCAGACATGAGGCGCGAGGCGTGTCGAACGATGGCTGTTTTTGTGGTCAGATATGAGGCGCGAGGCGTGTCGAACGATGGCTGTTTTTGTGGTCAGATAAGAGGCGCGAGGCGTGTCGAACGATGGCTGTTTTTGTGGTCAGACATGAGGCGCGAGGCGTGTCGAACGATGGCTGTTTTTGTGGTCAGACATGAGGCGCGAGGCCTGTCGAACGATGACTGTTTTTGTGGTCAGACATGAGGCGCGAGGCGTGTCGAACGATGGCTGTTTTTGTGGTCAGACATGAGGCGCGAGGCGTGTCGAACGATGGCTGTTTTTGTGGTCAGACATGAGGCGCGAGGCGTGTCGAACGATGGCTGTTTTTGTGGTCAGACGTGAGGCGCGAGGCGTGTCGAACGATGGCTGTTTTTGTGGTCAGACATGAGGCGCGAGGCGTGTCGAACGATGGCTGTTTTTGTGGTCAGATATGAGGCGCGAGGCGTGTCGAACGATGGCTGTTTTTGTGGTCAGATAAGAGGCGCGAGGCGTGTCGAACGTTGGCTGTTTTTGTGGTCAGACATGAGGCGCGAGGCGTGTCGAACGATGGCTGTTTTTGGTGGTCATACATGAGGCGCGAGGCGCGTCGAACGATGACTGTTTTTGTCAACTCGTAAGAAAAGACACGAGAAAGGGAGGAGGTAGCAAAAAGTATAAACACAAGAAATTAGAGAAGATGAGAATGGGAGAAAAATAAATAGAACAGAAACAAAAAGAGGAAAAGGAGTAGGAAAAGATTAAAAGGAAGCGGAAGTCGAAGATAGTAGAGACAAGGAGACAAATAATAATAAATGAATATAATTATAGAGGGAAACTTCCGAGGCGATGATCAGCGAATCAATTCAGAGGAAGAGGTATGTTTACAGCACTCGGAAAAATTGACAATTAATCAACAAAAGAATGTTACCTCTTTCTCTGAATTGATAGTAGAAACAAGCAAGAAGAACAAGAATAATAATATTAAGTAGGGAAAGAAAAAGAAGAACGGAGACAAAAATGTAGGAGGAGAAATGAAAGAAAAGATAGAAAGAAGCAGACAAGTATATTATTTATATAATTATTTTCTAATGATGAGTTTCACCAACTAGACAGATGTCTACTGTATTTTCAGTCACACTTACATAATGGTGAACATAACGCTACCGCGAATTATGTTTCTATGTTCATTTTTAGTTCAATGATTTTACTATATGCACAGCACCACCTTAGGCCGCTCTACTATACAAGAAGAAACCTCCTGGTGCCTATTTCCAGCAGCTGAACGAACTCCGAGAACCCTTAAGTGGAATAACTTGACACAGCTACATTAAACCACTACTTCCTGTTGAAATGTTATGATTGTGTTGCACTGTGTTTTTCACTTTGCGGTCCATATTATTCGTCTTGGGCACATAATTGTTCAGAATTGCATCCTTGGTTTTTGGTTTTCTTGACCTTTTTGAAAGACAGCAGTTGTTTGGTAGTCAGACCTGCAGCTGGTGTCTGCCTATTAGAAGTCAGTTACACGTCACGGAAAGCTGACACTTTAGCATCTCCAGAAACACGTTTGTTATTGTAACGATTGTGCTTGTGACGTTTGTTATTGTGAGGTTTGTTATTGTGACGTTAGTTATTTTGACGTTTGTTATTGTGACGTTTGTTATTGTGACGTTTGTTATTGTTATGTTTGTTATGTGACGTTAGTTATTTTGACGTTTGTTATTGTGACGTTTGTTTTTGTGACGTTAGTTATTGTGACGTTTGTTATTGTGACGTTTGTTATTGTGACGTTTGTTATTGTGAGGTTTGTTATTGTGACGTTAGTTATTTTGACGTTTGTTATTGTGACGTTTGTTATTGTGAAGTTTGTGCTTGTGATGTTTGTTATTGTGACGTTAGTTATTTTGGCGTTTGTTATTGTAACGTTTTTGTTTGTGACGTTTGTTATTGTGACGTTTGTTATTGTGACGTTTGTGCTTGTGATGTTTGTTATTGTAACGTTAGTTATTTTGGCGCTTGTTATTTTGACGTTTTTGTTATTGTGACGTTTGTTATTATGACGTTTGTTATTGTGACGATTGTGCTTGTGACGTTTGTTATTGTGACGTTTGTTATTATGACGTTTGTTATTGTGACGTTTGTTATTGTGAGGTTTGTTATTGTGACGTTAGTTATTTTGACGTTTGTTATTGTGACGTTTGTTATTGTGACGTTTGTGCTTGTGATGTTTGTTATTGTGACGTTAGTTATTTTGGCGTTTGTTATTGTAACGTTTTTGTTTGTGACGTTTGTTATTATGACGTTTGTTATTGTGACGTTTGTGCTTGTGATGTTTGTTATTGTAACGTTTTTGTTTGTGACGTTTGTTATTATGACGTTTGTTATTATGACGTTTGTTATTATGACGTTTGTTATTGTGACGATTGTGCTTGTGACGTTTGTTATTGTGACGTTTGTTATTGTGACGTTTGTTATTATGACGTGTGTTATTGTGACGTTTGTTATTGTGAGGTTTGTTATTGTGACGTTAGTTATTTTGACGTTTGTTATTGTGACGTTTGTTTTTGTGACGTTTGTGCTTGTGATGTTTGTTATTGTGACGTTAGTTATTTTGGCGTTTGTTATTGTAACGTTTTTGTTTGTGACGTTTGTTATTATGACGTTTGTTATTGTGACGTTTGTGCTTGTGATGTTTGCTATTGTAACGTTTTTGTTTGTGACGTTTGTTGTTATGACGTTTGTTATTATGACGTTTGTGCTTGTGACGTTTGTTATTGTAACGTTAGTTATTTTGGCGTTTGTTATTTTGACGTTTTTGTTTGTGACGTTTATTATTATGACGTTTGTTATTGTGACGTTTGTGCTTGTGATGTTTGTTATTGTGACCATAGTTATTTTGACGTTTGTTATTGTGACGTTTTTGTTTGTGACGTTTGTTATTGTGACGTTTGTTATTGTGACGTTTGTTATTGTGACGTTTGTGCTTGTGACGTTTGTTAAGTGGCGGAGTATAATGAAGGTGGATAAGCATAACATAGCACAAATTTTGAGAAACCAACAAAGGATAGCTATTCTCTTGTACTAAAGGACTTTCTTGCAAAGATTCGAAAACCCATCCATATCCGTCCTGATTTCTCTTTTGACCTGTTGTCTTATTGTTTACTCCACCTGAATTGTTCAGATATTGATGCCTACCTTTATATTGATGCCTACCTTCATATTGATGCCTACCTTTATATTGATGCCTACCTTTATATTGATGGATACCTTTATATTGATGCCTACCTTTATATTGATGCTTACCTTTATATTGATGCCTACCTTTATATTGATGCCTACCTTTATATTGATGCCTACCTTTATATTGATGCCTACATTTATATTGATGGCTACCTTTATATTGATGCCTACCTTTATATTGATGCCTACCTTTATATTGATGCCTACCTTTATATTGATGCTTACCTTTATATTGACGCTTACCTTTATATTGACGCTTACTTTTATATTGATGCTGACCTTTATATTGATGCCTTCCTTTATATTGATGCTTACCTTTATATTGATGCTTACCTTTATATTGATGCCTACCTTTATATTGATGCTTACCTTTATATTGATGCTTACCTTTATATTGATGCCTACCTTTACCGAAGCAACAAATTTCCCTAGCTCATCCAAAGAGTCAAATATTGTTTCGTTCAAAGACCTCCCAAAAGGTTCGAATTTTGATGGAAATAAAGAACATTTTAGTCAAAATAAGAGGATGAAGAAAAAGAAGGCGAAGAAGAACAAAATAAAAGAACAAGTAGGTGAAGAAGAGGGGGCAGCAGAAGAATATCAACAGCAATAACGACAAGAAAATAAAGAAGAGGTATAAAAAGAAGAAATAGATGAATCTAATAAAAATACTCCTTGTTGGCTTTATTTTTGAGTACAATTTTCATTCAGATATTCCCCATCTATTTAATTTTGAATGAAAAAAAAACAAACGATGAAGTTTTAAAACAACAAAAAATGTAATTAAACGACAAAACATAATTAGAACAAGACACACGAAATTTTTGGAGCATCTAAAAGACACAACAGCTTAATGAAAGTAATATTGAAAGGGAAAATACAAGGTAAAAGAGGCAGAGGCAGACCAATACTAACGTGGACGAGTAACATCAAAAGAAGGACAAGTTAGCCTATGACAGACTGCACCATCAAAGCAAGAGACAGAGTGGAATGGAGCTCCATGGTAGCCAACCTTCGATGTGGAGACGGAACACAATGATGAAGATTAGATTTTCCTAGATATCATTGTAATCATTGATACTGTCTATATGCAACTCAGAGAAAGATTATTGTTCAACTTTCTCGCCAACAGGACAACAACTTTTGAACTTGGAGTTGTACTTGTAATAAATGAATACGTTGATGCTGGAGTTGAAGATCTGGAAAATCTCTGCCAGGCTCACAGATACCAGATACATGTTATGTAAATGTTTGCCGATGGTTAAATCTGGTTCAAAGATCCCTACGATGTTTACGGTAATTTTAGGCACATTGCACACAATATAAACACTTGAAATGAGCGCGACTTGTCTAACCACTTGAAGATCTTTCCTGCTAAGTTTGTTAGAATCCTTTCCGCTGTCAGAAGTGATGATATCATTGGCGATTCCAACTCGAGATGATTGTCTGAATTTATTTGATTCTCTAAGACTGTTAGCCATTACCATGACGCAAACGATGACGACTACCTGCGTCGTGATTGGTAGAAAAGTATCACGTGCTCCCCAAACGATATCTTTTACTAGTTCTCGTTTAGATGAAATCCACAACATTGGTCTAAATCCTTTAATTCGTGTGTCATATTGATTGAGCAGTCCCATATTAACAAATATTGGGAGGTAACTAAAGAACGTGAATGTAGCAAAGGCTGAGAGAATAACGATGCATCGATGCCTGGTGAACGCGTTTTTGAAATGTAGAGGCTTGGCCACACACATGCACCGTGCTACAGCTACAAATGTTGTAGTGAGGACAGTCATAATGTACAGAACGATTCCAAAATTGGCAAAGAAGATGTACATAGTGTAAGGATCAACCGGAAACCAGACTGCATACGACCAGAGCATCTCTAACATGTAAAACAGCGACGAGGCAGCTCTAAGGAACATGGTGAGGCAGAAGCAGAGATCAGTTATCGATAGCACCAGGAAAGACACAGTGACGCCGTCCTCGAGTTTCATGGCGATAAACGTCATGATGTTGATGACGTTCCCCACAGAGCCAAGTGTGCAGGCAACCATCCACGTCACGCTGAAACAACCAACCACTATCGTGTACTGCTCGTTGCTTATCACTCCCTGGCCTGAGCTTCCTGTGTGGGATGTTACGTTTGACATTCTTGGAGAGGTCTGTAGTATAATCTTCATTCTCTTGTATACCTTGACACATGGAATATAAATCAATCTAATAAGGTTATACAAAAACAAAGCAATATTTCAACATTACAACACTACTCTCGATACATCTTCCTAATGTAATTACAACTATTATTCATCCAAATGTTATTTGGTTATTTGGTTATTTGGTTAGGGAAGGCCTCGGTTTCACTGCAAACGAATTAAAATCCATAATTGCTCAACCGCCCGTGCCAGTGGAATCATCCGAATTACTAACTCATCTCCCAAACAAAGAAAGGTAACTGTAGTCCTCATCGTAGCAGTCTCAGCACACGCCAAAAGACATAAGGCGAAACCGTGCAGAAAGTGAACACAGCCAACTGTTCCCTGTTATACGATATCATCATTCATCGTAAACAAGCGGGATACCGAAGCAGGATCAAAACGGATGAGACACACAGCTCACGGTGTGCACAGAGCACTTAACTCAGTTTGACAGCGGATAGTGTTGACAGATTATGTATCTTAGAGACAGAATGGGATGACTTCTGAGAGTAGAATTTCTAAAAAAAATAAATTAAAAAGTTTCGCCACTTGAAAAGAGAGTAACATCTAAACACATCGATGCAGATATCAACAAACACTACGAAGTAAACACCACGCAGGTATCAACAAACACTACGACGCCAAGCACCACGTTGATATCAACAAACAATCCGAAACCAAACACCACGCGGACATCAACATACAATTGGAAGCCAAACACCACGCGGACATCAACAAACACTACGGAGTCAATCACCACGTGGATATCATCAAAAGCTTTCAGTAGATGTGGATAATTAGAAACACATATATCATAGTTATTTCATATCACACAAGACAATCATAAGACAAGAATACTGTAGATTGACCCGAGACAGACACAGAATAAGGTGGATCGATGCATCTAGTAAATGTTACAAAACCACAAACCGTCGATGGAAGGGACTGTCATCAAAACGATAACTAGAATTTGTATTATCCCACATGTTGGGACCACATGAATTAGTGAATGAGAATAAGAATATATTTCAGTTTGTGATTGTTTTAAGCTGTAGCTAATTTTGAATTATAGTGAACAAAAATAACAGATACATTCTAGACATGACATTCTTCCTCTTCATCTTCGCTTGTCTGAACTCTGTCGAAGTTTTCGTGAATGATTTAACTTTCAAGTTTTCCTCAATGATTTAACTTTGAAGTTTTCCTCAATGATTTAACTTTGAAGTTTTCCTCAATGATTTAACTTTGAAGTTTTCCTCAATGATTTAACTCTACCTTGTTGATCTGTTTATCAAAAATGAGCAACTTGTTTATCCTTTGTTTTCCTTTCTTTCCTTTATTTTGATATTTTGCTATTCTGTTAGCTTCTCCTGCTACTTTGTTTTCTTGTGTTTCTAACATTCCATTAATCCATCTTTTGTTGTTCTATTAGCTTCTCAAGCTGCTATGTTTTCTTGTGTTTCTAACATTCAATCAATCCATTTTTTGTTATTCTGTTAGCTTCTCATGCTGCTATGTTTTCTAGTGTTTCTAACATTTCATCAATCCATCTTTTGCCATGTCGACCGTTGTGTCTGGTGTTCTCCCAATGTTTATTGAATGCTCGTTGCGTTGTGTTTTCATCTTTCTATCCTATCACGTGGCCGAACCATTTTATAAGTAGTCTCTTATGTATTCAATGGGCGAAATTACTTTCAGCTTTTTTTCTCCTCGCTTCTACATTTCTGATCTCACCTCTCATGCTGTTTCCTGTCATGCATCTAACACATTTCATTTCTGTGGTGTGTAATGTTCTGATTGTAATAGTTTATTCAAGTTAATGAAGATGTCCAAACCTAACGTCTTTGGTCGCTAATTATAACTTATTATAAGCTTAAATGAGACAACTATTTCCTGAGATCCAATAGGGATAAGTTGAGACATCATCTATGTACACCTAAGAGGGTGTACGTATTCCAACATATAAAGTCGTAGGGAAGTGAAACATACATTTCTATTCATCTGCTATACCGGATTTCAAGGAAGGGAGACGAGCCTTATTTCTCGTGTCTCGGCATGCGCTAGTTCGACTAAAGGGAGACGAGCCTTATTTCTCGTGTCTCAGCATGCGCTAGTTCGACTAAAGGGAGACGAGCCTTATTTCTCGTGTCTCGGCATGCGCTAGTTCGACTAAAGGGAGACGAGCCTTATTTCTCGTGTCTCGGCATGCGCTAGTTCGACTCAAGGGAGACGAGCCTTATTTCTCGTGTCTCGGCATGCGCTAGTTCGACTCAAGGGAGACGAGCCTTATTTCTCGTGTCTCGGCATGCGCTAGTTCGACTAAAGGGAGACGAGCCTTATTTCTCGTGTCTCAGCATGCGCTAGTTCGACTAAAGGGAGACGAGCCTTATTTCTCGTGTCTCGGCATGCGCTAGTTCGACTAAAGGGAGACGAGCCTTATTTCTCGTGTCTCAGCATGCGCTAGTTCGACTAAAGGGAGACGAGCCTTATTTCTCGTGTCTCAGCATGCGCTAGTTCGACTAAAGGGAGACGAGCCTTATTTCTCGTGTCTCGGCATGCGCTAGTTCGACTAAAGGGAGACGAGCCTTATTTCTCGTGTCTCGGCATGCGCTAGTTTGACTAAAGGGAGACGAGCCTTATTTCTCGTGTCTCAGCATGCGCTAGTTCGACTCAAGGGAGACGAGCCTTATTTCTCGTGTCTCAGCATGCGCTAGTTCGACTAAAGGGAGACGAGCCTTATTTCTCGTGTCTCAGCATGCGCTAGTTCGACTAAAGGGAGACGAGCCTTATTTCTCGTGTCTCGGCATGCGCTAGTTCGACTCAAGGGAGACGAGCCTTATTTCTCGTGTCTCAGCATGCGCTAGTTCGACTCAAGGGAGACGAGCCTTATTTCTCGTGTCTCGGCATGCGCTAGTTCGACTAAAGGGAGACGAGCCTTATTTCTCGTGTCTCAGCATGCGCTAGTTCGACTAAAGGGAGACGAGCCTTATTTCTCGTGTCTCAGCATGCGCTAGTTCGACTAAAGGGAGACGAGCCTTATTTCTCGTGTCTCAGCATGCGCTAGTTCGACTCAAGGGAGACGAGCCTTATTTCTCGTGTCTCGGCATGCGCTAGTTCGACTCAAGGGAGACGAGCCTTATTTCTCGTGTCTCGGCATGCGCTAGTTCGACTAAAGGGAGACGAGCCTTATTTCTCGTGTCTCAGCATGCGCTAGTTCGACTAAAGGGAGACGAGCCTTATTTCTCGTGTCTCGGCATGCGCTAGTTCGACTAAAGGGAGACGAGCCTTATTTCTCGTGTCTCAGCATGCGCTAGTTCGACTAAAGGGAGACGAGCCTTATTTCTCGTGTCTCAGCATGCGCTAGTTCGACTAAAGGGAGACGAGCCTTATTTCTCGTGTCTCGGCATGCGCTAGTTCGACTAAAGGGAGACGAGCCTTATTTCTCGTGTCTCGGCATGCGCTAGTTTGACTAAAGGGAGACGAGCCTTATTTCTCGTGTCTCAGCATGCGCTAGTTCGACTCAAGGGAGACGAGCCTTATTTCTCGTGTCTCAGCATGCGCTAGTTCGACTAAAGGGAGACGAGCCTTATTTCTCGTGTCTCAGCATGCGCTAGTTCGACTAAAGGGAGACGAGCCTTATTTCTCGTGTCTCGGCATGCGCTAGTTCGACTCAAGGGAGACGAGCCTTATTTCTCGTGTCTCAGCATGCGCTAGTTCGACTCAAGGGAGACGAGCCTTATTTCTCGTGTCTCGGCATGCGCTAGTTCGACTAAAGGGAGACGAGCCTTATTTCTCGTGTCTCAGCATGCGCTAGTTCGACTAAAGGGAGACGAGCCTTATTTCTCGTGTCTCAGCATGCGCTAGTTCGACTAAAGGGAGACGAGCCTTATTTCTCGTGTCTCAGCATGCGCTAGTTCGACTCAAGGGAGACGAGCCTTATTTCTCGTGTCTCAGCATGCGCTAGTTCGACTAAAGGGAGACGAGCCTAATTTCTCGTGTCTCAGCATGCGCTAGTTCGACTAAAGGGAGACGAGCCTTATTTCTCGTGTCTCAGCATGCGCTAGTTCGACTAAAGGGAGACGAGCCTTATTTCTCGTGTCTCAGCATGCGCTAGTTCGACTAAAGGGAGACGAGCCTTATTTCTCGTGTCTCAGCATGCGCTAGTTCGACTAAAGGGTACCAGACTTGGCATACTTAACCCATAACATTTTCATTACAAGATATTGTCCTAATCAGTACGCTTTTGAAACTGTCTACTTGCAAACACATACAACTAATACTATTAGAAGTATATGGCATATATAGTCAACAAGTTTTTACCTGAAATAAAAGTAATCGTTTTAGGAAATGCTTATTGAGATCGGTAAAACTTGTGCTACGCATGATTCTTCCAACTTTTTATCTTCAGTCCATCCACACTTGGAGTGAAGTGCTGCAATTTGAACCAACGCTAATCGTTCAGGATTCGCTTAATAGCATTATCATAATTGCTTGTTCACAGCGTGATCATTTTAGCAATACAGGGCAGCATAACTAAACAGAATTAAAAAAAAAAAAAAAAATAAATAAATAAATTCTAAAGAGCATATAGAATTAGCAGATTATTCCCCTTCAAAAATAAAGTTCGATAATTAAAATTATCCCGCACTTCAGTCCCATTTGTCTTTACTTACCCTTGAAATATTTCATTACTTTAAATTGTTAAATGACAAGAACGTTATCTTTCACAACGGGTAATATTTCTAATTTCTAGTATCGATTCTTATGTCACAATTTAAGATGATTGTAAAAAAAAATTTTAGGCCGTACTTATTTCAAACTTTACAGCTATTAAGTTTTCACACTTGAACTACATTTTCACCCTGAATTATTTAACAAACAAGGTACGGAACTCTGTTGCGTGTAAGAGCACGATTACATCCCTTTTCAGAAATAAATGACATTAAATTATTTCATAATTGGTATGTATTAATTAATCGTTTACGTGAATTAAAACTCAATTTACTGTGAATTATTTCAGCAAAACTGTGCTGAAAAATGCTGCTGGAGCGTATACACCAAATTATTGTGTTTCATTGATTAATCCTGGTCTGTTTTGTGTATAAAAGTATGCAGGATGCATCGAGAATTTCGATTTGTGCATTGTTCTGAGAGGCCTCTCATTTCATCTGAACTGACGCTTCTCACATATGGTGGGGACAGATTGGTTGCAGCCTTTAGTAAATGAGCAGTTAGAAAAAACATAGCGATTATTAGGACAATGATCGTAGACAAGTATTGATTTCAATATTGTGATGCGATCATAGACACAAACGGTATGCTGATCATTTACGATTTAAAAGCAAAACTGAGATTAGAATTAATCTTGGACTGGGTATACATGAGTAGAATAATCTGTTCATTGACAATTGTAGACATCTGCAAGGAAACTTGGCTGTTTTTAAATGTAGAACTCATGGTATATAACTCATGGTACAGTACTCATGGTATAGAACTCATGGTATAGAACTCATGGTACAGTACTCATGGTACAGTACTTATGGTACAGTACTCATGGTACAGTACTTATGGTACAGTACTCATGGTACAGTACTTATGGTACAGTACTTATGGTACAGTACTCATGGATCAGTCAGTATTCATTGATAAATACTCACGCAGACATATTTATTTAATCAAAGACAGTTGTAGAGTTTCAAAGGAACACTCTGATTAAAGGTAATAAGAATAGCCGACGAAATGTCATTTGTCTCATTAGGCAAGTAACCACAACACAAGCAGATACGCCCACTTAACGTCTTTTTAAGGGCGGATGATGAAGAGGTATACTCCTTTAGTCATCGGGCGAACACAAGCACGCATTAGACAAGTATAGGCATCAACGGTTAACAGCAGACGTAGATTTGTGTAGAAGTTTGTACTCTATGTAGTTTCTAGCAGATATGACAGCTATTTGCTGGTGATATCTATGTAGATACAATTTGAGTACCGCAATCACATGATACTCAAACTGAAGGTACACCCCTTCCTCGTCAGATGGATCGCTGCTGTACTGGTTCAGAAGAAGGTGATACTCAGATGTGGAAGTTGGTCTTCCGAGCCAACAACCATTTGTCCAGGGCTGCCACAAGGCTCACTATTGTCACCAGTTCTATTTAATGTGTACACAATAACGATCACGGAACAACAGCTGGATGGAAGGGGAAGAACTATGACTTTTGCTGATGATATTCTGGTATATCGACAGGGAAGAAACAAAAGGGAAAAAGCCTCCACAATGCAAGACGAACTCGATTGCATCTCCTCCTGGTGTGGAGTATCAGCTGCATTGGTTAATCCTAATAAAGCATCACTTGTATGGTTCTCACTTAACAATTATATCGTTACAACCAAAACACCGGTGGTGCAAAAGGGGGCTAACGATGTTACCAGGAACAGGTTAATGACACACCGTGGAGTTACGTTTGATAGTAAACTGTGGTTTAGGGATCACGTAGACCATGTGATAACAAAAGTCCGCAAAGGATTAGCCGCCTTGAGGGTCATGGCAGCTGCCAACATTGAGCAGAGGCTACTTACATTTTTGATCCAGGGACTGGTCCTCGCACTAACTAAGCATGTCCTAGCAATCCTCATTACAATCCTCACTACAATCCTCAGTACAAAACAGATCGACAGGCTAGAGAAACAAAATGAAGCGATGCACATTATCTTGGAATGTTCGAGGGACACCCCCTGTGTAGCAACGGGGTATCTTCTAGACTTTCCAACCATAGATGAGAGAATCAAGATCTGGAGCCCACGAGCATACCTGAAGATAAATGCAGATAAAGAGCTTCCATTACACCACGAGCTCAAAACAGGAAAAGGTGTCAGGCTAAATAAAAGCAAATCGTGGGTGGGCCGAGCAGAACATGTCATCAAAAAGGTATGTGGGCTTGCCAATATCAACGCTGGCGTAGAGTGGATACCGGTGCCTACGTCATTTAGGGACACATTCTTGTGTATACGTCACACTCGACAGGAAGTGCAGGGAGCAGAATCCAGTCGTTGTCAATGCGGAGGTCAACGTCCTCAATGTGGGCAACGAGGAAGGTGCAGTTATCTATACGGTTGGATCCATAATACACCACATGAGTGTATGGGCATTTGTAGCGCGCCCTGCAGAGGCAGAACAGTCAAAGAAGGCAGTGGTGCGTATGCTATAACCACGGTTAGCGTGACGATGGAGATGATGGTAGTGACTAAGATATTCATCTGGTTGAAGTCACAAGACTACATCCACGTCTGTATACTAAACAACTCGATGAGCATGATAAGAAAAGTGGAGGATGTCTCCGTGCGCATGCATTTTATTGAGTCATTACTGAAGTCATCTATACACAGAGATTCTTTGACTACATACCTGGACATACGGAAGTACGGGGTAAGGAAATAGCGGACAGGTTGGCTAGCTGCTGCCGTTGAAGACAGTCAATCGATGGATTAGGCAGTTGGTATTAATACCCTCCGAGGTGCTGAAAGGGCACAGGACTTCATCAATCATGAGTCCACGTCAATCCTTCAGATAAAGAAAAAGGGAGTAAAGATGGACGCACGCGGAAACGACAGATTTAGTGGGCCTATAAGAAAACTTATCAACCAACACAGAAGTTGAGTCGTCAGTCGCTGTACATTGCGGGACATACTGAGGATGGGATCTTAGAACCGAAGGACATGTTGGGGGTGATGATATCCCACAAATAATTCAATAACTCATTGTTAGTTGTCATGTTTGGGGTGATGATATCCCTCAAATAATTCAATAACTCAATGTTAGTTGACATGTTTGGGGTGATGATATCCCTCAAATAATTCAATAACTCAATGTTAGTTGTCATGCTCATTTTCTCATTTTGAATTATACCTTTATAGATCTGCTATGGAACATTACAACTGGTCAGGAGAGACGCTATAACTAACATTTTTGCAATAGCTTTTTTGTTCAAATATGATAATTTTACTACAGAAAAGGTCAAATTTATCACAATTTTGACAAAGTTATTTTCATAAACATCAAGTATATAAACTAAATTATCATAACATACAAACTATCAAAACAAAAATAGCCATATTGTTGTACGTCACAAACTTGAACCACTCCAACAAAATATCCATGTCAGGAATAAGTGGAATGGAGGTTCCTCAGAGAAAGTGGGATTGGAACTAAAATGCCACTTCGAGATGACAACAAACAGCTGTAATATCAACATAACTCTCTTATCTTAAACAAAAATAAACATCTAAATAATGTTCTGATCATGAACATTAAGAGATGTTTTCAGAATTCAGATTGTACTATCATTGACTACACAAATATTCAACATAAGTTATAATGGTAGGATCACACATTCTCCAGCAGAGTACGCATATACTAGGCTCTTATTGACATCAGTAATGGTTAATGGTTAAACAGTCAAAGTTCCGTTAGAACATCGGAGGGTTTGTCAGAATGGTTTCAAGTTACAACAGGTGTAAGACAAGGATGTGTCCTCTCACCACTCCTCTTCGTCATATAAATGGACAAAATAAATCTGGAAACTACCAACAATAAGGAGAAGCCAAATAATAACTTAGAGGTAGAAAATTCCAACATCAACGAGCTACCATTCGCAGATGACCAATGCCTAATATATGAGGATGAAAACCTGCTACAACAGCATTTAACATCTCTAGATAAAAGTTGCACAAATTACAGTATCTCTCTCTCTCTCTCTCTCTCTCTCTCTCTCTCTCTCTGCGATCAGGACTCAATCAGAGTAAGGGTTCCAGATGGGGTGATGAGATGGGGAGGGAACTCTCACATGAAGTCAAGCGTCAGGCTAAGTGTGTTGATTCTCCCCACAGACAGAACATCACAAGTAGAGTTCGCCAGATCCACTCTGATTGAGCACCCGTTAAAACGTTGCACTGTGTTCTGCGCCAGTGGCCCAGTGTATCCGATTTCAGCCAGCATTGTATTCTTAAGAGCCTAGTATATGCGTACTCTGCTGGAGAATGTGTGATCCTACCATTATAACTAATGTTGAATATTTGTGTAGTCAATGATAGTACAATCTGAATTGTGAAAACGGTTTGGGGCAAATTGTTCGTTACAATGTCACTGCTATAATGACTCAGTTTGTGACAAAACTACAGGGACATGCCCAAACAATGACAGTTGTCAGCACGAAATTTTCGGACCCCAGTGTCAGTACTTGGATTTTATTTACAAATATGCCCAAAAATCTGAACCTACTTTCCTGTTTGATAACAACGACACCTCATGTAATCTGGACACAGATTCTACATCAGTTGAGGCAACTCTCAATCAATCTTCGCCGTGCTCCTGGTTTAGGATTTATGCGAATGACTTAAAATATCCGGACAGTTTCACGGTAAAACTGAATGGTTCTGCTTCATGTAACAATGTATCAAGGTTTGTAGTTAGTCCGCACGAGATTGATGTCTTCTGCTCTGGGGCTGGTCTGATCAACAAGCTACGGATTGAAAGGGCGATAGTTGCAAATATCTGCTCCATCTACATTGGCGGGGGTCGGAAAGTGGCTCTCAAAGAGATCACAAACCAGACCGACACATTTGATGCTTGTTATACAGGAGACGGATGTGGACCAGAGGCCGCAGTTAATAGCAAAACAAAGACCAATCCATATGACAATGACTGCACACACACAATTGAGAAGTGGAACCAATTCTGTTTTCTGGTATCTGAACTTTGCAACGCCCCAGAAGACTCACACCATTCGAATCTATCATCGAGCTAGCACTATGATTCGGGTGAAGAATGCCACTCTGAAGGCTTTCTCTGACAGTGGCGGAGTAGTGTTCCAGTATAATGATATATCATACCCTAATTTATCTGTGAACACTATTGTAGTCAAAACACAAATTACAGTATGAAAATTAACACAGCAAAAACAGAGGCTATGAGAATAAGCAAATTAAGACACCCATTAAACATTAAGATCAAAGATAAAGAAATAAAACAAGTAGAGGAATTCTAGTATTTGGCACAATGTTTGCAGAAGATGGAAAACTACACAGAGAAATTGACATGAGAATACAAAAAGCAAATGCTGTCACATACCAGTTTTCAAATCACCATCAAGTGCGTTCTTCTCGGGAATGCATGGGAAAAGATCAAGAGGAAGACCCAGAAGAAGATGGATAGATGCAGTGAAAGAGACATGCAACAACAAAGGAAAATCACTAATTCAGACAGTTCGAGCAGCTCAAGAGCGACAAATGATATAACAACGACACCTTTTCGGTATCAGTGAGAAAGAGAAAAGAAAGAATGGTTAATGAACACGGGAAAGATCAGACACCACTGACGATTTTTGTCATGGACTGTCCTAGTAATCATGGAATTGTTACATTGATAGACCAAAATAGAGACTAGTAGAATGTTGCGATCATATACAATTTCTCATAGACACATATAGGAGTCTACACGAATAGACTATAGTAGACAACAATAACAGTGGTCCGAAATTGAATGTATTCTTTTCTTTCTAACATTTTTTCCCCAGAAGACCAGTGTAAGCAGAGACTTGTAAGAAGCACCGATTGTAACTGAAGCATACAAGTTGAAATTGAAATACCAGCCGTACCCATACACATATATTTTCCAAATTAAATTGAAATACCAGCCGTACCCATACACATATATTTTCCAAATTAAATTGAAATATAGTCGCACGCATACACACATATTTTCCCAAATCGTACCCACAAAACAACATAAACCATTGCAGAATACGCGTCAAATATCAGAGGAAATTGGGAGCCGCGATAGCTCAGGGGTTAGTGAACTGGACCAGAAAGGACTAGAGGTAGGGTTCCATCCCAGCCGACGGCATCCGGGTTCGCCCAGGCTTAAATGGGTACCGGATTTGTTTCTGGGAAAGTAAAGCGGCACGGGCGTAATACCGACCACATTACCCCAAAAATCATGTGCCGAAGGTCTGTAAAATGTATGGTCACTAACACCATATTCCCTATACGCCACTTGGCGTGACGGGGTTCTTCGCTTTTTTATATATTCTTTTATTTGAGGAAATGGACAATCAACTAGATATCTGTCGTGTTACGAAAGGAGCCCATATTGTATATGTGTAAGGTAGGATAAAGGAAAACTGTGAGATATTACATTACCTTTGGTATAAGAGGGATCACTATACCACATCAGTAAGGACAACAATAAAAGGTACATTCTTTTTTAGACACTATTGAATAGAGTGTTCGTAAACAATATTTGACAACATCAGAGTAAACTTTTCATAGACACGCATAGACACCGATAGCGTGTCTACTAAGCTCATAGACAAGTGTAGGTATCAATGTAGTATGTATATGTTCATAGATAAATGTAATCATCAAGTATACAGTGCTTGTAGACAAATGTAGATACAAATAAATTATTCTGTTAACAGACACGTGTGGGTATTAATAAAGTACTGTGCTCATAAATAAGAGTAGACACATAGGATATTCTGTTCATAGACAACTGTAGGCACTGATTGAGTGCTTTGTTCATAGACTAGTGTAGACACTGTTTGAGTACTTTGTTCATAGACTGGTGTAGACACTGATTGAGTACTTTGTTCATAGACTGATGTAGATACTGATCTAGAACTCTGTTCATAAACAAATGAAGACATCAGCAAGGTAATCATACCACAGACAATTGTAGAATTCAGTGGGAGACATTATCATCGGCAATATAAGTCTGAAGATAATGGACACGTGTAGATATCAGCAAAATATAACAAGCAACGACGACATGATAATTATGGAAGAATACCGCCAGGACCAAGACACAATTGTGATTTGCTGCTCTAGATATAATCAAAATGTGATGTTTCTAGACACTTTTGTTTATCAACATGAATCAGTTATCGGAGACAATGATACGGGGGTCACAAACGAGCTTCGATACCAACATGATATCGTATTCACTTATAACTACGGGTATGACCAATATCCAGTGATTACGTACATAGCATGTATCGACGTTGTGCAGTACTCACAAGCTAGTATCAGTTTGATCTCTGGAATGTTCTTTCTGGACAGACAAACAACCAGAAGGAAACGGAAGTCACGCTTAAGATTGTCAGCAAAACGTAGCGTTTGTCGCAGGTATCTATCTTGTTGATCCGCGTCATAGACAATCGTCTCAATTAATCCACATAAATACTTCTTTAGAAAAAAAAAAAAACTAAATAAACAACAACAAAAGTGTTTTCAGGAGATCAGAAGATTAAATACGAATGTCATGTTACCCATTTACAACAAAGAAAGTTAATGTATTTTGTCCAACATTATTATTACCATAGTGTGACCAAGGCGTTCAAATGGTTAGAGTCACAAGACTACACCCACGCATGTATACTGTGTGATTCGATGAGCATGATTAAAAAAGTGGAGGCTGGCTCTGTACGCATGCAATGTGTAGATTCGTTGCAGAAATCCAAAATACGTAAGGTCACCTTTGTCTATGTCCCTGGACATGCGGGAGTACGGGGAAATGAAAGAGCGGACAGGTTGGCTAGCTGCGCTGTCGTTGAGGACAAGCAAACAATGGATCGGGCGGACATCAGCAATGCCCTCCGAGATGTGGGAAGAGCACGGGACTTCGACAAACACAGATCCACGTCACTTCTTCAGATGATGGAAATGGGAGTTAAGATGGGCACAGCCAGAAATGAGAAACTTAGTGGCCGTGTAAGAAGACTTATCAACCAACATAGAACTGGAGTCGTCAGTCGCTGGACACTGAGGGAATTGTTGAGGAGGGGATCTGAGCACCTATGGACATGTTCGGAGTGCAATGATGATGACCTGCAAATAACTCATATACCATAGTGTATTTAATTGATCAACAATTAAGGGTATAATTCAAAACTAACTTTCACAGCCTTCAATGTAAGCTCGCTTTAATTAGTACAAAGATTCAACTATCTCGGAGTGCTGTCAGAGCCGGCCTCTACCTCAAGAACTTAATATACGAATTGGCAAGACACCAACAATTGGTAAACACTAACGTGTTAAATGTCATGAAATCTGCTTACTTAGCACACTTCTGTACGAATCTGCAAAATGGACAACCTGTTAAAGACGCGAGAAAAGACTAAACAATTTCCACGTGAGCTACCTTAGAAAAGTAATGAACGATAAATGGCAGTACAAAGTTCCTACCTCAGATGTTCTCCAATGTTTTAGTCTTTCATGGATTGTGACAACACCCACATGTCGAAGATTAAGGTGGATGGGACTTGTTAGAATAATTGACAAGAACCGCATCTCCAAACAAATGACGTAGGGAAAGTTTATAGATGAAGAACGTATGGCGGCCAATATGTGTAGACCAATTTTAAGATACAAAGATTGCAAGGCCTCCTTGAGTGAGTTCTCTGTTATTAGTAAAAAATAGAAAAACTTGCAGATGCATATGTAGAAGTGGTATAGAAAAACGATATGATAACATATTACATATTGAATAGGTGAAAGTTATAAGATAAAAGACGCAAGGGAAAAGAGACACGATCCAAAGATGTAGAACTGCCGTACTCATTCTACAGCGGACCAGCCATTCACTCGTGTCCAACTGTTTAGTTACTGGCCTACCTGCGTCCAACTGTTTAGTTACTGGCCTGCCTGTGTCCAACTGTTTAGTTACTGGCCTGCCTGTGTCCAACTGTTTAGTTACTGGCCTACCTGTGTCCAACCGTCTAGTTACTGGCCTGCCTGTGTCCAACTGTTTAGTTACTGGCCTGCCTGTGTCCAACTGTTTAGTTACTGGCCTGCCTGTGTCCAACTGTTTAGTTACTGGCCTGCCTGTGTCCAACTGTTTAGTTACTGGCCTACCTGTGTCCAACCGTCTAGTTTCTGGCCTGCCTGTGTCCAACTGTTTAGTTACTGGCCTGCCTGTGTCCAACTGTTTAGTTACTGGCCTACCTGTGTCCAACTGTTTAGTTACTGGCCTACCTGTGTCCAACCGTCTAGTTACTGGCCTGCCTGTGTCCAACCGTCTAGTTACTGGCCTGCCTGTGTCCAACTGTTTAGTTACTGGCCAACCTGTGTCCAACCGTCTAGTTACTGGCCTGCCTGTGTCCAACTGTCTAGTTACTGGCCTACCTGTGTCCAACTGTTTAGTTACTGGCCTACCTGCGTCCAACCGTCTAGTTACTGGCCTGCCGGTGTCCAACTGTTTAGTTACTGGCCTGCCTGTGTCCAACTGTTTAGTTACTGGCCTGCCTGTGTCCAACTGTTTAGTTACTGGCCTGCCTGTGTCCAACTGTTTAGTTACTGGCCTGCCTGTGTCCAACTGTTTAGTTACTGGCCTGCCTGTGTCCAACTGTTTAGTTACTGGCCTGCCTGTGTCCAACTGTTTAGTTACTGGCCTGCCTGTGTCCAACCGTCTAGTTACTGGCCTACCTGTGTCCAACTGTTTAGTTACTGGCCTACCTGTGTCCAACTGTTTAGTTACTGTCCTACCTGCGTCCAACTGTCTAGTTACTGGCCTGCCTGTGTCCAACTGTTTAGTTACTGGCCTGCCTGTGTCCAACTGTTTAGTTTCAGGCCTGCCTGCGTCCAACTGTTTAGTTACTGGCCTGCCTGTGTCCAACTGTCTAGTTACTGGCCTGCCTGCGTCCAACTGTTTAGTTACTGGCCTGCCTGTGTGCAACTGTCTAGTTACTGGCCTACCTGTGTCCAACTGTCTAGTTACTGGCCTGCCTGCGTCCAACTGTCTAGTTACTGGCCTGCCTGCGTCCAACTGTCTAGTTACTGGCCTGCCTGCGTCCAACTGTTTAGTTACTGGCCTACCTGTGTCCAATTGTTTAGTTACTGGCCTGCCTGTGTCCAACTGGTTAGTTACTGGCTTGCCTGTGTCCAACCGTTTAGTTACTGGCCTGCCTGTGTCCAACTGTTTAGTTACTGGCCTGCCTGTGTCCAACTGTTTAGTTACTGACCTGCCTGTGTCCAACTGTTTAGTTACTGGCCTGCCTGCGTCCAACTGTTTAGTTACTGACCTGCCTGTGTCCAACTGTTTAGTTACTGGCCTGCCTGCGTCCAACTGTTTAGTTACTGACCTGCCTGTGTCCAACTGTTTAGTTACTGGCCTGCCTGCGTCCAACTGTTTAGTTACTGGCCTGCCTGCGTCCAACTGTTTAGTTACTGGCCTGCCTGAGTCCAACTGTTTAGTTACTGACCTGCCTGTGTCCAACTGTTTAGTTACTGGCCTGCCTGCGTCCAACTGTCTAGTTTGTGGCCTGCCTGCGTCCAACTGTTTAGTTACTGGCCTACCTACGTCCAGCTGTCTGTGAAGACGCAGAATGTGGTAATGAGTTCCAGGATGATGGAAATGTGGTCGACCTAAAATACTGTGCGACCAAGACATCCGGGATACTCTAGAGAATACACTCACTGAGACAGCCCCGTGCCCAAACAATAAGAAACTGGCAGGTTTAACCAAAGACATACTTGAATGGACAAAGCACTTGATTTGTCGCATAATTTATCAGCTCTCAAAGACAGCAATATACTCTGCAAGCATTTTTTTAAATTATGTAATTCAATTTCAACTTCAAAGTACCCTTTCATGTTATATTGCCACCTTCATTTTACTTGTTAATTGGTTCCTTCACAAATTTTATTTCATGTAACTTTTGTATGTTGGTCGTCATATTTTCCTATTTACTAAGAAACAAGTTCAATGAAAATGTTTCTGTGTGTTCATTTCTCCTTTAAGTAGGGTCAACGAATGACTTCTCCCTGCCTTTGTTGTTTCATACTGCTCAAATCAAATACATATCAGACAATTCAAATGAAATGTACTATCAACCCTTACATATGCATGCTAGAGCTGGAAAACAAGAGACATAGAAACAAAGTTGAACACGTTTGAAAATAAATGTCTAATGAAAATACTTGGTATAGTGTGGAACAATTCAAAATAAACGAGGAAATTAGAGAAATCGCTAATCAACCACTAATATCTTCAGTAACAAGAAAAGACTATGGACATATGTTGGACATGTGATGAGAAGAGATAATAACCGAATAGCAAAGCGAGCTATCATGTGGAAAACAAGTCGGAGGAAAAGAGGCCGACCCAGAGAGACACTAAGAAGAACATTGATCAGAGAGGCAAGAACAGCAGGAATCGGTTACCTCAATGAGATTGAGAGGCTTCCACAGAACAGAGACAAATGGCGGGATTTTTAATAAATGTTTTTTGCAAGGATTGAGACTGCTAGAAAGAAGATTTTAAAAAAGAGAAAGAGAATCTGTGTCTATGCCCCATGGGCCGGCCCCGGCTCGAAAGGTCAATAGATAGATGCATCACAACCCGTCAATAATCATGAACACGTAAAACAAACATCAGTTCTATGTGTCAAGTAGAAGAGTGACTTTGGTCAAGCAATTTGAATAAGGAGGACGCGGGTGCGAACCCCTTTAAGATCGACATTTTATTTTTACCGGGGTCGACATTAAATACTCAGACACGACAACACTTCACAGCGACTGCACCGGACACGCGGCCTTTATTCTCTGGTCCTACAATTCCGCTCGTCAGACACCAGTAACGTGAACAAGTCTTAAAGATCATCATCAAGTACTGCTGACGTAGGTGATCATGTCTCTCCACAACTTTCGATCACGACAGTTATTTATCATTTCTGTTGTCGACCTTCTGCCAAGCCATTCTCTTAAGCTGTCTATTATATTTTCTCTTTGCATCCCTCTACCTCTTCATCCCTCAATTTCCTCAGCTGTTACAATATATTCCAGTTGTTCTCTTCTCATTACATGGCCAAAAAATTATGATTGTTTCTTCTTGATACTAGAAATTAGTTCTCTTTTTGCTTTGGACTCTTTCAGAACATTTTCATTACTCTTCTTAGCTATCCATGGTATTCTCAACATTCTTCTATAAAACCACATTTCTACAGACTCCAGTGATTTTCCTGTCTGTTGTCCAATTGTCCATGATTCACCCCATATGTTAAGACTGGCGCTACATAACATTTAAGAACTCTTTTTCTTGTTTCCATTGTCAAAAATGGATTGCATAGTACCTTCCTCATTTTTTGGAAAGCTGCTTTTGCCTGATCAATTCTGCATCTCACCTCAGATGTACATTTAGCCGCATAGATAGTTCGTATTTATTATTTAGAAATAGAGAGCCCTAAAATTAACATGTTATGTTGAGACGCAATTGACAAACAGCTGCGATATTTCTACTCTTCACCTCGACACGTCGGAATTCGACACTCTATCCTATCACAGGTATTGTTTATAGATTGTCTCACGTCTATCTTCTGTGGATTAGATTAAGTCTCTCTTGAACACTAGGAGATGAAATAACATCTGAGTCACCTGTTGGTCATCTTCCGAGACTTAGCAGCTCTCTATGGCTCATTAATTGTTTGCAGCTCACTATGGCTCATTAACTGTTAGCAGCTCTCTATGGCTCATTAACTGTTAGCAGCTCTCTATGGCTCATTAACTGTTAGCAGCTCTCTATGGCTCATTAACTGTTAGCAGTTCTCTATGGCTCATTAACTGTTAGCAGCTCTCTATGGCTCATTAACTGTTACCAGTTCTCTATGACGCATTAACTGTTAGCAGCAGCTCTCTATGCCTTATTAACTGTTACCAGTTCTCTATGACTCATTAACTTTTAGCAGCTCTCTATGGCTCATTAACTGTTAGCAACTCTCTATGAGTCATTAACTGTTAGCAACTCTCCTTGACTCATTAACTGTTAGCAACTCTCTATGAATCATTAACTGTTAGCAGCTCTCTGTGACTCAATATCTGTTATCAGCTCACGCGTCTCAGGGTTCTGTTAATTTATTCATTTCGGGTGTCTGCCAAGAGGATATCAAAGTTGAAGGAATACACGTGGAGACCGTTCAGAGCTATAACTACCGTGGGCATACTATAATCAGTGATGGAAGAAGTAAAACTGAAATAAACAAAAGAATAGGAATGGCAACAAGTAATTTTAGTGCCGTGAAAAATATACTAACATCAAAACAAATAACTCCAGGGTTAAAACTAATAATAGCTAAATGTTCTATCTTCTCAACATTCCTGTATGGTGCACAAACATGGACATTATACAATAAAACAGAACAGAAAATTGAAGCCTTTGAAATGTGGATTTAAAGAAGAATAATAAGAACTGGATGGAATAAAAAGAAAACAAACGACGAAGTCTTAAAACAACTAAAAATGAAAATAGAACTACTAAACACAATTCAAACAAGACAAATAAGATTTTTTGGGCCAGGTTAAAAGACACAGTAGCTTACTAAAAATAATCCTTGAAGGGAAAACACAAGGTAACAGAGGCAGAGGCAGACCAAGACTAACATGGACGAGTAACATCAAAAGATGGACAAGTCAGCCTATGACAACCTGTACCATCAAAGCAAGAGACGGAGTGGAATGACGCTCCATGATCGCCAACCTTCGATGCAGAGACGGAACACTATGATGATAATCTGTACGCCTATTAATAATTCAAAACTTGTGTTCTAAGCAAATGGTTGTATTCACAATCCTCTCTCCCGAAAAAAACAACATTTTGAAGATACAGGTGCCTCCTACTTCGAATTTATTTCGTTCTAAAAGTCTTTTCGAATTCTAAATTGTTCGAAGTCCGACACAATTTTTTTCTTATAGAAAAAAAAAAAATGAAAAATGCATAAATATGTTTCCAGATCCTGAAGAATTTACATTTTGATAAAATTAGGCAGGAATTACATTATTTTTTAATGTAGCATTATCACATTAAAATGTACTATCATCATCATCATTATCAAGTACCGGGCCTGCTGGCGTAGGTGATCATGTCTCTCCACAATTTTCGATCTGGACAGTTATTTATCATTTCTGTTGTTGACCTTCTGACAAACCATTCTCTAAAGCTGTCTGGTACCTTTTCTCGTTGCTTCCCTCTATCTCTTCGTCCCTCAATTTTCCAAGTTGTTACAATATATTCCAGATGTTCTCTTCTCATTACGTGGCTAAAAAATGATGCTTCTTTCTTCTTAATGCTAGAAATTAGCTCTCTTTTTGCTTTGGCCTCTTTCAGAAACTTTCATTACTCTTCTTAGCTGTCCATAGTATTCTAAACGTTCTTCTGTAAAACCCCATTTCTATATACTCCAGTGATTTTCTTGTGTATTGTCCTATTGTCCACGATTCACATCCATATATTAAGACTGGCGCTACATAACATTTAAGAACTCTTTTTCTTGTTTCTATTATCAAAAATGGATTGCACAGTATCTTCCTCATTTTTTAGAAAGCTGATTTTTCCTTATCAATCTGCATCTCACCTCTGTTGTACTTCTTTCGTTTGAGGTTAACAAAGTTCCCAAATATTTAAATTCATTTACCTGTTTCAATATTGTTCCACTTGTCTGTATTTTGCACCGAGGTTCATGTCTTTTTCTTTGTTGTTACCATTACTTCCGTTTTTTTTTTTTTTTTTTTTTTTTTGCTATTAAGGCTGAGTACTTTATTTTTCCTTTTTGTCACTATAATGTCTAACATTTCTTGTAACTCATTTTCACTCTTAGCTATTAAGACTGTATCATCATCATACCTTAGATTATTTATATTATGACCTCCGATTGTTATTCCAGGCATGCCCCTTATAGATCTTAAAATAATCTCACTGTACATATTAAACAAATCTGGTGACAGCATGCTAATTGATTTCCTGTTCTTATGGCCGCTGTTTGTTGCCAGTACATGTTCTTTATTATTGTTAGATTTTTGCTGTCTAAGGTTATGCCTTCTAAAATTTCGATTATTGCTTTCAAAATGTGCTATAGAATACATGTAAACAATAACATAAAATACGCAAATACTAAGAAACAAAATTAAAATTGGTTTACTGTAACTTAGTGATATCTCGTGTGCCTGGTAGTGAGGAAGAATATGCTTACTGTTTAACAAAGGAATTCCCTTCTACAAATACACCAATTCCTGCACATTTCTTATTATCTTTCTCTCTCACTCTCTCTCTTTCTATTTACTGCCTCTGAACACTACTGGTGACAAGTACTGGTCCACTTTTCCTATCTATGCTCCGTGGAGAAGTAACTTCCCAATGTAGCCTAACATTGGTGACTTCTGCATGTTCTGGACCAGAATATTGTTACTAAACTTGTAAATGTCCGATTCTTTTCTACATCATCACCAACATCATCGGGTGCCATCTCCGCAACAATGGTTGGCTACCATGGAACGCCATTCTGCTCTGTCACTTGCTTTGATGGTGTAGGTTGTTATAGGCTGATTTGTCCATCTTTTGATGTTATCGTCCATATTAGTCTTGGTCTGCCTCTGCCTCTTTTACCTTGTATTTTCACTTCCAAGATTACTTTTAGTAGACCGTTGTGTCTTTTAACATGGCCCAAAAATCGCATTTGTTTTGTTTGAATTGTGTTCAGTAGTTCTCTTTTCATTTTTAGTTGTTTTAAGACTTCATCGTTTGTTTTCTTTTCTTTCCATCCAATTCTACATATTCTTCTATATATTCACATTTCAAAGCCTTCAATTCTCTGTTCTGTTTTCTTGCCTAATGTCCATGTTTCTGCACCATATAGGAATATTGAGAAGATGTAACATTTTGCTATTCTTAGTTTTAGCCCTGGCGTTATTTTTGTTTTGATGTTAGTATGTTCTTCATGACATTAAAATTACTTTTTGCCATTCCTATTCTTTTGTTTATTTCAGTTGTACATTTTCCATCACTGGTTATAGTATGCCCAAGGTAGTTGTGGTTCTGAACTGTCTCCAGGTCTATTCCTTCAATTTTTATATCCATTTGTGGGTTTTGAGTATTTTCTTTGTTTATGATCATAGTTTTAGTCTTTTTGATATTCATATCTAGTCGATATTTTTTGCTTGTCATGTAAATTTCATTAAGTAATTTTTGTAGATTTTTAGGATTTTCTGCTAGTAGTACAGTATCATCAGCATATCTTAAATCATTGATTATCTTTCCATTAATTTTCGACATCAGCCGTCGATATTACAACTTTCCTTTCAACCTTTGCACCCTCCACACTCTGATAGATGGTATAGTTAATTGATAGGGTTTTTAAAAAATAATACATTGTTTTCAATAAGATGTAACATAACAGCAGCAGAGGCGAACAGAAGAGCAAAAGACCGCAAATTATATCTTCCCTCGACGCTGAAAGGCAAATGAGGAAGGAAAGAAGAAGAAGAAGAGGAGAGGAAGAAGAAGAGGAAGAAGGGGAAGAAGAAGTTGTAGGGAATACCTAATGCTAACACATGGGTCTTTTAATGACAGATTAGAGAACGACCGAATAAATAGCAAGGGGACGCTATTCCTAGTAGAAAGGCGTTAAACTAGGAAATTACCAAACTGTGAACACAAGAAGAAGACAAGATTAGAAGTACTCACAGAGATGAGAGAATCAGAGAGAGAGAGAGAGAGAGAGAGAGAGAGAGAGAGAGAGAGAGACGCTCACAAAGTAGAAGAGAATCAGAGAGAGAGAGACGCTCACAATGATGAGAGAATCAGAGAGAGAGAGAGACGCTCACAAAGTAGAAGAGAATCAGAGAGAGAGAGACGCTCACAATGATGAGAGAATCAGAGAGAGAGAGACGCTCACAAAGTAGAAGAGAATCAGAGAGAGAGAGACGCTCACAATGATGAGAGAATCAGAGAGAGAGAGACGCTCACAAAGTAGAAGAGAATCAGAGAGAGAGACACTCACAATGATGAGAGAATCAGAGAGAGAGACACACACAGAGATGAGAGAATTAGAGAGAGAGGGGCTCACAGAGAAGAAGAGAATCACAGAGAGAGAGAGAGAGAGACACTCACAGAGAAGGAAAGAACCAGATATAGAGGCACTTCTATCTATCTATCTATTGTCCTTTCGAGCCGAAGACGGCACATAGGGCAGAACCACAATCTCAAAAACAGAAACCTTGCGTGCCAAAGTGACACATATTGTGGAGATCACTGCTCCTAAAATCTATGGCTCTGTTTCCATAACAATACTTTTTACAATGACAGATTGTCAAGCCATCGATCAACCTCTTTAGTCGCCTCTTACGACCTTGTCTGGAAGGTCACAGTATCACAATTCTTTACTTCCCTCATAATAAGGCCCCCGTCACATACAGGAAACATTAATAATATCACCTAAGCCAGCAGGTACGGTGCTTGGTGATAATGATGGCATTGGGTCACAAGGAACTCTCACAGAATGACAAAAGCATCTTATGTTCTCTAAATGCTGTTGAAGTATGAGTATCTGTCATTACTTTATCTCTTATGGTTTCATTCTTACATATATCCCCTTTAATAAATTAAGCCATTTTACCAAACATCTCATTTCTATTATGTTGTGATTAACTTCCCTTCTGACTTGACCCCTTAGATTACATTTTAGAAGTGGAATCCTAAAGACCGGATATAAATGTTAAATCTCACATTTTCTATTTAGCTACCATACTTTATCCATCATATCTTACAAAAATATAAATAAATATCGCAAATATATTATCCTTCTATCTGCACTTTATAATGAACTCATTTCAGATGCTCTGAGTAGAAAAATCTTTAATATAAGCTTTGTAACATCAAACCATCTGATCATCAGAAGCGGTCCCCTTCGAGTAAGATCTGCTGACTTATTTCTGTCCCAATGGACAGCAACTTCTAAACTTGGAGTTGTATTTGTAGTAGATGAATACGTTGATGCTGGAGTTGAATATCTGGAATATTTCCGCCAAATGTAAAGTCACTAAGTACAAATTGTGCAGGTGTTTATCTATGGTTAATTCCGACTCAATAATTCCTGCAATGTTGAAAATAATCTTGGGCATGTTACACACAATGTAGACGACTGAGATAAGAGCTACCTGCCTGACCACTTGAATGTCTTTCTTGCTTGTGATGTTCGAATCTTTTGTTCCATCATGAAGGGATTTGTCACCAGATCTTATCGATCTCGACGACTGTCGGAATCTGTTTGATTCTCTAAGACTGTTGGCCATTACCACAACACAAACAATGACAATTATCTGCGTGGTCATTGGTAGAAACGTGTCACGTGCTCCCCAAATTGAGTCCTTAAAAATCTCTCTCTTCACGGAAATCCACAGAGTTGGTCGAGTTGCGTTAATTAAAATGTCGAACTGATTGAGTATCCCCATATGAACCAATATAGGTAAGTAGCTAAATATCGTGAATACAGCGAATGAGCTGAGAATGATAATGCATCTGAGCCTAGTGAAGGCGTTTTTGAAATGTAATGGCCTGGCCACGCACATACAGCGCGCCACGGCTAGAAATGTTGTAGTGAGAACCGTCATTATGTACACCACCATCCCGCAGTTTCCTAAAAATATGTACACAGCGTACGGCTGAATAAGAAACCATATTGTATACTTCGCTGCCATCTCAATCATGTAAAATAGCGATGACGTTCCGCGAAGAAACATGGCTAGAGTGAAGCAGAGGTCAGATATTGACAGAACTAGAAAAGAAACAGTGACGCCATCTTCCAGCTTCATGGCAATGAATGTCAGGATGTTTATGGCATTGCCCACCAAACCCATCATGGCGACTATCATCCAAGCAATGCTGAAACAGCCGACCACTATAATGTACTGGTAGTTGTTAATGACACCTTGGAAGGTCAGTGTGATCTGGAGGTCAAAAGACACGTTTTTCATGTTGACGTCTGTCTTCAGTTTCATTTTCTGAAAGAGAATTAAAGAAAAACTGTGAAGTTGTTATTGATAATCATATTATTGACACTGTAAGTAGCGAGGTGGAAGTCGTGATAGCTCAGTGGTTAGTGAACTGGACTACAAAGGACAAGGTTTCGATCCCAACCGACGGCTCTGGTTCACCCAGCTTTTAATGGCTACCGGATATTTTTCTGGGAAAGTAAAGCGGCACTGGCGTAATACCGACCACATTACCCCAAAAATCATGAGCAGAAGGTTAATCAAAATAATGGTCACTAACATCATGTTCCCTATACGCCATTTGGCGTGCCTGGGCTCTTTACTTACTTTACTAGACTAGGCTAATTCTTCTATCACCTTCTTCTATTACTTTCCCTTGACCACCAAATGGATATATCTGGATCTGGGTCTTGAACCTTAGCCATCTCTATCACACACTGGTATTACTATTGCAACTGTTAATTATGTTAACTTTTCTGAAACGCTAATTTCATTTCGAGGCAGATGTTAACAGATTCAGCCACAAGAGAATCTGCTCAGTCAAACAGCTGAAGACACTAATATTTTACCAATCTAATGACTTATGATTGCTTGTTATCAACCGTCTGTCAAAACCTCATAGGTCATACATACATAAATATATAGTATATGACTCGCTCAACCTGACGCTATCCAGTGTGACTCATTACAACACATGTTTACATTCTTACACACTTATTTTCATTTCTTTAAATTATATAATAATAATGTAATATACGTAATCAATATTATGTATCTTAAAATGAAATGTTAATAAATGGAATAATGCAGTAACACCCACTAAACGTAAAAGGCGTAACCTTGCATGTTAGATAGAGGCAAAGTAAGTTATTACAAACTCAAAGTAAATTAGTAAGAACAGTAAGATACTGAATCACTGCTCTTGATCTCAATTAAATGTAAGTATAAATACGTCTACCTTTATTTATGAGTACTCGATGTTTGAATGAATGGATTATAAATTGTTGAATATTTATTTTCGTGGACACTTTAGTTAGTGCATCTTGAAAGTGTATATGCTGCCATTGTGACTAATTAAATTCTGCTGTGGATATAGAAAGTAGCTCATCCATGTTGCTACTACACGACTATTACTAGAACACAACCACTGACTCCAGCAGCTGTGGCGGTCGTGCGAAGCAGTGGACACAACAACAACCAAAGCTGGCGATATCGCCACCTCATATATTATTCTGAGTTATCATACTTTCAAAAGCCAAACATTAACCTGCTTTCTATGCATGTCAAATCGTTATAAGCTAGTTATAAGTTAGTTATAAATTAGTTATAAGTAAGTTATAAATTAGTTATATAAGTTAGTTGTAAGTTAGTTATAAGTTAGTTATAAGTTAGTAATAAGTTGGTTATAAGTTAGTTATATGTTAGTTATAAGTTAGTTATAAGTTAGTTATAAGTTAGTTATAAATTAGTTATATAAGTTAGTTATATGTTAGTTATAAATTAGTTATATAAGTTAGTTATAGGTTAGTTATAAATTAGTTATATAAGTTAGTTATAATTTAGTTATATAAGTTAGTTATAATTTAGTTATATAAGTTAGTTATAAGTTAGTTATAAATTAGTTATATAAGTTAGTTATAAGTTAGTTATATAAGTTAGTTATAAGTTAGTTATATGGTGGTAGCAAAAAATACACGGGGAAATCGTACGGCGGAGGGGAAAGGAAAACGGACAAAAACGATCGAGGAAATGGGGTTGACAGGAAAAACAAGCCCAGTTGTGAAATCTTCCAACAACCATCTGTGTTTTACACGGGAGCGTGAATACATTATATGAGCATGTTATGTAAAATGTTTTACTAATACTAACGTGATATATATGTTAGTAAGATTTATCACTTGGGACCGCTTCATTGGCAGAAAATATTTGGAACATTTGCTTGTGAGCGCTACAACCATTATCAAGTAAAGATGCTGCAGCGTTTCTTTGATGCTATTGTAGAGTTTCTTTGTTGTTGTTGTAGAGTCTCTTGGTCTGCCTCTTGCTCTTCTCCCTTCTCCTCTTTTAAAACTATACTTTTACAACTTTAAATGGAGGCGAAGGCGCGCCTCCCAGCACCAGAGCTGAAGTTATCAGCGACCCACAGCTGACGGCTTGCGCCAGGATCGGTGAACCAAAACCATCCAGACCCTGCTCCATCTCTCCGCGGTGCCTCCAGTAACAGACTAACCTGTCTAGTCTGGCCAAGAGTGCAGGGATCGAAGCGGGAAGACATACCGGTATTCAAAAATGTCGTGCTGAAATCGGATGTGTTGGGCCAAAGGCGCAAATTGAGTTATTGAGTTATTGATTTATTTGCGGGTCATCATCATTGCACTCCGAACATGTCCATAGGTGCTCAGATCCCCTCCTCAGCAATTCCCTCAGTGTCCAGCGACTGACGACTCCAGTTCTATGTTGGTTGATAAGTCTTCTTACACGGCCACCAAGTTTCTCATTTCTGGCTGTGTCCATCTTAACTCCAATTTCCATCATCCGAAGAAGCGACGTGGATCTATGTTTGTCGAAGTCCTGTGCTCTTCCCACATCTCGGAGTGCATTGATGACGTCCGCCCGATCCATCGGTTGCCCGTCCTCAACGACAGCGCAGCTAGCCAACCTGTCCGCTCTCTCATTTCCCCGTACTCCCGCATGTCCAGGGACATAGACAAAGGTGACCTTACGTATTTTGGATTTCTGCAACGACTCTACCCATTGCATGCGTACAAAGCCCGCCTCCACTTTTTTTATCATGCTCATCGAATCACTCAGTATACATGCGTGGATGTAGTCTTGTGACTCTAACCATTTGAATGCCTTGGTCACTGCCATCACCTCCATTGTCATGCTACTCGTGGTCATGGCGTATGCACCACTGTCTTCCTTGGCTATTCTGCCTGCCGAACGTGCTGTAAATGCCCATGCACTTTTTTCGTGTCGTCTTACAGATCCGTCTGTATAGATGACTGCATCTTTCTCATCGGTGTTATCGCAGATGAGACCGTTGACCTCAGCATTAACCACGACTGGGTTCTGTTCCCTACTTTTCCTGTCGAGTGTGACAATACATGAGAAAGTCCCCTTGAATGACGTAGGCACTGGTATCCACTCCTCACCAACGCTGAGATTGGTAAGCCCACATACCTGTTTGATGACATCTTCTGCTCGGCCCACCCATGATTTGCCTCTTTTTAGCCTGGTACCTTTCTCTGTGTTGAGCACGTGGTGCAATGGATGCTCTGTATCTGTACTAATCTTCAGGTATGCTCGTGCTCTCCAGATCTTGATTCTGTCATCCATGGTTGGAAAGTCAAGAAGATACCTCATTGCCACACAGGGAGTGTCCCTCGTACATCCCAGGATAATGCGCATGGCTTCATTTTGTATTTTCTCCAGCCTATCAATTTGAGTCGTACTGACAGTAAGAATGGCCAGGGCATACTCGATTGGTGCGAGGACTAATCCCTGGAACAGAAGAGTAAGTAGCCTCTGCTCGATGTTGGCAGCTGCCATGACCTTCAAGGCGGCTAATCCTTTGCGGGATTTTGTTATCACATGGTCAACGTGGTCCCGAAAACACAGGCTGCGATCAAACTTAACTCCGAGGTATGTCATCAACTTGTCCCTGGTCACCTCATCAGCTCCCATTCGTACTACCGGTGTGTTCGTATTAACGATATGATTGTTAAGGGAGAACCATGAAACTGATGCTTTATTAGGATTAACCAAGGCACCTGAAACCCCACACCAGGAAGAAATGCGATCGAGTTCGTCTTGCATTGTGGAGGCGATTCCCCGTCTGTCTCTTCCCTGTCGATATACCAGAATATCATCAGCAAAAGTCATAGTTCTTCCCCTCCCATCCAGCTGTTGGGCCGTGATCGTTATTGTGTACACATTAAATAGAACTGGTGACAATGGTGAGCCTTGTGGCAGCCCTGGACAAATGGATGTTGGCTCGGAAGACCAACTTCCACATCTGAGTATCACCTTCCTCTGAAACAGTGCCGCTGCGATCCATCTTATGAGGAAGGGGTTCACCGCCAGTTTGAGAAGCATATGCATGAGATATTCAAATGGTACCCTGTTGTATGCATCCTCCAGATCTATAGCAGCAGCACATGTCTCCTCTCGTCTGTGGAAGCCTTCGAAGACGTCATAGGCAAATACTGCCGCATTGAGCCATGTCTCTTTGTTATATGTATAACCTCCGAGTGTGGATGGGAATACGCGTTTCTGTTCAAGGCGACACGTGAGGACACGGGCAACTATTTTCTCCAGCAGCTTGCCCGCAGTGTTCTGCATTGTGATGATTCTGTAGGCACTGATCTGAGAATGGTCCTTGTTTGGCTTCGGTAGCGGTAGTAAGTAGCTGTGTAGCCACTCCTCCTTAATCTGGCCACTCTGAATACTGGCATTAAACTCATTGGCCAGTGTTGTCAAGTCGTCATCAGCTAAATCGCCTATGTCATCATACCGAACACCATCTGGACCAGGAGCAGTGTTGTGTGACCTTTTAAGGCGCAAATATAACAGTATACTGCAAACCACAACACAACGCAGACACATTCACTACGTCCTTGTAAGGACGGATGATGAAGAGGAAAATTCTAGTCTACCACGATACTCTAGAATACTTTAGTCATTGGGCGAACGCAACCAACCAACCAACCAACCAACCACAACTTTATATGGAAAGTAACAGCGTGTCCTTCTTTCTAGACGGGCACACCATTTAATCTTTTTTCTCTGTTTGTAGTTTGCATTGTCTCAACGCCCACTCTTTCTCCTATGTCATCGTTTCAGTTCTTATCTCTTCAGTTCACCCCAGACGTTTTCCACATGTGCTTTTTTAATCTCTGGCGATAACAAGCTTCCTTTGGTGTTTAGTCGTAAGTGAACATGTTTTTTTACTGATAGCACAAGGCTGGCAAGTATCTACTCTTTATAAGATGTATTATAGTTGCTTCACAAATTCGTGCCCACAGAGTTGATTAATTATCTTGGAAACTGTTTGATGAATTTCTGTAATTCTTTTTTGTGAAATCTTATTTTTTCACCGACCTTCAGTCTGATTTTTTGCCCTACTGTCATGCAATTAGGAAAGATTTGTGCTATTTGAGGTATATAAAAGTATTATTTTCTTGCTTGTCCTAAATTTTAGTATTTTACAATACCCACATTTGTTGTAATCAACTCACCTATTAAAAAGGCAAATTTCACGTGCAAACCACACAATCTTAGCACCGTCTCGCACTCTTTTTTACTTGTAAGTAAGACGACCGCAACTCCGAGGTTTTTTTGTGGTAATTTCATTTCCGGTTTCTCGTTAAATTTGTCCAGAGGCGTATTTTGACAAGATATTCACTATTAATGAATATTCATGTATGTGTGATAATTTGTAAGCTGTTGTGAAGTGATTACTTGATTTTTAAAACCATGAAGAGTTTAAAGTGTAAATTCATCACTATGCAAAAGGTAACTGTGTTATTGTACAGACACTTTTGCAAGGAATCTAAAAGGGGTCGGTTATATTACGATATAAACAAACCAGAAAACAGAACACGGGCAGCTCTAAATATAGATAGAAAGTCTTTCAATTGATGGATAGGACAGAACTTTAACTCTGCAGAGGCGACGGTCAAGCAAGGAAGTTTACCTATCTCTATGATGAAGATATAAAATCAAATGAAACATTTTGCCCTATTCAATGTAATACGGATACGCCATTGTTAGAAAATTAACATAATTTACAGTAAAATCTCATGTTTAGAGCACGCGGTTTGATATTTTCCTAAAATTATATAACAAATAAAAAAGATTTGTGCAAAATTCAGACTACCTTTGTACTTAAATGTTATGAAATCTAAAGGTCGGTGAAAAAATAAGATTTCATGAAAAAGAATTACAGAAATTCATCAAACAGATTTCGAGATAATTGATCAACTCTGTGGGCACGAATTTGTGAACGAACTATAGACTATGCTACGGGCACGTACCCTGGGCGCGGTCTTTCCGATGAACCATACAGTTTATTTGTTTGTTCCTGCTGAAGGCCTAGTGAGCCGAAACGGCGTTCAAACGTGTGTCGCTCATCAATTACGAAAGTCTTTAACCATATTTTTTTTTCAGTTTTTTTTTTTCATTTCTCCTTCACATTCAGCTTTACCGCAGCTTCACATTCAGCTTTACCGCAGCTTCACATTCGGCTTTACCGCAGCTTCACATTCAGCTTCACCGCAGCTTCACATTCAGTTTCACCGCAGCTTCAAATTCAGCTTCACCGCAGCTTCACATTCAGCTTCACCGCAGCTTCACATTCAGCTTTATCACAGCTTCACATTCAGCTTTACCGTAGCTTCACATTCAGCTTCACCGCAGCTCCACATTCAGCTTTATCACAGCTTCACATTCAGCTTTACCGTAGCTTCACATTCAGCTTTACCGCAGCTTCACATTCAGCTTTACCGCAGCTTCACATTCAGCTTTACCACAGCTTCGCATTTTTAATCCTTGACCCCCGAATCATACACTGTGGGTGCATACATTATTGTCAAATGGTGTGCGTACTACGTCATAGTGGTGGACGATGTGGCTTTGTAATGGACAGATCGTATAACCCAACAGCTCTGAAAAAGGTCTTCTTCTTCTACCTTTCAGCTCCCTGTGGAGCTTAGGTCTTCAACAAACACTTTCCAAGCCGTTCTGTTTCTTGTCATTCTTTAAAGATCGTCCCATGTCTTCCCCATCATCTTCATCTCTGCTTCTATCTGTCTTCTCCAAGAATGTCTTGGCCTTCCTCCTTGTCTTCTTCCCTGGGAAGTTTTCTTTGTTTTAATTGTCCATGTTTGTTAAGTTTTTTCGGCTTATTTTTTTTTTTTTACAGTGCGGAATAGCCTGTCCCATGTCCAACCCTCCTTAGTCACCTCTTACGTACATGCATGGTAGTGAACAGCGCCACTATTCTTTACTCCCCTTTCGGGCCCCGGCAGCGACCAGGCGAAAGAGGTAGGGCGAGATAAAGAAGTCCATGACTTTCGTGATTGTTCAGCCCTGGTGTTTCTCCCAGATTTCAAATCAAGAGGGATGTTGCTAATTTCATGAAAAATACAGGAGACAAGGGGAAGACTTTTTGACTCAGGCATGGTTTTATTTCTCAGCTCTTTCTGCATGCAGGATTTGTTGAAAAAGGGATCAGAGCACTTATGGACCGTTGTTCGATGAGCGGTGACGATAATCCAACAACTAAAATTCGTACATTCTAGTGTAGATCTCTCTTGAAGTGTAGAGGCTACATGTATATATTTGCGGTTTGTATTGTTCTATCGGATGTCGATATTTCCTCATCTGATTTATCATCATCACCCTCATCGAGTGCCATCTCCGCAACGAAGGTTGGCTACCATGGAGAGCCATTCTGCTCTGTTTCTTGCTTTGATGGTGCAGATTGTCATAGGCTGATTTGTCCAGTCTTTTGATGTTACTCTTCCATGTTAGTCTAGGTCTGCCTCTACCTCTTTTACCCTATATTTTCCCTCCAATATTACTTTAATAGGCTGTTGTGTCTTTTAACATGGCCCAAAATCGCATTTGTCTTGTTTGAATTGTGTTTAGTAGTTCTCTTTTCATTTTTAGTTGTTTTAAGACTTCTTCGTTTGTTTTCTTTTCTTTCCATTCAATTCTACCTATTCTTCTATATATCCACATTTCAAAGGCTTCAATTTTCTGTTCTGTTTTCTTGACTAATGTCCATGTTTCTGCACCACATAGGAATATTGAGAAGATGTAACATTTTACCATTCTTAGTTTCAGTCCTGGTGTTACTTGTTTTGATGTTATTGGTCGTTTCAAATCTAAATGTTCACGATTAACATGAAATATCTCCTCTTTCCCTGCACTTACAAACTTGATTTTTTGCATCTGGCCTTGTTTTTCCAAGGTCCCACCGATTTCACAAAATTTAATGATGTAGGAAGTATGCTTCATCATGAAGCAGCACTTTCCTTTGATCTCAGTGAATTTACGGATCTTTTTGCTCCTGGAGAAAATAATTTACCGTACATTAATGGAAATCAGCTTCTCGACATAGGCGTCTCTACACAACTTGAAAGTTGGAGGCGTTTATCAACTGTTTACTTTCTATTGTTTACTTTCTTTAAAATACTATGAGAATGTCAATGTTATAACCTTTACAGACGGTAAAACAAATCAGCGTATAAACAGTTCCATTAATGAAAACTATTTAAACAATATACAACAAAGAATACATTAAAAAAAATTAATTATCCGTTGCGAGCGATAACGAGCATGACATATCAAGCAAAGTTATTGTTTATGGGTACGCATGTGACTAAAGAGTCCGATGTAAGCACGGGATCCTCTTCACTGTAAAGAGCTACATTGTTCGTTTTATGTCTTTCCATGTGAATTTCATTATTTTACGTAAACAAGACATATGAAAGTGATTTAGTTTCTTTGCATGCCTGCAGTACACATATCAAGAATCTTTACATTTTCAAAACGTTATCAACTTTAGCTAAAGATTGATCATGCGGACATATAAAAACGTCCATTATTATTTCATTTATTCTGAATCAGAGGAGTCTAACATATTGATTACTAATCTGGGCTGAACGAACGATAGTCCATCTTTTTTCCAATAGTCATTTTCTTCTTTTAAGACATGATCTTCACATTTGCACCAAAAATCTTTGTCAATCTGTGATAGAGCAGCATATGTCAGTCCTTTTATATCGCATAGTTTAAAACTTGTATTCTCAGCTGCCACCTGCCCTTTAATTTTTGCCCAAACGAGTTCAATGGGGTTTAATTGTGGATGATAAGGGGGCAGTCTCAAGCACGTATGACCATGCTGTTGAATGATTTTGTCTATTTGGAATACTTTGGTCTTTTGCGATTTCTTAACAAGTGACAGTAATTCAGGTTTCAAAAATCCCTCGTTAAATGGAATTCCTTCCTTTCTTAGCCAAATCTTTATAACATCTTTTGTACTGGTAGATGTAGGAATTTTGTCTTCTTCTGCCACAGCGTTGTGGTACGACGCGTTGTCCATTACCAGACAGGATGGTCTGTCTAGAATTGGAAGAAGAGTATTTTCAATCCACTCTCTAAATATATGGCCATTCATCTCGGTGTGATAGTCCCTGCTGTCAGTATAATTAGAGGTGAATATAAGTTCTGCATTTTTCACCAACCCTTCTTTTCGGCTGCCTGCATGTGCCATTATAATACGCTGTCCTTTTCCAGTTGGTACACATCTTTTAATACTTCCATCTGATAACTGCCATTCCTTTGCACTTGTGTGGTGAGAATTTATCCAAGATTCATCTAGAAATACAATATCATAACCTTGGTTACGCATTTCCCGTACTTCACGTAAATATTTACTCCTCATAGAAACTAAGTGCGGCTTCTCGCAGATGACATTTCTACCACTATCGTACTTTCTAAACGTAAAACCGATGCTTCTAACAGTTCTCCATAATGTTGTTTTCGACACAACAATGTCATTTTCTGCTCTCAGTCGAATTTTCAGTTTTCTTAAAGTCACAGTTTCTTTGGAATCGAACATTTTACAAATTGCTCTTCTAATCACTTCCTTGTCAAAACTATCTACTACTTTCTTTCTTCCTAGCGTCCTAGTCTTGATTGAACTGGACACTCCGTTAGCTTTAAGCACTTGTTTGAAAAAGCGTTTGCTTATACGCAATGCGTGAATAGTTCTCTTTTCTGGCTTTGAGATGCTTCGATACAGTTTTCCACGCTTAGCTTCTATGCAAAAATATTTATACACCTTTATTGCCACTGATTGCAATGTAAGGAACTTTACTTTTATACCCATTGACTAACAGATCACAAATTTAACGAAATTACCCAATAATTAGGATACGCCGTTGCACATAAATCACAACAAAACGACAGGAAATGGGATGCACCGGATATAAAATTATAACTATGACGCGTTTTATGTGTTTTTTAGTGCTTAAAACAGGGAAATTGGCGCGCATTACGTTCAAGATGACAAGTCCGTGGGTGCTCACTCATATGAAGCGGTAATTCCTCCAAATATATGGTTTGACCAAAATGCCTTAAATTTGTATACTTCAAATAAAGAATATTTAAAACTATACGTTTGTTGGTGAGGAAATGAATGTACTTCTTGGGACCAAAAAATCCCAAGACTATATGCAAAATTTCAGCATTATCAATCAATTGGTTGCAGAGATATGGAATTTTAAACACCTTCAAAATATTTTGAAACGACCTATAGTATGTTTTTCATGACATTTAAATTACTTTTTGCCATTTCTATTCTTTTGTTTATTTCGGTTATACGTTTTCCTTCATTGGTTTATATTATGTCCAAGGTAGTTGTAGTTCTGAACTGTCTCCAGGTCTATTCCTTCAATTTTCATATCCATTTGTGGGTTTTGAGTATTATCTTTTTTTTATGATCATAGTTTTAGTCTTTTTGATATTCAGAGTGATGTTCTCAGATATTTCAAACGTGGTGCTCTATAGCCGTGATTAATGTTGATGTTCTCAGATATTTCAAACGTGGTGCTCTATCATCATCATCACGTGCCATACCGGTTGGCGTAGGTGTTCATGTCCTTCCACAATCTTCTGTCCACAGTGCATCGTATGAGTTCTGTTGTTGACTGTTTTCCATGCCATGACGCCAAGCTATCCAGTATTTTCTCTCTTTGTCGTCCGCGATCTCTCTTTCCTTTTATTTTGCCAGTTGTAACCAAGTATTCCAACTTTCCTCTTCTCATGATGTGCCCGAAAAATGTTGATTGTTCCTTGTTGCTCTATAGCCATGTTTAATGTCAGCCTTTCTCTTCCATTTGATATGACATCTGTTTCTTTCAGTGCTTTATTTCATGGTATTCATTTTATATTCTTAATTCAAGCATAACCAATGTTGTTAAAGTTACACTTCTTTGAAAGCTATTAGGTGCTGATCATTAGCAAAGAGTAGTTTACATATATTTTCAGACAATGATTTGACATCCTTGCATATTTTGTTAATGTTAGTAATAAACAATAAGGGAGCCGCGATAGCTCAGTAGTTAGTGAACAGGACTACAAATGACAAGAGGTAGGGTTCGATCCCAACCGACGGCTTCCTAGTTCACCCAGCCTTTAATGGGTACCGGAATTTTTCTGGGAAAGTAAAGCGGTACGGGTGTAATACTGACCTCATTACCTCAAAAATCATGTGCCGAAGGTCTGTAAAATGTATGGTCACTAACACCATATTACCTATACGCCACTTGGCGTGACGGGTGTACTTTACTTTTTTTTTTAGTAATAAACAATAGTGGTGACAATATGCTCCCATGTCTTAACTCCAGATTTGTGTGCGCATGGCTTGGATTTTCTTTTATTTGCTCTAATCTCATTTCTGCAGTTACAATAAGCGCTCTTGCAAAATCTAATAGAAAAAAATATACAACTAACAGAAAAAATATACAACTAAAAAAAAATATCAACTAAAAAAATATCAACTAAAAAAAATATCAACTAAAAAAATATCAACTAAAAAAATATCAACTAAAAAAAATATCAACTAAAAAAAATCAACTAAAAAAATATCAACTAAAAAAAATATCAACTAAAAAAATATACAACTAAAAAAATATACAACAGAAACAAAATATACAACTAAAAAAATATACAACTAAAAAAATATACAACAAAAAAAATATACAACAGAAACAAAATATACAACTAAAAAAATATCAACTAAAAAAATATACAACTAAAAAAATATACAACTAAAAAAATATACAACAGAGACAAAATATACAACAGAAACAAAATATACAGCTAAAAAAAAATATCAACTAAAAAAATATACAACAGAAACAAAATATACAACTAAAAAATATACAACTAAAAAAATATACAACTAAAACAATATACAACAGAAACAAAATATACAACTAAAAAAATATACAACTAAAAAAATATACAACTAAAAAAATATCAACTAAAAAAATATACAACTAAAAAATATACAACAGAAACAAAATATACAACTAATTAAAAAAAATATACAACTAAAAAATATCAACTAAAAAAATATACAACAGAAACAAAATATACAATTAATTAAAAAAAATATACAACAGAAACAAAATATACATTTTAAAAAATATCAACTAAAAAAATATACAGCAGAAACAAAATATACAACAGAAACAAAATATACAACTAATTAACAAAAATATACAACTAAATAAAATATCAACTAAAAAAATATACAACAGAAACAAAATATACAATTAATAAAAAAAAATATACAACAGAAACAAAATATACAACTAATTAAAAAAAATATACAACTAAAAAAATATCAAGTAAAAAAATATACAACAGAAACAAAATAGCCTCTAAAAAATATATATAACAGAAACAAAATATACAACTAAAAAATATACAACAGAAACAAAATATGCAACTAAAAAAATATACAACAGAAACAAAATATACAACAGAAACAAAATATACGACAGAAACAAAATATACAACTAAAAAAAATATACAACTAAAACAAAATATACAACAGAAACAAAATATACAACTAACATAAAAACATATACTAATAACAGGAACAAAATATACAACTAATAGAAACAAAATGTTTTAAATGGCTATATGGAAATTGGTTTGGGAAAAGCAAGTCAGAGAAGACAGAATGAGCGATAATTGTACGGCGGTTATTGTACCTTGAAATTACTCAGTAACACTGGAGTTTTGACATTGACAGCATTCAGAGAAATTCACAAACAAAGAACAGAAAACACAAGAGATCAACTGACAGCTAGAACGTGGATGGAACCCGTAATTCTCGACACAGCGCCTTGCATCGAGAGACCTGCGTTTCAGTACACAGCCAGTTAGCTACTATAACAAAGTTGCTATTACTGATAGGACATCCATACATGTATCACAGCGTGACTAGAGCATAAGGTTACAACACAAATTATGGTAAATTCATAGGCACAATAGGAAACCCAGATATACACCTGTGTTTATTAATTGTTGTACTATTATTGTCTTCAATAATAATTGCACCTTGTTGAAGTGTGTGAAGCAGAAGAAGTAGTAGTAGAAGCAATAGCGCCCGACCAGCGGTGTAGGGAATACGATCTTGTATTCATACTGTGTTTTACCATCTCCAGATATTTTTATTTATGTGGTAAGCATTACGTCAGTGCCGTTTTTCTTTCCCGGAATGATCATTAACCAAACTGGTCCACCATGAAAAAACCAACGATGTGGATCAACTCCCGACCTCATGTTATCCCTAGACCAGCTCACTAACCAGTGAACCGTACTAGCTTCGAACATATTAAGACTTTTTTTTAAAGACGATTACCATGACAGAGAATACCATGACAGAGAATACCATGACAGAGAATACCATGGACAGCTAAGAAGAGAATTGAAAACGTTACTGAAAGAGGCCAAAGCGAAAAGAGAGCTAATTTCCAATATTATGAAAAAACAATCATCATTTTTTGGCCATGTAATGAGAAGGGAACAACTGGAATATATTGTAATAACTGGAAAAATAGAGGGACGAAGAGATAGAGGGAAGCATAGAGAAAAAAATACCAGACAGCTTAAGAGAATGATTTGGCAGAAGGTCAACAACAGAAATGATAAATAACTGTCGAGATCGAAAGTTTCGGAAAGATATGATCACCCACGCCAGCAGGCCCGGCACTTGATGATGATTATTAAAGACGAATGGAAGAATAATGATGTAATTGAATATAAGCAATGTTAACTATCATCTTGTGCCGTCTTCGCATGAAGGTTTCCTTTGAATGAACCCATTACACTGTGACCCCTGCAATGATGGTGTCCGCTACCAAATATTCTCCTGGCCATCTCTTGATCTCTTGCTGTTGTCAATCCGCTGTAGTCATTGTCTACGTTTTTACCTTGAATGTTTTTCTTTTGCAGCTTGACTTTCAGTAAATTATTGTGTCGTTTTATGTGTACAAAAAATGTTTACTTGCTTTTTCGAATTGTGTTAAATAATTCTTTCTTTGTTTTCATCTTTTCCAAAACTCCATTATTTGCTTTCTTCTGTGTTCACTCATTCTTTCTTCTATAATTCATATTTCAAAAGTTTCACATTTCCTTTATATTTTTTCATTCAGTTTCAATATTTCTACACCAAACAGGATTGTTGATCAGACAGAACTAATCTTGTTATATTTCTATTCAACGTATTATATGTCTAAGTATTCTGACTATTGGGAGCCGCGATAGCTCAGTAGTTAGTGAACTGGACTACAAAGGACAAGGGGTAGGGTTCGATCCCAACCGACGGCTTCCGGGTTCACCCAGCCTTAAATGGGTACCGGATATTTTCTGGGAAAGTAAAGCAGCACGGGCGTAATACCGACAACATTACCCCAAAATCATGTGCTGAAGGTCTGTAAAATATAGGGTCACTAACACCATATTTCCCTATACACCACTTGGCATGACGGGGGTACTTTACTTTACTTTTTACTATTCTGACTATTATATAAAATTATATGGCAGAAATGATTAACTACCAGCTAAAAATGTCGATTTCCGGAATACTACAAACAAGTGTCAGAAGAAAAGACTAACCAAGGAGAGAAAGACTGCAAGACATTGAAAGGCAAATGGGGAAGTAAAAGAAAAGAAAAAAAAAGAATACATCAATCATCTCTCCAAATATCAAGCCTTGTCCATAGAAAACATTTATTTCCCTGATTTCCCATTTTGATCTTGACATGACAATGAGTGAAAAGGAGAAAGAGCGAGAGTTTGTGGCTGAAGTTGCGCAACTCACACTCACAGATTCTCACGCACGTCACTTCCTCATCAATTAATCATAGCAATCCCAACATTATAGTTAGTTTACGTCTGAATAACATCGATATACATTTGGTTGTTATTGAGGCCAACAAGTAAATAAGCATTTCAAAGAGAGTTCAATAATTGTTGCTATTTTAACACAATATTTGTTGACTGGTTTTTGATAGGAAGTACACAAATCAACAATGTGATTTAACATTTGAATTAATTTGGTTATTGTTTACCTAAATTAAGCAAAAACAATAGAGCAAACGTAACAGCTATTAAACTTGATATCGTTTTCTTCTTCCTCTTCTTCTTCCTCTTCTTCTTCTTTTTCTTCAGAGATCACTTTCAAACATTTTTTTTCTTTATTTTTTGCTTGCTTTAGTTTATGAGGGAGTCGTGATAGTTCAGTGGTTAGTGAACTGGACTACAAAGGACAAGGGGTAGGGTTCGATCCCAACCGACGGCGTCCAGGTCCACCCAGCCTTAAATGGGTACCGGATTTTTTTCTGGGAAAGTAAAGCAGCACGGGCGTAATACCGACCACATTACCCCAAAAATCATGTGCTGAAGGTCTGTAAAATATAGGGTCACTAACACCATATTTCCCTATACGCCACTTGGCGTGACGGGGGTACTTTACTTACTTTTACTTTAGTTTATGACCCGTGGCTTTTCTGAAGTTCTGATGTCTTTAAAGTGTGTCCTGGACTAACAAATCATGAAATCAATAGAATAAAACCAGTTAACAGTCACTGCTAATATAGATTTCAATGTTAGTATTTATTCGTTCCTAAATGTCTTAGTTTAAAGATTTGTTAATGTGTGTGTATGTGTGTATGTGTGCGCGTGTGTGTAAATAAAGAAACGATTCCTAATTTGCTAAACCTCTAAGCCGATGTATCTCAGAGACTATGTCAATGGCTCCATGGGTAATATTTATATTTAACAATTTGAGACCGAGCAACAAATGTCTAAGGAAGATGCAAATTTCTTCCTCCAAATTCAAATAAAAATAATACCTAATGTTGCATGGACCTTCTTTATACAGACACCTCAGATGGACCAAGATGCGTGCTCCTTACTGTCATGTTAACAAAACGTTATTATTTTTCTTTATGTTATTTGTTCGCGGTGCGACAGGCAAACACATAGTTCGACAACAATGGCGCCGGTCGGGTATGTCCAACCCGAATGTGAAAAGTCTGTGACGGTGGATGGGGCGGAAGAATCAGAAATGATCAACGGCCTAGAACGCGAAAACAGCAAAGTGTACACAAGAGGCATATTCAGAACACGAAAACGAATATGGCAGACCACCGTGAAAGAGATTGGAGCCTCATCACGTAACATTCCAAAAAAAGGCATGGAGAGAAATTCTAACTATTGTTTTAGGATTTATAGAAGAATGGGTAGAATTGGATGGAAAGAAAAGAAAACAAACGATGAAGTTTTAAAACAACTAAAAATGGAAAGAACTACTAAACACACTTAGAACAAGACAAATGAAATTTTGGCGCATGTTAAAAGACACAACATCCTAATAAAAGTAATATTGGAAGGGAAAATACAAGGTAAAAGATGCAGAGGCAGACCAAGACTAACATGGGTGAGTAACATAAAAATATGGACAAGTCAACCTATGACAATCTGCACCATCAAAGCAAGAGACAGAGTGGAATGGCGCTCCGTGGTAGCCAACCTTATATGCGGAGACGGCACTTAATGATGATGATAACAAAAGATATGTAAGCTGTATAACTTTGTCCCAGTTAATTCTTAAGGTTTTCGAAACTTAAGTGCTACCTCGAATGTATGAAATATGTGTGTGTATGTGTTGCTGTTCTAAACACAACATATATTTTAGCATTATTTTATTGTGTGATATTTTTTGTTGTAATAAAAGGTGCCTTACAAAAAAATAGTTAGTAGCTAAACAAGAAAGGAAAGCGACAGTACAAAGTGATGATGACTGTTGACGATAAGTTCAAACTGACGCCTTGAATAACAAGATAAACCCTCTAGGCTGTGATAGAGGCAAGCTTCTTGCAAGGGTAGTGCGCAATTTAAAGAAAACAGATGGTTCTGTGGGATAATTATGTTGATAAGTGTCCTTATTCGTCGAGTGTTTGCGTGTCTGCTAAGTGTTTTGTCGAAGGGAGGTGATTACCTGAAATTCAAATTTGTAGCATCGGTAATTTCCCTTTTAATATCACCAGACAAAAATTGATCCATCGGTATCTCGAGGTTATAATCTGAGCTATATATTTTTCAACGATTACTAGCTACAAATTACACACTTTAGCTCCGTTTTGTGGTCATCGTCTCACCCAACATAATGTTTACTTTTGCATTATATAATTAATAGCATATTGAAGACCTTTCAGTTACTGTAATGTTTACCTTCGTCGGCAATAAATTATTTCTCAAACAGAAGAAATAACACATTTATAACAAATTGTCAAAGGCACTTCTTGCTATTGGCTAATTTGGGTACTGACCTACTTAATGTTCACTTTCACAATTACGTCGCCTATATCAGGGCCGACGTCTGTATCAAAGGATGTCTCTTAACAGCGACACATTATTGCACCTTATCAGACTTGTGATAACCTTTAGCGATAGTTTTCAACTCTATCTCTGTGACGGCGTAACATTTATCTTTCATGATACTAGTATGAAAATATATTTATGTAAATATTCAATCTCATATCGGAATCCGTTGAATTCTAGAATAAACGGACGGGAATATTATAACATGAGGTCATAAGATAGTCATCATTTTAAAAATAAAACTCAAGTCTCGTATGCAACGTGTACATATTTTAATGATGAGAACTGTCGCAAAGATTTAGTCATTTGGCTGGAACTGTGCAGATAAGGTGTTAAAGGAAACCAAGAGTAGGTGTCGAGGATAAACAAGACAGGACGACTCATAAGGAGTGAACTAGTTGCTGTTAACTTGATTTGGAAATGAGATTGGTCCCAGCTTAGTTTCTTGTATTGGCTTTGGAATGTTAACGAAGTATCAAGAGAATTGTTCGTGTCCACACAAAGAAAATAAGCAAAATCGTCTGGTTTGGACGTCGCAAAACTTACCCCGTTAATTTCGAGTTGAATCTGCAGCTTAACATGCCAAACAATTAAATTAATTTTCATTGTATTTTAACACCTTGCTAGCAGTAAAGTGAAGAGGAAGAGGACAAGACACCTAATACATCACAATATAAAAACTAGAAAAAAATAATTTCAATCTTACCGGGGCAGGTCTACTTTGAGATATGCTGGTAACTGAAAGACTGCAAGCTATTCCATTATCAAGGGGTAATTCTATTCTTGATAGACTTTGTTCCGAAAGAGACTAGTAAAAGACAATTCGATAACTTCATATTGAATACTCCTCTCTGCTTTAAATGTATAGGCTGTAGCGCGCTTCCCAGCTCACTCCTCAAACTTATCAAATATCTTTAAAACCCGTGTACAAATTACCAATAATTTATGCATGAGATCTTAAACGTAATTTTTCCTCGATATTATGACTTTATACTTTAATATAATTCAGATAATTCCATTTTCAAAAAGTGGCAACTTTCTTTGATCTTTGTCGGCTTTATAATTATTGTTTCCCTAAAAAGAGATTTTAAATTACTTAAACAATATGTACACTTTTATTGTTTCTCTAAAAAGAGATTTTAAATTACTTAAACAATGTGTACACTTTTATTGTTTCCCTAAAAAGAGATTTTAAATTACTTAAACAATGTGTACACTTTTATTGTTTCCCTAAAAAAAGATTTTAAATTACTTAAACAATGTGTATACTTTTATTGTTTCCCTAAAAAGATATTTTAAATTACTTAAACAATGTGTACACTTTTATTGTTTCCCTAAAAAGAGATTTTAAATTACTTAAACAATATGTACAATTTTATTGTTTCCCTAAAAAGAGATTTATGTGTACACTTTTATTGTTTCCCTAAAAAGAGATTTTAAATTACTTAAACAATGTGTACACTTTTATTGTTTCCCTAAAAAAAGATTTATGTGTACACTTTTATTGTTTCCCTAAAAAGAGATTTTAAATTACTTAAACAATGTGTACACTTTTATTGTTTCCCTAAAAAGATATTTTAAATTACTTAAACAATATGTACACTTTTATTGTTTCCCTAAAAAGAGATTTTAAATTACTTAAACAATGTGTACACTTTTATTGTTTCCCTAAAAAGAGATTTTAAATTACTTAAACAATGTGTACACTTTTATATTTCCCTAAAAAGAGATTTTAAATTACTTAAACAATGTGTACACTTTTCAAAAGCCATAGTAAGGGACACGAAGTTTGCACTTTCTTCAATATAAGTGCTAGCTTTCGCGTAAATGAAGGTTTTTATAAATGTCATGTAATATTGACAAGATAACTGAAAGGACTATTATTTTCAATACACCAGTGAAATTATATTTTTTATTTACCGCAAACAAGACAAGATTAAAAACTATATGTTTGATTCTTATGAAATGATGTTTATGTAGCGACATGACAATAAACAGTTGACATACACAATCTCAACAACAGTAACAGATCGGTTGTTAGGTTATGGCATGTTGAAGAGGATCGTGCGTCAAAGGACTATAATCGCTTAAGGTTGTCATCGTTAATTACAGTAAATGAGGACATGACAAAGTAATTTCTGTTTGTCACTATCCAGGTTTGCTTGACGTAAGATACTTTTTCATTATAATGAGATTTGCTGGACATAAAAAACTGTTAATTTATAATGAGATTTACCTGACAGAGCAAGCTTTTATCTGCTAAACAAATAAACTTAACATAGTGTGTTGTTTAATATCAGTAATCAAATTAGCATGACAGCGTGTTGTTTAACTTCCTTAATCAAATTAGCCTGTCAGCGTGTTGTTTAACTTCCTTAATCAAATTAGCCTGACATAGTGTGTTGTTTAACTTCCTTAATCAAATTAGCCTGACATAGTGTGTTGTTTAACTTCCTTAATCAAATTAGCCTGACATAGCGTGTTGTTTAACTGCCTTAATTAAATTAGCCTTACATAGCGTGTTGTTTAACTTCCTTAATAAAATTAGCCTGACATAGCGTGTTGTTTAACTTCCTTAATTAAATTAGCCTGACATAGCGTGTTGTTTAACTTCCTTAATCAAATTAGCCTGTCAGCGTGTTGTTTAACTTCCTTAATCAAATTAGCCTGACATAGCGTGTTGTTTAAATCCTTAATCAAATTAGCATGACATAGCGTGTTGTTTAACTTCCTTAATCAAATTAGCCTGACATAGTGTGTTGTTTAACTTCCTTAATCAAATTAGCATGACATAGCGTGTTGTTTAACTTCCTTAATCAAATTAGCCTGTCAGCGTGTTGTTTAACTTCCTTAATCAAATTAGCCTGACATAGCGTGTTGTTTAAATCCTTAATCAAATTAGCATGACATGCGTGTTGTTTAACTTCCTTAATCAAATTAGCCTGACATAGTGTGTTGTTTAACTTCCTTAATCAAATTAGCATGACATAGCGTGTTGTTTAACTTTCTTAATCGAATTAGCCTGACATAGCGTGTTGTTTAACTTCCTTAATCAAATTAGCATGACATAGCGTGTTGTTTAACTTCCTTAATCAAATTAGCATGACATAGCGTGTTGTTTAACTTACTTAATCAAATTAGCATGACATAGCGTGTTGTTTAACTTCCTTAATCAAATTAGCCTGTCAGAGTGTTATTTAACTTCCTTAATTAAATTAGCCTGACAGCGTGTTGTTTACCGTCCTTAATTAAATTAGCCTGACAGCGTGTTGTTTAACTTCCTTAATCAAATTAGACTAACATGGCATGTTGTGGTTAACTCCATCAAATTTACCTGGCATACCAAACTTATCATTAATCATATTTGCATGATACAGCAAGTTCTGTAACCTCTTTAATCAAATTTATTTGGCATATCAAGCTGTTAATCCTCAGTCAGATTTGATTGACAAATCAAACACTGTTCATCAACAGATAAACTGATCTCTCCGTCTTCTTTTTTAAGCGAAAGTTACCGTATGTTACGAGGAAGCTTGAAGTGATATTCTTACCACATTGGTAGAAAAACCTGGCTACTTTACTCAAAATGTTGGCCAATGTTTATTTTCAAATTGTAGATGTTTCATTGTTGACTGTGAATCGTCACATTAATCCCCTGACGTTGGAAGCATTCCCTGAGATAGGGAGCGGTGTTCATCCAATGGTTACAAAGCTGGTTCTTAGAGTACATGGCCACCTTTCTCCTTGTAATTCCAATGGAAATAGTGGGACATATATGGCCTGGACATGTGATTGTGGATTTCTTTTTTTAAGTCGTATTTCTGAGTCCTAGGATTGTCAACATCATCATCATGTGAGAGATGTGATCTGGAGTTCTACGGAAAGTATTAAGTGATAATCACGTAGAAGATGTGAAATTGATAGTCGCTCTACAGGAGATGTCAAAATGATAGTTCCTGAATTATATGCCAAAATGATAGCTCCTGAATTATATGTCAAAATGATAGTTCCTGAATTATATGTCAAAATGATAGTTCCTGAATTATATGTCAAAATGATAGCTCCTGAATTATATGTCAAAATGATAGTTCCTGAATTATATGTCAAAATGATAGTTCCTGAATTATATGTCAAAATGATAGTTCTGTATAAGATGTCAAAACTATAGTTTTGATGGAGGTGTGTAAATTATAGCTCTGAAGGGTGTGTCAAAATGGTAACAATTTGTCATTCTTTAAGAGATGTCATAATGATAATTCTATTGATGTCAAAATGATAGTTCTATAGGAGGTGTCAAAATTATAGCTCTAAAGGAGTAGAAAAAATTATAGTTCTCAAGGATGTGTCAGAATGGTGATAATTTGTAATTCTTTAAGAGATGTCAGAATGGTAGTTCTATATGAGATGTCAAAATCACTGTTCAATGGACTATGTCAGAGGTATAGTTCGCGAGAAATGTATATACATGATAGTTTCTGAGATGCCAGATTCATAGCCTTGTGGACGGTGGTTTAGACCATAATCCTCTGCATCATTATAGCCGCTGAATTGTTAAGATCAGGTATGTATCAGGAAATCAAAGAAGCATTCACCCATGCACCGAGAAATAAAGCACTGGGGATAGGTAACATACCAGTAGAAATAATAGCGGCAGCAAGAGAAACAGGAGTTACATTGCTACACAGAATATTCAATGCAGCATGGCACCAACAAAAAAACCTTAAAAAAACTGGCAACAGACAATCATCGTACCAATATGGATAAATAAAGGTAGCAAGAAAAACTGCAATCAATAAAGAGTTTAATCTATTCTCAGTCATGTAGGAGAGATATACGTAAAAATTGTGGAAAAAAGATGACCAATAATAGAATTACAATTAAGCGATTCTCAAATGGGGTTCAGAAAAAAACAACAGAGGATTACTTACCCTCTATTCACCTTAAAACAGCTAGGAAAAAAGACAACAGAACGCAATCAAAATCAAAATGTGTACATAGCTTTCATTGATTAGGAAAAAGCATTCGACCGAGTAAACAGAGAACAACTGTGGGAGATGCTAACAACATACGAAGCAAGCCAACATCTAACCAACCTAATTAAAAGTCTCTACATCAACAGTAGCTGCACAGTCAGAGCAACAGCAGGTTACACATAACACTTCGAAGTTAGATCAGGTGTAAGACAGGGGTCCGTACTATCTCCTCTATTGTTTATTACATACATGGATTATATATGCACGACAGACACAGACAGCAGAGATCAACGAGCTTCTATTTGTAGACTATCTGGCACTATAATACATAGAAAAATAGAATACCTACAAGAAAACTTAAATAGACTCAACAGCACAACATACAATATGAGAATCAACATCAACAAAACAAACGTCATGAATATCGTGTAAGATAAACAGAACATAAACATAACTACAGACGTTAGACAACTAAGACAAGTTGAGGAATTAAAATACATAGGAAGTCTATTGCCAAATGACACATTCGCAAACAGCAGAGATAGATTCCAGATACAACAAAGCTTGACAAATCATTGGACAACTATCACCACTATTATCCAACAAGGAAATAACCATAGAGGCAAAACGGGCACCCTAAATATACAAACTTCATTCCAACGTTGTGCTATCAATACCAGTCCTGGACCCTAGATGCAAGAACAATAAGAAAATAACCTTAACTGAGATGAAATTTACTAGTTCAGTTTTGGCTGTTGTGGGTTGCAACTTTTCTTGTCATAGTTTATAGCTGTTGTGGTTTACAAATTTTCTTGTCATAGTTTTTAGCTGTCGTGTGTTGCAAGTTTTCATGTCATAGTTTTTGGCTGTTGTGTGTTACAAGTTTTCTTGTCATAGTTTTTGGCTGCTTTGGGTTACAAGTTTTCTTGTCGTAATTTTTGGCTGTTGTGGTTTACAAGTTTTCTTGTCACATTTTTGGCTGTTGTGGTTTACAAGTTTTCTTGTCATAGTTTTTGGCTGTTGTGTGTTACAAGTTTTCTTGTCATAGTTTTTGACTCTTGTGTGTTATAAGTTTTCTGGTCATAGTTTTTGGCTGTTGTGTGTTACAAGTTTTCTTGTCATCGTTTTTGGCTGTCGTGTGTTGCAAGTTTTCTTGTCGTCGTTTTTGGCTGTCGTGTGTTACAAGTTTTCTTGTCATAGTTTTTGGTTGTTGTGTGTTACAAATTTTCTTGTCATAGTTTTTGGCTGTCGTGTGTTACAAGTTTTCTTGTCATAGATTTGGCTGTCGTGTGTTACAAGTTTTTTGCCATAGTTTTTGGCTGTTGTGTGTTGTTGCAAGTTTTCTTGTCATAGTTTTTGGCTGTTGTGGTTTACAAGTTTTCTTGTCATAGTTTTTGGATGTTGTGGTTAACAAGTTTTCTTGTCATAGTATTTGGCTGTTGTGGTTTACAAGTTTTCTTGTCATAGTTTTTGGCTGTTGTGGTTTACAAGTTTTCTTGTCATAGTTTTTGGCTGTTGTGGTTTACAAGTTTTCTTATCATAGTTTTTGGATGTTGTGGTTGACAAGTTTTCTTGCCATAGTTTTTGGATGTTGTGGTTGACAAGTTTTCTTGTCATAGTTTTTGGTTATTGTGGTTTACAAGTTTTCTTGTCATAGTTTTTGGCTGTTGTGGTTGACAAGTTTTCTTGTCATAGTTTTTGGCTGTTGTGGTTTACAAGTTTTCTTGTCATAGTTTTTGGATGTTGTGGTTGACAAGTTTTCCCGTGTAAGAAGGGCGTCAGCGATCAGAGACTGGGGTACATAGCTACAGCGTCATGAAACAGTAGTGACTAGTTGAAGACATAACTATTTGATATTTATTACTTTTGTGAGCTGAAAGAGATAATTAACATTATCATCGGCCCAAAAGCGCTTTATTTTGTAAGTAACTTTCGTCGTCATTGCATTATTGACAGCACTTGATGATGGCACGTCAGCTCTGCGTTGATGTCAATTTTCGTCGGTTAATGTCATCGTCTGTAAATAATACCTTCGTGGGCCTCGGTAGCCGAGTTGGGAAAACCACCCGACTGGACTACCGACGTTCGCACAATCCGTGTTCGATTCCCGCTGGGAGCAGTGTGAGTTGTACTCATGGTTGGAAAGAAAATACCCCCACGGTCGACCCAGCCGTTGTCAGAAATGGGTACCAGGGTATTACCCTGGGAAGGTGAGGAATGTTGCCTCGCATCTGAGTTTCGATGCTTGAGGCGACACTATGCAGAAATCTCCGAACATTTCTGGATAGGCGGCCGAGCACATATGGGTGTAAACTCGTGTGCTAAGACGCCGGTTCAAGTCTCGTACTTTACCTTTACCTTACCTTATATATATATATATATATATATATCGACAGACAGACAGACGTATATGGCCTTTGGCGTTTTGACAGACCGTTGGTAGTAAGCAATCATGATAAGTCAGTGGTTTGGTAAAGCCTTAGTGTCTCATACTGGGTTTTACTGCTTTACAGAACATCTTCTCTGGTAGCTGAATTTGTCAATCCTGGACAGACAGACATACAGATAGACGGACGGACGGACAGACAGACAGATATAAAGACAGACAGACAGACAGACAGACAGACAGACAGATATAAAGACAGACAGACAGACAGACATATAGATAGATAGATAGATAGATAGATAGATAGATAGATAGATAGATAGATAGATAGATAGATAGATAGATAGATAGATAGATAGATAGATAGATAGATAGATAGATAGATAGATAGATAGATAGATAGATAGATAGATAGATAGATAGATAGATAGATAGATAGATAGATAGATAGATAGATAGATAGATAGATGATAGATAGATAGATAGATAGATAGATAGATAGATAGATAGATAGATAGATAGATAGATAGATAGATAGATAGATAGATAGATAGATAGATAGATAGATAGATAGATAGATAGATAGATAGATAGATAGATAGATAGATAGATAGATAGATAGATAGATAGATAGATAGATAGATAGATAGATAGATAGATAGATAGATAGATAGATAGATAGATAGATAGATAGATAGATAGATAGATAGATAGATAGATAGATAGATAGATAGATAGATGGATAGGTGGGTAGGTGGGTAGGTGGGTGGGTGGGTGGGTAGGTGGGTAGGTGGGTAGGTGGGTAGGTAGATAGGTAGATAGGTAGATAGGTAGACAGATAGACAGATAGACAGATAGACAGATAGACAGACAGACAGATAGACAGACAGACAGACAGACAGACAGACAGACAGACAGATAGATAGATAGATAGATAGATAGATAGATAGATAGATAGATAGATAGATAGATAGATAGATAGATAGATAGATAGATAGATAGATAGATAGATAGATAGATAGATAGATAGATAGATAGATAGATAGATAGATAGATAGATAGATAGATAGATAGATAGATAGATAGATAGATAGATAGATAGATGGATAGATAGAAGAGAAGGAAATGTCTAAACAAGCTAGTCACATACAAGTTCTATCACTACAAACAAATGAAAACTTTATCTTCTTCCTCTTTCCTTCCTCATCTGCCTTTCAGCGTCGAGGGGAGATATAATTTGCGGTCTTTTGCTCTTCTGTTCGCCTCTGCTGCTGTTATGTTTCCTAGTGCTCCTAATATTCCATCGATCCATCTTTTTTCGTGGTCGACCCTTGGGTCCGGTGTTCTCACAACGTTTGCTGAAGGCTCGTTGTGTTGTGTTTTGATCTTTCTGCCTTGTCACTTGGCCAAACCATTTTATCTGTTGTTTCCTTATATATTCTAAAGCGCGGGCTATTCCTAGCTTTTTTTTTCCTCAGTTCTTCATTTCTCATCTTATCTCTCAGACTGTTTCCTGTCATTCGTCTAACACATTTAATATCAGTAGAGGTTATTTTATCTTATTGTTCTTGCATCTAGGGTCCAGGTCTGGCATTGGTAGCACAACGTTGGGGTGAAGATTGTATTGTATAGTGCTCGTTTTGCCTCCAGAGTTATTTCCTTGTTGGACAATAGTGGTGATAACTGTCCAATGTTAACAAGTTTTGTTGCATCTTGAATATATCTCTGCTGTTTGAGAATTATTGTTTGTCATTAGACTTCCTAGGTATTTGAATTCCTTTACTTGTTTTAGTTGCCTGCCTTCTATAGTTATGTTGATGTTCCGCTTATTTTTGGCGACAACCAAGACTTCTGTTTTGTTGATGTTGATTTTCATGTTTTTTGTGCCTGAGCTGTTGAGTTTAAGTGTTCTTGTAGGTCTGTCGTCATTAACTGCTCATTTTATTTTGACTTGTTCTCATTGACCACATTATAGAAGTGGTATCTTAAGGTTCAAATAAAAGATGCCAATCTGTGAGATTTCCCTTTATGATAAGATGCATTACTGACAAATTCTCATGCAAAAATATCCTTCTAGTCAACCCAATAAACTAAGTTTCATTTTAGATGCTCTGGGAGATAGAAACAACTTTATTTGAAGCTTTGCAACATCTAACAAACTGATCATCAGAAGCGGTCCCCTTCAAGTAAGAGCTGCTAGTTTATTTCTGTCCCAATGGACAGCAACTTCTAAACTTGGAGTTGTATTTGTAGTAGATGAATACGTTGATGCTGGAGTTGAATATCTGGAATATTTCCGCCAAATGTAAAGTCACTAAGTACAAATTGTGCAGGTGTTTATCTATTGTTAATTCCGACTCAATAATTCCTGCAATGTTGAAAATAATCTTGGGCATGTTACACACAATGTAGACGACTGAGATAAGAGCTACCTGCCTGACCACTTGAATGTCTTTCTTGCTTGTGATGTTCGAATCTTTTGTTCCATCAGGAAGAGATTTATCACCAGCTCTTATCGATCTCGATGACTGTCGGAATCTGTTTGATTCTCTTAGACTGTTGGCCATTACCACAACACAAACAATGACAATTATCTGCGTGATGATTGGCAGAAACGTGTCACGTGATATCCAAATTGAGTCCTTAAAAATCTCTCTCTTCACGGAAATCCACAGAGTTGGTCGAGTTGCGTTAATTAAAATGTCGAACTGATTGAGTATCCCCATATGAACCAATATAGGTAAGTAGCTAAATATCGTGAATACAGCGAAAGTTATAAGCATGAAAATGCATCTAAACCTGGTGAAAGTATTTTTGAAATGTAAAGGCCTGGCTACGCACATGCAGCGCGCCACGGCTAGAAATGTTGTAGTGAGAACCGTCATTATGTAGAGCACAACCCCGCAGTTTCCTAAAAATATGTTCACAGCGTACGGCTGTACTTGAAACCATATCTTATAGTTGGATGCCATTTCTATCGTGTAAAATAGGGACGAGGTTCCGCGAAGAAACATGATTAAGGTGAAGAAGAGGTCAGATATTGACAGAACTAGAAAAGATACAGTGACGCCATCTTCCAGCTTCATGGCAATGAATGTCAGAATGTTTATGACATTGCCCATAAAACCAAGCATGGCGACTATCATCCAAGCAATGCCGAAACAGCCGACCACTAAAACGTACTGGTAGTTGTTGATGACACCTTGGAAGGTCAGTGTGATCTGGAGGTCACCGGTATTGTTCCTCATGTTGATAGTTGTCTTCAATTTCATGATCTGAAAGAGAATTTGAGAAAAACTGTGAATTTACGATTGATATTGTCAGCAGCGACATGATAGCGCTCCGGAATGCCGATAGAGTAGAGTTTTCACTAGGGAAAAAGACAAATAGGAAGACCAAGGAAATCTTGGAGAAAGCAGATGAAAGCAGAGATGAGGATGATGAGGAAGACATGAAACGATCTTAAAAGATTGGCGAGAAACAGAACGGCTTGGAAAGTGTTTGTTGAAGACCTATGCTCCACAGGGAACTGAAAGATAGAAGAAGAAGCCCTTACTGTGCTTTACTATCGGCACATTTTTTTTTATTAATGTGATGAGCATTACGCCAGTGCGGTTTTTCTTTCCCTGAACATTATTAACCCAATTAGACCTTCATGAAAAAAAAACCAACGATCAGGATCAACCCCCGACCACTTGTTAACTGTAGCCCAACTTACTAACCTCTCAACCATGGTAGCTTCGAACATCTTGAATCTCTTATTTTAAAACGAATGGAAGAATGCTAATATAATTGAATATAAGCAATGTTAACTATCATCTTGTGTCGTCTTCGTTTCGAGGTTGCCTGTCAATAAACCAATTACACGTAAAACCTGCCATGAGGGTGCTCACTGCCAAACGTTCTCCTGGCCATCTCTTATTGTTGTCAATCTGAAGCAGGGAGGTAGCAGGGAGCATAGAGGAGGATGTGTAGTATGACAGTGGAACAAATAGTTGCAGAGGTCAGAATGAAATATAGTTGCGCAGCGAACAAAAGAGATTGAGAGAAAAGCGAAAGAAAAGGTGCACCAAATGGAACGGGGGGGGGGGGGGGTAGACAGGGGGTGACGTAGAAAAACGGCAGTAAGTTCAGATTTGGTTAGTCAGTGGGCAGATAGAGTTGAAGGAAGGAGAGTTAGAAGTGAACCGTGAGAGAGTCAGAACATTGGCTTGCTCTTGGAAGGAGAGCCGTGGCAGTCAGTCAGTGTCCTGAATGAACGACCTGTGCTACTAGCTAAGTTACGGGCTGCCGCAGAGATAGCATAACTACATTGGCAGCATTCATCTGGAAAGATTTGCTGGCGTATTCCTTGTGGAAATTGCTGACAAGGTGTCAGTATTAATTGTCAGAGGAATGCCTGCATAGGTTATTTGGACAACGTATGCCATGTTTGACATGTACATTATTTCAGCGCAAGGTATGTTGATGGCGTTTCTCAATGTTGTAATTGCAAGTTATGTTGCTGGCGTATTCCTTGTGGAAATTGCTGACAAGGTGTCAGTATTAAACACGAACAGAAAGGAGTAGTGTCCGCCGGACTGGTCAAGGGCGTACAGCAGAGTATTGCTGAACAAGAGACAAGGGAGAATTTTGATAGTGTGTGAACATTTTTTTTATTTATTCAACGAGTGAACATATTTTTGAAGCAGTTCTTGGCGCCAATTTGATAGCCGTGTGATCCTTTCCTTTTTTATTCAATGAGTGAACATAGCTTTGAAGCCGTATTCGTATAATACTGTCCCTGTTAACGGCCTCTTGAGCTTGTGTTGCGATTCTCCTGAACAATACAAGAATATCGCAAAATGTGGCATGTCATATGTTGAGGGTATGTCCCTCTACACACTAGATGATGGTAGACCACGATGACCAAAGAATGTGTTCAGCAATACTCTGCTGTACGCCCTTGACCAGTCCGGCGGACACTACTCCTTTCTGTTCGTTGTATTGAGCTACTTCAAGTTGTGGTTAGCCGTGGTGGTGTTTCACCGAGGTCTGGGAACATTGTCTTCCCGTTGAAAGGATTCATTGACACTACTAACGTTGAGGACCACAACACTGACATTAACAACACCTCAAGAAGCATTCTCGTAACAAATACAAGTGTTTAATACTGACATCTTGTCAGCAATTTCCACAAGGAATACGCCAGCAACATAACTTGCAATTACAACATTGAGAAACGCCATCAACATACCTTGCGCTGAAATAATGTACATGTCAAACATGGCATACGTTGTCCAAATAACCTATGCAGGCATTCCTCTGACAATTAATACTGACACCTTGTCAACAATTTCCACAAGGAATACGCCAGCAAATCTTTCCAGATGAATGCTGCCAATGTAGTTATGCTATCTCTGCGGTAGCCAGTAACTTAGCTATAGCTTGTTTCATAAGTCGTGTCCAACTTTAAAAATCTGTAGCTTTTTAACCGCTTGTTGTAAATTGTTCAAAATTTGCATGTAAAGTTATAGTGATTAGAACCCAACAGGGAATTAATTTCATTAAAAAAAAAAACATTTGGTTATTCTATCTCTATTGACCTTTCGAGCCGTAACCGGCCCATAGGGCGTAGACCAAGATACACCTTCTCCTATATGGATTTTTTTGTTCTAGCAGTTTTCTTTTAAAGATATTTTATCAAATCTCGCCATCTGTCTCTGTTCTGTGCAAGCAGTTCTATCTCATTGAGGGAGCCGACTCCTGCTGCTCTTGCCTCTCTCATCAATGTTCTTCTCAGTGTCTCCCTGGGTCTTCCTCTTTTTCTTTTACCTGTTGTTTCCCATATGAGGGCTATTTGGTTATTATTGTTGCTTATTTGATTTATATAAATTTATAACGACCCATTGATGTAGTCAAAACTTAATGTTTACAGTATTTTAAGTTTAAAAAAGCGAGTACAAATCCATACACGGTCAAATTAATGTGTTTGCACGCTTTTACCGTTCGTTTTTTGACACAATTAGACACTTTTAAAAAACACGAGAAATTGTGTGGTCCATTTCCGTTCATTCATAGGTGAAGACGTGGAACGATAACATTTATCATGAGTCTTAAAATGAAATTCTGCAGTTTACAAAACATCGCAATAAAAATGTATGACTATTTTTGCAAAGAGGCTAAACGAGGAAGATTATTTCATTCTTTAGAAAACCCTGAGAATAGGACAAGACACATTTTGGATTTATCTAAACGGTCATTTAATCGCTGGATTCAAGCACGTGACCGTCAATGTTCCAAATATACAAAATCACAAGGAAGAGCGAAAATGTTGGATAATTTCGACAGTGAACTTATTAGAAGTGAAATTCGCAAAATGTTGGGTATGAATGAAACTGTTACAATAAGAAAATTAAAAGTATCGCTGAAAAAGAACAACAGTATTGAAATATCAAAGTCTACATTATGGAGAAATGTGAGAGCTGCAGGCTTTACATTCAGAAAGTATTCCAATGGACGAAACATCATCTGTGAGAAGCCACATATAGTAGTCATGAGAAGCAAGTACTTACGTGAAGTAAAAGAGGTGCGCAAGCAAGGTTATGGTATTGTGTACTTGGATGAAACATGGATCAATGCTCACCACACTAACCAAAGGGAATGGCAGTCATCAGATGGAAAGATTAAGAGATTAATACCTAGCAGCAAAGGACAGCGCTTGATAATTGCTCATGCAGGTAGTCGACAACATGGACTAATACAGAATGCAGAGCTCATTTTTCTTTCAAAATTCATAGACAATCGGGATTATCACTCTGAGATGAAGTGTCACATATTTCGACATTGGATTGAAATTTCTGTTCTCCCATCACTAGATCGACCATCTTGCCTAATAATGGACAATGCAGCGTACCACAACATTGTTGCACTTGAAGATAAAGTCCCGACGTCATCCAGTACAAAAGATGCTATTAAGATATGGCTCACAAAGGAGCACATACAATTCAATAACATGTACTTAAAACCTGAATTACTATCTCCAGTAAAGCAAAAACAAAGGACAAAGATTTTTCAAATAGATAAGATTATCCAAGAGCACGGTCATATAAGTTTGAGGCTGCCACCTTACCATGCTCATTTAAATCCAATAGAAATTGAAATTTTCCAAATGTTATTAGAATGCAAACGACCCTTTAAATGTATATTTAACAAATATCTTGCAGCTTCTTGTTTTCTTAAAGCGGCGAATTTCTTTGATGTTTGTCAAAATTGTAAATTGTGAACCCGTAAATAATAGAAATTACCGTAGTTGCTGGTCTATGATTAATTTTCACTAGGTAAAGGCGTGGTCGTAATGGGGAAATAACTGAATAAGACAAAACACCTGGAGAATTATTGTCTTCTCAGTTCGAGGACGGACGATAATATCAAGGTATACCTGTATGTCCAATTTTCATAGTTGTGTGGTCCTGAAAAGGACCATTTGTTGAACTAGTTTAAGGTAATATAGGGGCCAACATTGAGGGGGCTATATACTTTCATTCTGAATCAGACGAGTCTAAAAGATTAATAACTGTTTGGGGTTGAACATTCCACAAACCATCATTTTTCCAATATTCCTCTTCCTGTTTTAAGACGTGGTCTTCACATTTAGCCCAATAATCTTTGTCTATATTTAATAAAGCGAGATTAGCAAGAGTCTTTACATCGCATATTTTGAATGTTGTATTTTCATATGCCACTTGTCCTTTTAATTTTGCCCAGATTAGTTCTATTGGATTTAAATGAGCATGGTAAGGTGGCAGCCTCAAACTTATATGACCGTGCTCTTGGATAATCTTATCTATTTGAAAAATCTTTGTCCTTTGTTTTTGCTTTACTAGAGATGGTAATTCAGGTTTTAAGTACATGTTATTAAATTGTATGTGCTCCTTTGTGAGCCATATCTTAAAAGCATCTTTTGTACTGGATGACGTCGGGACTTTATCTTCAAGTGCAACAATGTTGTGGTACGCTGCATTGTCCATTATTAGGCAAGATGGTCGATCTAGTGATGGGAGAACAGAATTTTCAATCCAATGTCTAAATATGGGACCATTCATCTCAGAGTGATAATCCGATTGTCTATGGATTTTGAAAGAAAAATGAGCTCTGCATTCTGTATTAGTCCATGTTGTCGACTACCTGCATGAGCAATTATCAAGCGCTGTCCTTTGCTGCTAGGTATTAATCTCTTAATCTTTCCATCTGATGACTGCCATTCCCTTTGGTTAGTGTGGTGAGCATTGATCCATGTTTCATCCAAGTACACAATATCATAACCTTGCTTGCGCACCTCTTTTACTTCACGTAAGTACTTGCTTCTCATGACTACTATATGTGGCTTCTCACAGATGATGTTTCGTCCATTGGAATACTTTCTGAATGTAAAGCCTGCAGCTCTCACATTTCTCCATAATGTAGACTTTGATATTTCAATACTGTTGTTCTTTTTCAGCGATACTTTTAATTTTCTTATTGTAACAGTTTCATTCATACCCAACATTTTGCGAATTTCACTTCTAATAAGTTCACTGTCGAAATTATCCAACATTTTTGCTCTTCCTTGTGATTTTGTATATTTGGAACATTGACGGTCACGTGCTTTAATCCAGCGATTAAATGACCGTTTAGATAAATCCAAAATGTGTCTTGTCCTATTCTCAGGGTTTTCTAAAGAATGAAATAATCTTCCTCGTTTAGCCTCTTTGCAAAAATAGTCATACATTTTTATTGCGATGTTTTGTAAACTGCAGAATTTCATTTTAAGACTCATGATAAATGTTATCGTTCCACGTCTTCACCTATGAATGAACGGAAATGGACCACACAATTTCTCGTGTTTTTTAAAAGTGTCTAATTGTGTCAAAAAACGAACGGTGAAAGCGTGCAAACACATTAATTTGACCGTGTATGGATTTGTACTCGCTTTTTTAAACTTAAAATACTGTAAACATTAAGTTTTGACTACATCATTGGGTCGTTATAAATTTATATAAATCAAATAAGCAACAATAATAACCAAATGTTTTTTTTTAAATGAAATTAATTCCCTGTTGGGTTCTAATCACTATAACTTTACATGCAAATTTTGAACAATTTACAACAAGCGGTTAAAAAGCTACAGATTTTTAAAATTGGACACGACTTATGAAACAAGCTATAACTGCTGTTTTTCTTACGTCAACCCCCCGGGTCTACCCCCCGGTTCCATTTGGCGCACCTTTTCTTTCGCTTTTCTCGCAATCTCTTTTGTTCGCTGCGCACCTATATTTCATTCTGACCTCTGTAACTATTTGTTCCACTGTTATACTACACATCCTCCTCTATGCTCTCTGCTACCTCCCTGCTTCAAATCCACTTTAGTCAATGTCTACTTCTACGTTTTTATTTTGAATGTTTTTTCTTTCCATCATGACTTTCAGTAAGTTGTTGTGTCCCGTTATATGCCCCCCCCCCCCCCCCCCCCACTCTTAAAAAAAATTAACTTCCTAGTTCGAATTGTGTTAAATCCTTTCTCATTTTTCATCTTTTTCGAAACTTCCTATCTTCCTATTTGTTTTTCTTCTCTGCTCCCTTATTCCCATACAAGCCATATTTCAATAGTTCCACATATGTTTATATCTTTTCCCATTTATAGTTTGTTCTGTCCCACACCGGAATCTTGAATAGATACACAAATTATGTATAATATACTTCAGTATTTTGACTATTAAACAATTAAATTCTAGAAAATATAGCATCATCATCATGTGCCATAACGTTTAGGGAAGGCGATCATGCACTTCCATAATTTTCTGCATAAATAGTGCATCGTATCAATTCTGTTTTTGACTGTTTTCCGAGCCATGGCATCAAAACATCTTGTATTTCCTCTCTTTGCCGTCCGCGATATCTTTATTCCTGTATTTTGCCAATTTAAATCAAGTATTTCGACTTTCCTCTTTTAATGATGTACCCGCAAAATGTTAATTGTTTCTTTCAGATATTTTGTGGAGTCCCTTTTTGTGTTCGCCTCATTTAGAATTTCCGCGTTTGTTAGTTTTAGCTGTTCACGAAAATAACATTCTTCTGAGAAATTCCATCTCTGTCACTTATGAAAATATATAGAAGAAATAATAAACAATCAAGTGCTAATCAATAGGAGTAAACTAAGGCTGGGTGAATGCATACAGAGACGGTAGGTAGACATTGTCGCCTTTTTGGAAACATGCTTCAAGAGAATTAGAAACCATCAGAAGAATACCACATTGGTAGACTTGAGAGAGAGAGTGAAATAGAAGGAGACTAAAGTGTTGGTGAGAATAGGGAAGAGAGAAGTAAACAAAGTGGTAATGGGGTAATGTTGCTCCCAAGACAAGGGAAATATGGCGCCCCTAAACAAAGAGAGAAAGAGCACAAGAAAATAACAGACAAATGAGTAAGATAAGCAGAAACAGCAAGAGAAGAATGTCCCAATCTTCTCGCCAAATGGCAAACCTAGTCATAGAACACTCGCAGTTCCATGCTTCAGCATATCCCAATCTTCTTGCCAAATGGCAAACCTTAGTCATAGAACACTCGCAGTTCCATGCTTCAGCATATCCCAATCTTCTTGCCAAATGGCAAACCTTAGTCATAGAACACTCGCAGTTCCATGCTTCAGCATATCCCAATCTTCTTGCCAAATGGCAAACCTTAGTCATAGAACACTCGCAATTCCATGCTTCAGCATTTTGTTATTGTAATGGCACAGTCACACGTAGAATGAATGAGAGAAAGAGAGAGAGAGAGAAAGAGAGAGAGAGAGAGAGAGAGTGTGTGTGAGAGCACGGGGAGAAATAGCACAACTTACCAAGTAGACAATTCTCAAGCACGTGACATCCTCATCAAATAATAATGACAGTGGAACCACTCTATCTGAGTTCAACCAAATTCACTTTGTTAATCGCTGGAAAAAAAACACATATTAAAAAGCGTTATAGAATGAATGCTACTTTAACACGATGTTTGTTTATGTGGTCACACACATATGAGCACATATATGAATTAATATTCGGGTTATTTTAGTTACTAGGGAGCCGCGATAGCTCAGTGGTTAGTGAACTGGACTACAAAGGACAAGAGGTCAGGTTCGATCCTGACCGACGGCTTCCGGGTTCACCCAGCCTATAAATGGGTACCGGATTTTTTTCTGGGAAAGTAAAGCGGCACGGGCGTAATACCGACAACATTACCCCAAAAATCATGTGCTGAAGGTCTGTAAAATTTATGGTCACTAACACCATATTCCCTATACGCTACTTTACATGAACTGAACCAAACAACAGAGTACAGTGTAACGGCTATTAAACATTATATCTTCTTCTTTTGAACTCACTTGCTGTGTTTATTTTATTATTATTTATTTTTTGCTTTAAAATGACATACAGCTTTCAAGAAGGAAGTTGTGATATCTAAAATGTGTGTTCATGGATGACAATTAATGAAACACTAGAACAAAACCAGTTAATAATAGACTGTGCTAAAATACAGTAGCACATGGAGAATAAAAATAAAAAATTGCACAGTAACTTTTGAGACAGTGCTAATGTCAAATTTAGAAGACAAAAGGCGCAAGAGAAAAGAGATAAGGCCAGGCACCGCAAATACACCTTGTTCGTTCTGTGAATGTATCTGTCTGTCCATTATTGAAAGATTCATCCACGAGAGAAGCTGTTCAGTAAAGCAGCACCCAGTACGAGACACATTTTACCAAACTTCTGACTTATCATGATTGTTTGCTACAAATCGTCCTTCAAGACTCATAAGGTCATATAGCATCATCATCATGTACCGTACCGGTTGGCGTTGACGATCATGTCCTTCCACAATCTTCTGTCCACAGTGCATCGTATGAGTTCTGTCATGACACCAAGCTATCCAGTATTTTCTCTCTTTGTCGTCCGCGATCTCTCTTTCCTTTTATTGTGCCAGTTGTAACCAAGTATTCCAACTTTCCTCTTCTCGTGATGTGCCCAAAAAATGTTGATTGGTTCATTCTGATGTTTTTTAAGAGCTCCCTTTTTGTGTTGGCCTCTTTGAGAACTTTTTCATTGGTCTTTTTAGCTATTCAGGGAACTTTCAACATTCTTCTGAGAAATCCCATCTCTGTGGCCTCTAATCGTCATTTCATTTGTTTGTCTATTGTCCATGATTCGCTTCCATAGGTCACAATTGGTTCTATATAGCATCGATGAACTCTCTTTCTCATTTCTATTGACATAGATTTGTTGCATAAGATATTTTTCATTTTCTGAAATGCTATTTTGGCCTGAGATATACTACTTTTTATTTCTGTGTTGCATCTTCCATCTGATGTTATCACTGTGCCCAAGTATTTCAAACGTTGCACTTGTTTCAGATTTGTCTTGTTTATTTTTATGCTGCATGATGGTGATGATTGTTTCTTCGATATAACCATTACTTCTGTTTTCTTACTATTCAGACTGAGATTTCTTGGCGATATATATATATATATATATATATATATATATATATATATATATATATATATATATGTATAAAATATCAAAAAAATGTTCAAAAAAGGTTCCTCAAATGTTCATATTTTAATGAACCATGTGTATATAGTAAAGTGCGAGAACTAATTCTCTGTCTTACAAAGCCAGTTCCCACCCATATGTGCTCGGCCACCTATCCAGAAGAGTTCCGAGACTTTTGGACAATCGCTTCAGAGCATCGAAACTCACGATACGAGGCGGCATTCCTCACCTTCCCAGAGTACTACTGCCCTAATACCCATGTGTACTTATGTGTGTGTGTGTATGTATTTGTGTGTGTGTATGTGTGTATCTCTCAAAATAAGAAACGATTTCTAAGTTCCTATACCTTTAAGCCGATGTTTCTCTGTGACCGTGTCGACGGCTCCATGGGTAGCCTTCGTGTTGATCAGTTTAAAGCCCCAACAAATGCCTAAAGAAGATATTAATTTGTTTTTTACAAAATCAAAGAGAATTATTGTATCATGTAGCTTAGACCTTTCTTAAACAAACACCTCAGATTGATCAAGATCAGGTTTCTCACCGTCTCATGTTAACAGAATTGACGTCAACTATTCTTTGATATCAATTCTGTAAATTGTTTCACTTACCGAGACTTAAATGTTCGCTCGAATATATGAATTATGTATGCGTGTGTGTGTGTGTGTGTGTGTGTGTGTGTGAATGTGTGTGTGTTTTGCTTTAAACGTAGAATTTTATTTTATTTTAAAATTATGATTTTTTTTTTTTCGTAATAAAAAGGATAATACAAAAATGTATAACCAGTAAACAGGCTAAATCGGTTAAACAGGCAAAAACAGGCAAGGACAGCGACTGGAGAAACTGGAGATTACTATTCAAATTGATTCAAATTGATGCCAAGGACAAGACAAGCAACCTAGGTTATGACAGAAGCAAGCCTTTGCAGAAATAATGCTCAATTTCAAATAGACATATATTTCTAATGGACAATTACGTAAATACTGTGTTTATTCAGCTACCGATAGTGAAAACCTTAAAAGTTTTGTTTAAGGGAGGTAATTACTTGATATTCAGATGTGAACATCAGTAATTTCCCTTTTACTATCATAATGATATTGACCAGTATCACGACGTTAGGATTTGAGTGCTTATTTTGGTATAATTTCTAGTGACAGATTAACCATTATCTTTCCTCATCGCTCCGTTTTCTGGCCCATGTATCTTCCAACATAATGTCAGCCTTTGGATTCTAAAACAGTATATTGATGGCTAGTGTCCCTAAAACAGTATATTGATGGCTAGTGTCCCCTATAATTACTATAACATTTAACTTGCTTTACAATAAACTATTCATTTAACATGAGAAATGACGTGTTTATGACAAATTGCAAAATGTCACTTCCCGCTATTGGCTAATTTGTGTACTGACGTAATTCTATTTATATCTACCAATAGGGCAAGCCATATATATCAGGGGCGTCAATGAGAGCAAATGTTGTCCCTTTATAGCGTTACTTCGTTGCACTTTTAGTACCTATGTGATAACCTTTCAGCGATAGTTTTCAACTTTACTCTGTGATGATGAAAGTATGAAAATCTTGTATTAATATATTTATTCTCATTTGGGAATCCCTTTAATTCTGAAAAGAACGCAATTATTATAACATAAGCTTATAAGATAGTCATCACTTTAACAAATGAAACTGAAGTCTCCTATCATCATCATGTGCCAGACCGGTTGGCGTAGGCGATCATGTCCTTCCACAATCTTCTATCTTCAGTGCATCGTATCAGTTCTGTTGTTGACTGTTTTCCACACGCCATGAGACCAAGCTATCCAGTATTTTATATCTCTTTCTATCGTCCGCGATCTCTCTTTCCTTTTATTTTGCCAGTTGTAACCAAGTATTCCAACTTTCCTCTTCTCATGATGTGCCCGAAAAATGTTGATTGTTTCTTTCTGATGTTTTTTTAGGAGCTGCCTTTTTGCGTTGGCCTCTTTGAGAACTTCCTCCTTGGTCTTTTTAGCTGTCCAGGGAACTTTCAACATTCTTCTGAGAAATCCCATCTCTGAGGCCTCTAATCGTCTTTTCATTTGTTTGTCTACTGTCCATGATTCGCTTCCATAGGCCAGAATTGGTTCTATATAGCACCGATGAACTCTCTTTCTCATTTCTATTGACATAGATTTGTTGCATAAGATATTTTTCATTTTCTGAAATGCTATTTTGGCCTGAGCTATTCTGCTTTTTATTTCCGTGGTGCATCTTCCATTCGATGTTATTATTGTGTCCAAGGAAGTCTCCTATACAAAGTGTCTAGACATTTTAATGATGAAGACTGTGGCAACTAGGCTGGAACTATGTATATAGGGTGTTAAAGGAAGTCACGAGTAGGTGTCGGGAATGAGCAACACAGAACGAATCATCGAGGAGCGAACAAGTTGCTGTTAACTTGGTTTTGAAATGAAATCGTTCCAAGCTTGGATTCTTCTGTTTATTTTGGAACCTAAACAACTTATCAAGAGATTTTTCTTGTTAGAAAACGGAAAAAAACAAACTGATTTCAGTTTTGGACGTAACAAATACATTTCTCCGCCAATTTCGACTTGAATCTCAAGCTAAGCAAGCCATTAAATTAATATTAGATCAACTTTTATTGTAAAATCTTTCATTTGGTAAAGTGAACAACGTCAAGACACCTGTTACATCACAGTATAACAATCATTTAAAAATGTAATGGTAATCTTACCGCGAGAAGGTTTACTCTGAGATATGCTGGTAACTGAAAGACTGCAAGTCATTCCACTATCAATTGGTGGTTCTATTCTTTATAAAATAAAATTCACGAAGTGACATTCCTAAAGCAGCTTTTTGATAATTCCCTTTATCACAAAAACTATGAACCGTGATAATCTTCATTAATAATTACAAAAAAAAATACGAGTTTCAGAAAGTAAGAGACTTGAACAAGACAATTCAATAGCGTCAAATGTAATACTTCTCTATGCATAAAACCAGTTACTAATAACGTAACGATGTCATCGTTAAATACAGTGGAGGATATGATAAAGTAACTTCTATTTGTCCCCATCACCAAGTCTACACTTGGAACGCGGATGTTTACTGTGACATTTTGGCTACATTTGTAGAAAAACCTGGCTACGTTACTAAAAATGTTGGCCAATGCTTGTTTTCTAATTGTAGATGTTTCATTGTTGACTGTGAATTGTCACATTCATCCCCTGGCGTTGGAGGCATTCACTGAGATGGACAGAGGTGTTCAGCTAATGGTAACAGAGTTCTTTCTTTGGGTGCATGGCCTTCCTTCTCCTTTTGAGTTCACTGGAATTAGAGCAACACATCTTACCTGGACATGTGACTGTGGATTTCTTTTCTTCAGTCACATTTACCAGTGCTAGGAGTGTGAACATCTTCATCATGTGTGACACATCTGTTATTCTGTGAGAAACACTTGTTGCTGTGTGAGAGACACCTGTTGTTATGTGAGAAACATCTATTGTCATGTGAGCCACATCTGCTGTTCTATGAGAAACATCTGTTGTTTTGTGAGAAACATCTGTTGCTCTGTGAGAAACATCTGTTGTTACGCGAGAAACATCTGTTGTCATGTGAGAAACATCTGTTGTTCTGTGAGAAACATCTATTGTCATGTGAGCCACATATGTTGTTCTGTGAGAAACGTCTGTCGTTATGTGAGAAACATCTGTTGTTTTGTCACAAACATTTGTTGTTCTGTGGAAAATGTGTACATGACAGTCCTATAAAAGAGTATAGTCGTGTAGAATATGTCAGAAGGATTATCCTTTTGGAGATTAGAAATGATAGTTCTGCAGATTTCAAAATGGTATTCTATAGGAGATGTTGCAACCATAGTTTAGTGCATCATGTCAAAATCATAGACCGATATTAAGGTCTACAAAATCATAGACCGATATAAATGTCAACAAAATCATAGACCGAGAGAAATGTCTTCAAAATCATAGACCGATATTAATGTCTACAAAATCATAGACCGATATAAATGCCTACAAAATCATAGACCGAGAGAAACGTCTTCAAAATCATAGACCGATATTAATGTCTACAAAATCATAGACCAATATAAATGTCTACAAAATCATAGACCGATATAAATGTCTACAAAATCATAGACCGAGAGAAATGTCTACAAAATCATAGACCGATATTAATGTCTACAAAATCATAGACCGATATAAATGTTTACAAAATCATAGACCGATATAAATGTCTACAAAATCATAGACCGATATAAATGTCTACAAAATCATACACCGATATAATGTCTACAAAATCATAGACCGATATTAATGTCTACAAAATCATAGACCGATATAAATGTCTACAAAATCATAGACCGATATAACTGTCTACAAAATCATACACTAATATAAATGTCTACAAAATCATACGCCGATATAAATGTCTACAAAATCATACACCGATATAAATGTCTACAAAATCATAGACCTATATTAATGTCTACAAAATCATAGACCGATATAAATGTCTACACAATCATAGACCGCGAGAAATGTCTTCGAAATCATAGACCGAGAGAAATGTCTTCAAAATCATAGACCGAGAGAAATGTCTTCAAAATCATAAACCGAGAGAAATGTCTTCAAAGTCATAGACCGAGAGAAATGTCTTCAAAGTCATAGACCGAGAGAAATGTCTTCAAAATCATAGACCGGGAGAAATGTCTTTAAAATCATAAACCGAGAGAAATGTCTTCAAAGTCATAGACCGAGAGAAATGTCTTCAAAGTCATAGACCGAGAGAAATGTCTTCAAAATCATAGACCGAGAGAAATGTCTTCAAAATCATAAACCGAGAGAAATGTCTTCAAAGTCATAGACCGAGAGAAATGTCTTCAAAATCATAGTTCCGGGTTTGAGATCTCAGCATCACAATCTTATTAAATGTGTTTCAATCATAATTCTCTACATCATTATAGATGTCGGATTGTTCAGATAAGGTATGCGCTGAGATTGTTGTCAATAAGATCAAAACACACTCTAGCCCATGGCAAGGCGTACTCGAGAATTGTTAATGACAGAAGCAGGCATCGGAGTGGCACAACGAGGGACATGAGAGGGTCGATTTTTGTAATGGGGTTTCATGTGTAAGGGAAGTAATTCACTAAGGCGAAGATGACCTAAGATTTCATAAAATGGAGTTATTTCGCGGGTTGAAGGACGAAAAGCCTGTGAGAATGCCGGTTAGTTCAAGGTTCAAGGTTGTCCCGTGATTAATTCGCTCTGCGAGAGGAAGACGCAAAATAAAAAGACTGTACAGTTTGTGTTCACAAAGAGAACGACGCGAGTTGTTGAGGGAGACATAAATAGGGAGACACACATAGAGACACATAGGGGAGCCACACACAGGGAGACACACATAGAGACACATAGGGGAGCCACACACAGGGAGAGACACATAGAGACACATAGGGGGATACACATAGAGACACATAGGGGGAGACACATAGGGAAGACATATAGGGAGACACGATAGAGGACACACACACAGGGGAGACACATAGGGGGATACACATAGAGACACATAGGGGGAGACACATAGGGAAGACATATAGGGAGACACGATAGAGGACACACACACAGGGGAGACACATAGGGAGAGACACATAGGGAGACACATAGGGGAGACATATAGGGAGATACGATAGAGGACACACACACACAGGGGAGACACATAGGGGGAGACACATAGGGAGACGTGAAAATTCAGAGAAAAGAGGTCGACATCAGATTTGGAGACGACCGTTGATTAGTTAGCTAATTGAAATGTTGTAATTCCAGAAGATCGTCTTTACAGAATATTGTAAAAGTAACTTATATAGAACAATTTGGTGAACCTTGGACAGTGCATGAAATTAGAATGTGCTACCAGAGCTAGACGAGACCGAGAGCAGTCTCTGGAGTTTGTCTGATTGTGAAGGCTTTGTAATCGGTGACTTTCCTATCCCCATGGGGTTGTGTAAATAAACCAAAATAAGAACTGACGAGATCAAGTGTCATTCTTTTATCACCAATTGGGTTTGTCTTTCTCAATCTACGTGTCATTTTGTTATCACCAATTAGGTTTGTCTTTCTCAATCTACGTGTATTGTCTCGAGAATTTGGTCCAATGTTTACAGACACTAACAACAGATGCGACGAGTCTCAGGGACTCCCATTCCACTTGCAAGATGGGAGAGGAAAACTCAGAAGACAAAATTATGTCTATATATGATTATTCACTATGACATACACGTCAGAACGACGGTTTGGCTCAATAGGCCTTCAACTGGAACAAACATACAACACACGTACAAATATGTATTTTAAAATAATGACAGTCTAAAATAAAATAGTTGTTTCTAGTACATATTTTATTTTAGGCTATCATTATTTTGTAATACATATTTGTACGTGTGTTGTATGTTTGTTCCAGTTGAAGGTCTATTGCACCGAAACGTCGTTCTGGTTTGTGTTGTCCAATTGTTACGTGAAGCTTTAGCAATACCGTTTTTGTTTCTGTTTTTCTTTTCTGTATGTTTTTATTTAACTTCACAATTAGCTTAACGGCAGCCTCGCATTTTCGTCCATTTCTTTACATTGACACTGCTGGAGATTAGCAGACAAGTCAACGTCAGGATTTCATGCAGCCTGGCTGAGGGACATACTTGAATATTGTGATCACATACATGAAGCGTAACCAATAATTGAACATTATGTGAAACAGACGAAGTGCACCACATGATACCAGGCAAGATATTCACCGATGCCCATTCTCAGACATTGAAAACAAGAGGAGGCACTTACAAATAGAGGAAAGAGACAGATCGCCGATAGATATATGTATTGACAGACAGACAGACAGACAGACAGACAGACAGACAGATAGACAGACAGACAGACAGGCAGGCAGATAGATATATAGATAGACAGATAGACAAACAGACAGACAAAAAGACAATAGACAGACAAACAGACAGATAGACAGATAGACAGACAGACAGATAGACAGACAGATAGACAGATAGACAGACAGACAGATCGCCGATAGATATAAAGATTGACAGACAGACAGACAGATAGACAGACAGATAGACAGACAGATATACAGACAGATAGTAAGACAGACAGATAGACAGATAGACAGACAGACAGACAGATAGATAGACAGACAGACAGACAGATAGATAGATAGATAGATAGATAGATAGATAGATAGATAGATAGATAGATAGATAGATAGATAGATAGATAGATAGATAGATAGATAGATAGATAGATAGATAGATAGATAGATAGATAGATAGATAGATAGATAGATAGATAGATAGATAGATAGATAGATAGATAGATAGAAGTATTCTCCTTCACTTTGTATGGTATTACATCACAAAGCACTCTCTCAGAATGAGACACCCATGTTATGGTCACTAAATATTGACTTTCTGTCATTAATTTGTATCTGATGGTTTCAATCGTAATTATTTCCCCTGTCATCACTGATTGACTCATTTAACCAAATACCTCATTTCTATTATGGTGTGATTCATGTTCTCTTTTCATTTGTCGCCATTGACCAAATTTGTAGAAGTAGAGTATTAAACCCCCGAAAAATAAACTGTATATGCGAGATTTCCCTTTATGGTAACATATTTATTTAATCAATCCTCTTACAAGAAAAATATCGCATATAAATATCCTTTGCACCTGCACTTTATCAGTACCATCATGTGCCATACCGGTTGGCGTAGGCGATCATGTTAACCCACAATTTTCTATCCACATTGCATCGTTTTAAGTTTGGTGACAGTTTTCTATACCATGACATCAAGCTATATTGTATCTTCTATACCATGACATCAAGCTATCTTGTATTTTCTATACCATGACATCAAACTATCTTGTATTTCTATACCATGACATCAAGCTATCTTGTATCTTCTATACCATGACATCAAGCTATCTTGTATTTTCTATACCATGACATCAAGCTATCTTGTATCTTCTATACCATGACATCAAGCTATCTTGTATCTTCTATACCATGACATCAAGCTATCTTGTATCTTCTATACCATGACATCAAGCTATCTTGTATCTTCTATACCATGACATCAAGCTATCTTGTATCTTCTATACCATGACATCAAGCTATCTTGTATCTTCTATACCATGACATCAAGCTATCTTGTATCTTCTATACAATGACATCAAGCTATCTTGTATCTTCTATACCATGACATCAAGCTATCTTGTATCTTCTATACCATGACATCAAGCTATCTTGTATCTTCTATACCATGACATCAAGCTATCTTGTATCTTCTATACCATGACATCAAGCTATCTTGTATCTTCTATACCATGACATCAAGCTATCTTGTATCTTCTATACCATGACATCAAGCTATCGTGTATCTTCTATACCATGACATCAAGCTATCTTGTATCTTCTATACCATGACATCAAGCTATCTTGTATCCTCTATACCATGACATCAAGCTATCTTGTATCTTCTATACCATGACATCAAGCTATCTTGTATCTTCTATACCATGACATCAATCTATCTTGTATCTTCTATACCATGACATCAAGCTATCTTGCATCTTCTATACCATGACATCAAGCTATCTTGTATCTTCTATACCATGACATCAAGCTATCTTGCATCTTCTATACCATGACATCAAGCTATCTTGTATCTTCTATACCATGACATCAAGCTATCTTGTATCTTCTATACCATGACATCAAGCTATCTTGTATCTTCTATACCATGACATCAAGCTATCTTGTATCTTCTATACCATGACATCAAGCTATCTTGTATCTTCTATACCATGACATCAAGCTATCTTGTATCTTCTATACCATGACATCATGCTATCTTGTATCTTCTATACCATGACATCAAGCTATCTTGTATCTTCTATACCATGACATCAAGCTATCTTGTATATTCTATACCATGACATCAAGCTATCTTGTATCTTCTATACCATGACATCAAGCTATCGTGTATCTTCTATACCATGACATCAAGCTATCTTGTATCTTCTATACCATGACATCAAGCTATCTTGTATCTTCTATACCATGACATCAAGCTATCTTGTATATTCTATACCATGACATCAAGCTATCTTGTATCTTCTATACCATGACATCAAGCTATCGTGTATCTTCTATACCATGACATCAAGCTATCTTGTATCTTCTATACCATGACATCAAGCTATCTTGTATCTTCTATACCATGACATCAAGCTATCTTGTATTTTCTATACCATGACATCAAGCTATCTTGTATCTTCTATACCATGACATCAAGCTATCTTGTATATTCTATACCATGACATCAAGCTATCTTGTATCTTCTATACCATGACATCAAGCTATCTTGTATCTTCTATACCATGACATCAAGCTATCTTGTATCTTCTATACCATGACATCAAGCTATCTTGTATCTTCTATACCATGACATCAAGCTATCTTGTATCTTCTATACCATGACATCAAGCTATCTTGTATCTTCTATACCATGACATCAAGCTATCGTGTATCTTCTATACCATGACATCAAGCTATCTTGTATTTTCTATACCATGACATCAAGCTATCTTGTATCTTCTATACCATGACATCAAGCTATCTTGTATCTTCTATACCATGACATCATGCTATCTTGTATCTTCTATACCATGACATCAAGCTATCTTGTATCTTCTATACCATGACATCAAGCTATCTTGTATCTTCTATACCATGACATCAAGCTATCTTGTATCTTCTATACCATGACATCAAGCTATCTTGTATCTTCTATACCATGACATCAAGCTATCTTGTATCTTCTATACCATGACATCAAGCTATCTTGTATCTTCTATACCATGACATCAAGCTATCTTGTATATTCTATACCATGACATCAAGCTATCTTGTATCTTCTATACCATGACATCAAGCTATCTTGTATCTTCTATACCATGACATCAAGCTATCTTGTATCTTCTATACCATGACATCAAGCTATCTTGTATCTTCTATACCATGACATCAAGCTATCTTGTATCTTCTATACCATGACATCAAGCTATCTTGTATCTTCTATACCATGACATCAAGCTATCTTGTATCTTTTATACCATGACATCAAGCTATCGTGTATCTTCTATACCTCGACATCAAGCTATCTTGTATCTTCTATACCATGACATCAAGCTATCTTGTATCTTCTATACCATGACATCAAGCTATCTTGTATTTTCTATACCATGACATCAAGCTATCTTGTATCTTCTATACCATGACATCAAGCTATCTTGTATCTTCTATACCATGACATCAAGCTATCTTGTATCTTCTATACCATGACATCAAGCTATCTTGTATCTTCTATACCATGACATCAAGCTATCTTGTATCTTCTATACCATGACATCAAGCTATCTTGTATCTTTTATACCATGACATCAAGCTATCGTGTATCTTCTATACCATGACATCAAGCTATCTTGTATCTTCTATACCATGACATCAAGCTATCTTGTATCTTCTATACCATGACATCAAGCTATCTTGTATTTTCTATACCATGACATCAAGCTATCTTGTATCTTCTATACCATGACATCAAGCTATCTTGTATATTCTATACCATGACATCAAGCTATCTTGTATCTTCTATACCATGACATCAAGCTATCTTGTATATTCTATACCATGACATCAAGCTATCTTGTATTTTCTATACCATGACATCAAGCTATCTTGTATTTTCTATACCATGACATCAAGCTATCTTGTATCTTCTATACCATGACATCAAGCTATCTTGTATTTTCTATACCATGACATCAAGCTATCTTGTATCTTCTATACCATGACATCAAGCTATCTTGTATCTTCTATACCATGACATCAAGCTATCTTGTATCTTCTATACCATGACATCAAGCTATCTTGTATCTTCTATACCATGACATCAAGCTATCTTGTATATTTTCTATACCATGACATCAAGCTATCTTGTATCTTCTATACCATGACATCAAGCTATCTTGTATCTTTTATACCATGACATCAAGCTATCTTGTATCTTCTATACCATGACATCAAGCTATCTTGTATCTTCTATACCATGACATCAAGCTATCTTGTATCTTCTATACCATGACATCAAGCTATCTTGTATTTTCTATACCATGACATCAAGCTATCTTGTATCTTCTATACCATGACATCAAGCTATCTTGTATCTTCTATACCATGACATCAAGCTATCGTGTATCTTCTATACCATGACATCAAGCTATCTTGTATCTTCTATACCATGACATCAAGCTATCTTGTATCTTCTATACCATGACATCAAGCTATCTTGTATCTTCTATCTTTTTATCTTCTATCCGCGATCTCTGTTTCTATGTACTTTGACAGTTGTAAATTTCGATTGTTTTATTCTAATGTGTTTTAGGAGCTCCCTTTTTGTGCTGGCCTCTTTGAGAATATCCTCGTTGGTCTTTTTAGCTGTCCAGGGAAATCTCAACATTCTTCTGAGATATCTAATCTCTATGACCTCTTGAAAATACAAGGTAAAAGAGGCAGAGGCAGACCAAGACTAACATGGACGAGTAACATCAAAAGATGGACAAGTCAACCTATGACAGCCTGCACCATCAAAGCAAGAAACAGAGTAGAATGGCGATCCATGGTAGCCAACTTTCGTTGCGGAGAAGGCACTCGATGATAATGATGATGATGATCTCTTATTGATGACCTCTTATTGTCTTTTCATTTGCTCGATTGTCTGCTTGATGTCCCTGATACGCTTCCATAGGTCATTATTAGCTTTATATAACACCGGTGAACTCTCTTTCTAATTTTTATAGATATAGACTTGTGGCACAAGACGTTTTTAATTTCTGAAATTCTATTTTTGTTGGAGCTATTCTGTTATTTTATTTCTGTGGTGCATCTTCCATATAATGTTATTACTGTGTCCAAGTATTTGCCGCTCTGCACTTTTTTCAGTATATTCCTGTTTATTTTTATGTTGCATGGTGGTGATGATTGTTTCTTTGAAATGGCAATTACTTATGTGTTCTTATTATTCAGATCGAGACCTTTCTTAATGTTTTCTTTCAAAATTATGTCTATCATTTCTTGTAATTAATTATTCATCTCTTATATTAAGACTGAGTCATCCGCAAATCGCAGATTGTTTACGTTGAGACCGTTTACTTCAATTCCTGTTTTTGTCTCCTATGATCTCATATTTTTGCTGTAAAGTTAGAACAAATCCGGCGACAGAGTACAGCCTTGTCTAACTCCTGTTTCATATATTGAAACTGTCCTGTTTGATTGTTAATTCTTATGGCTGCTGTTTGTTGCCAGTACATATATTTTATTTTGTTTGTTTTTTTTTTTGTTTTATGACTCTCAGTTCTTCGACATCAATGTAGACATCAATCTCCAGCATATCGACTACTTCCACTCTTTATTTTGTAAAATGCATTTGTGTAGTCTATGAAGCAGATGTATAGACCTTTCGATACATCTAAAACATTTACTATCAATGTTCTCGGACCTAACACTGCATTATTACTGCCCTTTACTTCCACAAATTCAAATTCTTCTTCACTGTATACTAAACTCATTTTGGATGCATTGAGTGATAGATAAATCTTTATTTGAAACTTTGCAACTAAACTCATTTTGGATGCATTGAGTGATAGATAAATATTTATTTGAAACTTTGCAAATAAACTCATTTTGGATGCATCGAGTGATAGATAAATCTTTATTTGAAACTTTGCAACTAAACTCATTTAATGCATTGAGTGATCGATAAATCTTTATTTGAAACTTTGCATATAACTCATTTTTGATGCTTTGAGTGATAGATAAATCTTTATTTGAAACTTTGTAACAGGAAACAATCTGATCATCAGAAGCTCTCTCTCTTCTAGGTAGATCTGCTGATGGATATTACGATAGAAAGCAATATCAAGTGGATCTTTAAAGATGAATATACGATATCTATATATATAAAGCATGTTAAGGTGGATTATTTTACTAGTTAACTTGTAGCGACGTCTGGCGTTTATCTAACTCAGCAACTTTGACGCACATGAATCTGGCATATTACATTCACAATAACATGCTACTTTTACAATTTTTTTTTATCTTTCTAACACCCGGAATTGCTGGTAGTCACTTCTCCCTTCGGTAAAAAAAAGTCTCTGCTTAAAGAAAACTCAATCTGTCAGGCAACATTCTATCTTATCAAAACTTCCATAACATTCTTTCTTATCTAAACTTCAATAACATTCTTTCTTAGCTAAACTTCAATAATATTCTTTCTTATCTCAACTTCAATAACATTCTTTCTTGTCTAAACTTCAATAACATTCTTTCTTATCTCAACTTCAATAACATTCTTTCTTGTCTAAACTTCAATAACATTCTTTCTTATCTAAACTTCAATAACATTCTTTCTTATCTAAACTTCAGTATTATTCTTTCTTATCTAAACTTCCATAACATTCTTTCTTGTCTAAACTTCCATAACATTCTTTCTTATCTAAACTTCCATAACATTCTATCTTATCTAAACTTCAATAACATTTTTTCTTATCTAAACTTCAATAACATTCTTTCTTATCTAAACTTCCATAACATTCTTTCTTATCTAAACTTCCATAACATTCTTTCTTATCTAAACTTCAATAACATTCTTTCTTATCTAAATTTCCATAACATTCTTTCTTATCTCAACTTCAATAACATTCTTTCTTATCTAAACTTCCATAACATTCTATCTTATCTAAACTTCAATAACATTCTTTCTTATCTAAACTTCAATAACATTCTTTCTCATCTAAACTTCCATAACATTCTTTCTTATCTAAACTTCAATAACATTCTTTCTTATCTAAACTTCCATAACATTCTATCTTATCTAAACTTCCATAACATTCTTCTTATCTAAACTTCCATAACATTCTTTCTTATCTAAACTTCCACAACATTCTTTCTTATCTAAACTTCCATAACATTCTTTCTTGTCTAAACTTCCATAACATTCTTTCTTATCTAAACTTCCAAACATTCTTTCTTATCTAAACTTCCATAACATTCTTTCTTATCTAAACTTCCATAACATTCTTTCTTATCTAAACTTCAATAACATTCTTTCTTATCTAAATTTCCATAACATTCTTTCTCATCTAAACTTCCATAACATTCTTTCTTATCTAAACTTCAATAACATTCTTTCTCATCTAAACTTCCATAACATTCTTTCTTATCTAAACTTCAATAACATTCTTTCTTATCTAAACTTCCATAACATTCTATCTTATCTAAACTTCCATAACATTCTTTCTTATCTAAACTTCCAAAACATTCTTTCTTATCTAAACTTCCATAACATTCTTTCTTATCTAAACTTCCATAACATTCTTTCTTATCTAAACTTCAATAACATTCTTTCTTATCTAAATTTCCATAACATTCTTTCTTATCTCAACTTCAATAACATTCTTTCTTATCTAAACTTCCATAACATTCTATCTTATCTAAACTTCATAACATTCTTTCTTATCTAAACTTCAATAACATTCTTTCTCATCTAAACTTCCATAACATTCTTTCTTATCTAAACTTCAATAACATTCTTTCTTATCTAAACTTCCATAACATTCTATCTTATCTAAACTTCCATAACATTCTTTCTTATCTAAACTTCCATAACATTCTTTCTTATCAAAACTTCAATAACATTCTTTCTTATCTAAACTTCCATAACATTCTTTCTTATCTAAATTTCCATAACATTCTTTCTTATCTATACTTCCATAACATTTTTTCTTATCTAAACTTTCATAACATTCTTTCTTATCTAAACTTCCATAACATTTTTTCTTATCTAAACTTCCATAACATTCTTTCTTATCTAAACTTCTAAAACATTCTTTCTTATCTAAACTTCAATAACATTCTTTCTTATTTAGACTTCCATAACATTCTTTCTTATCTAAACTTCAATAACATTCTTTCTTATTTAAACTTCAATAACATTCTTTGTTTCCTAAATTTCAATAACATTCTTTCTTATCAAAACTTCCATAACATTCTTTCTTATCTAAATTTCAATAACATTCTTTCTTATCAAAACTTCCATAACATTCTTTCTTATTTAAAATTCAATAAACTCAACACATTTGTGTGCTGATACAATGATCTGAGTCTCAAATCATATCAGTTCAACCATCCAGTTTACTCATTTATTTCTGGGAACACTTCACAAGCTCATCTCAATAATATTTGACACAAATCAGTTTAACACAACTTAGTACTTCCTAATAAACAAAAGGGATTCATCAAACTGTCGAATAAAGCAAGTGAATTAATCATTATTACAGGCTCACTTCTCAACTATTTATTCCATAAATTGTACTATTCCTTGTCATGTTACAAGTCTATGAGTTGTTTCAATGAACATTGCAATGCCACTTTTCTAGCTCATATCCCTATCCCTAACGCTGATCTACACCATGTTCTGCTGAGTGTCTCGGTTCTCAAATCAGTCTTTGTCTTCTAAGTTTACACTTTTGCCTCGAGATTCCAACTTACTCTCCCGTTGATTAACATCTCGTTTATTCTCATAATTTCTCACTTTCATTCACTTGTTTTCATTCATATTTTGTGTTTCTCCCATAATCCCTTTTTAAGTGTACTGGTGTACATCATTACTCTCGTACATCATTACTCTTGTACATCATTACACTTGTACATTACTTGTTTATAACTCTCTTAGATATTTTATTTACTTATATCGTCCTTTTCTTTATCCTGTCTACTACACTCATTTACTTCTGTCCCAATGGACAGCAACTTCTAAACTTGGAGTTGTATTTGTAGTAGATGAATACGTTGATGCTGGAGTTGAATATCTGGAATATTTCCGCCAAACTTAAAGTCACTAAATACATATTTTCCAGGTGTTTATCAATGGTTAATTCCGACTCAATAATTCCTGCAATGTTGAAAATAATCTTGGGCATGTTACACATAATGTAGACGATTGAGATAAGCGCTACCTGCCTGACCACTTGAACATCCTTCTTGCTTAAGCTGCCCGAATCTTTTGTTCCATCAGGAAGAGATTTATCACCAGATCTTATCGATCTCGATGACTGTCGGAATCTGTTTGATTCTCTAAGACTGTTGGCCATTACCACAACACAAACAATGACAATTATCTGCGTGAGCATTGGTAGAAACGTGTCACGTGCTCCCCAAATTGCATCTTTCAAAATCTCTCTCTTCACGGAAATCCACAGAGTTGGTCGAGTTGCGTTAATTAAAATGTCGAACTGATTGAGTATCCCCATATGAACCAATATAGGTAAGTAGCTAAATATCGTGAATACAGCGAATGAGCTGAGAATGATAATGCATCTGAGCCTAGTGAAGGCGTTTTTGAAATGTAATGGCTTGGCCACGCACATACAGCGCGCCACGGCTAGAAATGTTGTAGTGAGAACCGTCATTACGTACAGCACAATCCCACAGTTTACAAAAAATATATACACAGCGTACGGCTGTACTTGAAACCATATTGCATATGTGGCGGCCATTTCTATCGTGTAAAATAGGGACGAGGTTCCGCGAAGAAACATGGCTAGAGTGAAGCAAAGGTCAGATATTGACAGAACTAGAAAGGAAACAGTGACGCCATCTTCCAGCTTCATGGCAATGAATGTCAGGATGTTTATGGCATTGCCCACCAAACCCATCATGGCGACTATCATCCAAGCAATGCTGAAACAGCCGACCACTATAATGTACTGGTAGTTGTTAATGACACCTTGGAAGGTCAGTGTGATCTGAAGGTCAAAGGAGCCGTTCTTAATGTTGCCATCTGTTTTTAATTTCATTTTCTGAAATATAGTAGAACGTAAATGTTAACATGTGAAGTTGATATTCATAAAATAAATATAGTAGAACGTAAATGTTAACATGTGAAGTTGATATTCATAAAATAAATATAGTAGAACGTAAATGTTAACATGTGAAGTTGATATTCATAAAATAAATATAGTAGCCCGTAAATGTTAACATGTGAAGTTGATATTCATAAAATAAATATAGTAGACCGTAAATGTCAACATGTGAAATTGATATTCATAGAATTAAGACTGTCAGATGCGAAGTGGTAGCCTGTAGGCTCCACGATAAAGTGTATTTGTGTTCGATCGCAGATTGACACTCTCCAGACGACCCATCTGATTAAAAATATGTACCTGACTCGATTAGCTAGGGATGGTAATTATATACAAAACGGTGCCCCTCCCCCTTCTGATAATGTAGCCTAGTAATGTGATGTAGTTTGGGAATGTGATGTAGCCTAGTAATGTGATGTAGCCTAATAATGTGATGTAGCCTAGTAATGTGATGTAGTCTAACAATGTGATGTAGCCTAGCAATGTGATGATGCAGATTTGTAATGTAATGTAGCCTAGTAATGTGATGTATCCTAGTAATGTGATGTAGCCTAGTAATGTGATGAAGCCTAATAATGTGATGTTCTAGATTTGTAATGTGTAGGTAAGTATTTCATCCCTACCCCCCCCCACACACACACATACACAAATTAAATATGTCACTGAACTGCGGCGACCGCAAGTGTTACCAGATCAGTATTACAACGTTAGTCTTTGTCAATGGAAGTAAAAAAAATGGCATTCTTCAGCGCTACGTATATTAGTTTCTGTCAACGGAAGTCAGATAGATCATTCTTCAGCGCTACGTATATTAGTTTATGTCAACGGAAGTCAGATAGATCATTCTTCAGCGCTACGTATATTAGTTTCTGTCAACGGAAGTCAGATAGATCATTCTTCAGCGCTATGTATATTAGGCTCTGTGAACGGAAACCAAATATGTCATTCTCCAGTGTTATGTAGATTAGCCTCTGTCAACGGAAACCAAATATGTAATTCACCAATTGTATGTAGATTAGCCTCTGTCAACGGAAACCAAATATGTCGTTCTCCAATGTTATGTAGATTAGCCTCTGTCAACAGAAACCAAATATGTTATTCTCCAATGTTATGTAGATTGGGCTCTGTCAACGGAAACCAAATATGTCATTCTCCAGTGTTATGTAGATTAGTCTCTGTCAACGGAAACCAAATATGTCATTCTCCAATTGTATGTAGATTAGTATATGTCAACGTAAACCAAATATGTCATTCTCCAGTATAATGTAGATTAGCCTCTGTCAACGGAAACCAAATATGTCATTCTCCAGTGTTATGTAGATTAGTCTCTGTCAACGGAAACCAAATTTGTCATTCTCCAGTGTTATGTAGATTAGCCTCTGTCAACGGAAACCAAATATGTCATTCTCCAGTGTTATGTAGATTAGCCTCTGTCAACTGAAACCAAATATGTCATTCTCCAATGTTATGTAGATTAGTCTCTGTCAACTGAAACCAAATATGGCATTCCCCAGTGTTATGTAGATTAGTCTCTGTCAACGGAAACCAAATATGTCATTCTCCAGTGTTATGTAGATTAGTCTCTGTCAGTGAAAGTCATACAGGTCATTTATCAGCGAATCTGAAGCTATTCTTTGTGATATGTGTATGGACACTGGCCTATATGAGGACACTTCTTGACATTGCTTGTCCATTACTTACGTGAAGCTTTAAGCACTTTGGCTTTGAGCCAATTTGTTCTTTTTTCGTGCTTGTATGGATGCGTTATACACACGCCCCGTCCCTGTATAATTTTAGAACCCCTCTAGTGAGGGTCCACAACCTACACTTGTGCCTTCCATCACGCTGGTCGCCTTGACGAACTTCGAGAGAGTCCACAACGTTTCCGGACCTAGTCACAGTAGCTGGAAGTTGACTCCTTTTATTCTAATATCATAATATCATTATGTTTTATATCTAATTATTAATTAGGAATGTGTTGTTCATTTTATTTACTTACAAATCTGCGTTAAAGAAAAAAAAGTAAAGAGTCTCGTCAGGCCAAGTGATGTATAGAAATGTATTGTTAGTGACCATAATTTGTATAGACCTTTGGCACATAATTTGTGGGGTAATGTGGTCGGTATTACGCCCGTGCCGCTTTACTTTCCCAGAAAAAAATCCGGTAGCCATTTAAGCATGGGTGAACCCGGAATCCGTCGGTTGGGATTGAACCCTACCTCTTGTCATTTGTAGTCCAGTTCACTAACCACTGAGCTATCGCGGCTCCCACAAATATTCCTATGTGATGTTTACTGCTCCTGCTGGAGGCCTAATGAGGCGCAACGTTGTTCGATTTTATTTTGTCCATTACTTACGTAAAGCTGTAATCACGTCATTCAATTTTGTTTTGTTTCATTTCTCATTCTTCAGCGTTATATAGATTGAGTGTTATTTAGTTATTTGCGGAAGGCGTCACAAGCTTTGGGTGATTTCAGAACTTTTCTCTCAGCCCGAAGGCCTTAGTAAAGCTATAGGTGGATGTCGCCATATCAAGTGATGGTCACAACGATTCTCAAAGATTGGTGAGATTTGACAGCGTGAAGGCTAGATTTCTTGGGCTTGACTATGAAGGAACACATTGTCATCATCATGCGCCATACAGGTTGACGTAGGCGATCATGTCTTTCCACAATCTTCTATCTACAATGCATCCTATCAGTTCTGTTGTTGACTGTTTTCCATGTCATGACACCAAGCTATCCAGTATTTTCTTTCTTTGTCGTCCGCGATCTCTCTTTCCATGTATTTTGCCAGTTGTAACCAAATATTCCAACTCTCCTCTTCTCACGATGTGCCCGAAAAATGTTTATTATTTCTTTCTGATGTTTTTAGGAGCTCCCTTTTTGTGTTGGCCTCTTTGTGAATTTCCTCATTGGTCTTTTTAGCTGTCTAGGAAACTTTCAACATTCTTCTGAGAAATCCCATTTCTGTGGCCTCTAACCGTCTTTTCATTTGCTTGTCTACTGTCCATGATTCGCTTCCATATGTCAGAATTGGTTCTATATAGCACCGATCAACTCTCTTTCTCACTTCTATTGACATAAATTTGTTGCATAAGGTATTTTTCATTTTCTGAAATGCTCTTTTGGCCTGAGCTATTCTGCTGAACACATTGTACCACCAATAAAAGGTGAACAAAATAATGCTTTCAAAGACAAAATGTTAACTGTTGATGAGTTACGTGTAAGCTAGCGGTTATTTTTGTCTTCATTAAGTTTTTTCATCTCTGCCCTTTTCCAACGAATCTAATCCGTTTTGAGCTTGTCGCGTCTCTTCTTGACCAAGCAGATAATAGCAGATAGAATGAGTGTGACGTTTATAATGCAACGGTAATTGTACAGTATACAAGACACTGGTATGTTTGTTGGTATATTCCGGCTTCTTTGGAACGTGGAACTAACAATGAAATAGTTTTAGTATTGATCTAAAGAGCACAGACAGCTCTTTTTATGTGTAGTTATCTGTGTGGACCTCACAGAAGAGAAACGTAGAGAGCACAGCAGTAGCAGCCCTATGTGGTTTTATGACAGTGTATCCTATTATTGAATGGCTTGGCAAAAGGTCAACAACAGAAATGATAAAGAACTGTCGAGATCGAAAGTTGTGGAGAGATATGATCACCTACTCCAGTAGGCCCGGTACTTGATGATGATGATGAACCTACTTTTACCACAGCAGCAATAGCTCTATATGGCTTTACGACTTTATAACCTACTTTTACCACAGCAGCAATAAACCTATGTGGCTTTATGACTTTATAACCTACTTTTACCACAGCAGCAATAAGCCTATGTGGCATTATGACTTTATAACCTACTTTTACCACAGCAGCAATAGCTCTATGTGGCTTTATGACTTTATAACCTACTTTTACCACAGCAGCAATAAACCTATGTGGCTTTATGACTTTATAACCTACTTTTACCACAGCAGCAATAGCTCTATGTGGCTTTATGACTTTATAACCTACTTTTACCACAGCAGCAATAGCTCTATGTGGCATTATGACTTTATAACCTACTTTTACCACAGCAGCAATAAACCTATGTGGCTTTATGACTTTATAACCTACTTTTACCACAGCAGCAATAGCTCTATGTGGCTTTATAACTTTATAACCTACTTTTACCACAGCAGCAATAGCTCTATGTGGCTTTATGACTTTATAACCTACTTTTACCACAGCAGCAATAGCTCTATGTGGCTTTATCACCTTGTAACCTACTTTTACAGATCTGTTAATGTGTGTGTGAATAAAGAAAGAATTCCTAAGTTGCTAAACCTATAAGCCGATGTATCTCAGAGACTATGTCTATGACTCCATGCGCAATCTCTGTATTTAACCATTTGAAGCAGCAACAAATGCCCAAAAACGATATCAATGTGTTGCTCAAAATTCAAGGAAAAATATTTTCTAATGTTGCATAGACCTTCTTTATACAGACGCCTCAGATGGATCAAGATACGTGTTCCTCACCTTGGCCTGTTCACAGAATGTACGTTCCCATATTCAAACTGGCGCCTCCCAGCACCAGAGCTGGAAGTTGTCAGCGACCCACAGCTGATGGCTTGCGCCAGGATCGGTGAACCAAAAACCATCCAGATTCTGCTCCACCTCTCCGTGGTGCCTCCATTAACAGACTAGCATGTATAGTCTGGCCAAGCGTGCAGGGATCGAAGAGGGAAGACAACCCGGTACTCAAAAATGTCGTGCTGAAGTCGGATGTGTTGGGCCGAAAGGCGCAAATATAACAGTTATACTGCAAACCACAACACAACGCAGACACGCCCACTACGTCCTTGTAAGGGCGGATGATGAAGAGAAATATTCTAGTCTACCACGATACTCTAGAATACTTTAGTCATCGGGCGAACGCAACCAACCAACCATATTCAAACTAATGAAAAACTCCGTTAATAATTTGAATTAACATTCCCGTATACGCACAAGCACAATTAGACCAATTTGGCGACATTAGTTCTCCCAAATTTTTACCTAAAATAATGAAGAAGCCAAAAAGGACTATTACTTTATTTTTTCTTTCAACCAATTTTGTAAATTATTTAGACGTTTTCTCAGCCGCATTTTTGCCTCAATGAAAGTAATAATTATGAATGAGTGTGTGGGTAGTTATAAAGCGTAACATATTTGTAAGTACCATTTTACAATTATTTTTTTAAATTAAATAATGCAATATAAAACAAAAAATAACTAGGGGATTAAAAAGCGGGTAAACCGAGAATCAAAGGGGAGATGATTAATTTACGATAAATTTAAACTGAAGCTCTCAATATCAAGATATATATTTTTTTTCTAAAGTAAAAAAAATTATAATAGAAAAAAATATTTTTAAATAACACAATAATTAATTTTACAGTTCTTGCCGATATTAAGAAAAATACCTAATGCTTGATTATTCGCATTTAAATTACGGTAAAGCGATTTATTCTTCTGGCACGCAAACTGGAAATTCCATTTCTTGAGAAACCAGCCCCTGTAGGCAGCAGTAGAGGCAAGCCGTGATTAATTGAGCTATTACAAGGCTGCAATTTGGAAACTGGTAATTGTTCAACGATTAAGAATAACACTTTCAGTTAGGTGCGGAATTTTTGTTATAATTGATGTTTAAATGAAATTTTGAGGTGGATTTTGATAAATTTAAGAGCTTTTGATAAAATAGTGCTCAATTAAAAGTAGACAGATATTTCTGTGCGATAATTATACTGTGTTTAATTAATCATCAAGGGCTGTGCGTGTTTTATCGAAGGGAGGTGATTACTTGCAACGCAGATGTTGCATGTCGGTAATTTCCCCTTTAATTTCATAATGAGATACACTAGTATCACAAGGTTATGATATGAGCATTTATTTATGTACAATTTTTGGTGACATTTTGCACACTTTCTTCCCTCATCGGTCCTTTTCTGACCCATATAAGACCCAACATAGCGTTAGCCTTTGAATGCTGTAATGTTGATAATAATTTCATGGCTAGTGTTGATTTCAATTACTCTGTTGTTTACCTTCGTCGGCAATAAATTATTCCTCGAATAAAAGAAATAACATTTTTTAAATAACAAATTGTCAAAGACACTTCTTGCTTTTGGCTGATTTGGGTACTGACTTACTTAATGTTCACTTTCACAAATACACCGTCTATATCAGGGGCGATAACTGTATCAAAGGATGTCTCTTAACAGCGTTAAATCATCGCAATCTATCAGACTTGTGATAATATTTAGCGATGGTTTTCAACTCTGTCTCTGTGACGATGTAACTGTTTTCCGTCTTGACTTAAGTATGATAAGCTTTTCATGTAAATATTCATTTTCATGTGGAAATCTGTGTTTCTCTGGAACAAACGTGAACTTTATAACTTAAGACAGATATCACTTGGAAACCTGAAATGTTTGTCTCTTATACAACTTTTATACAAATTAAACTATTAGGAGAGTCTCAGGTATTTAATCATTTGGCTTGAACTATCTATTTAGTTTATTAATGAAACTACCAATAGGTGACTGAAAATGAACAACACAGACCGACACATCGAGGAGCGGTCAAGTTGTCGTTAACTTAAGTTAGAAATGTGATTGTTACAAATTTGGATTCTTCTGTTGACTTTAGAATCTTAACAAAGTTTCAAGAAATTGTTCATGTTTGGAAACAGAAAATAAATAGAAACTTAAATTGCGAACGTCACAAAATTGACTCCATCAATTTCAAGTTGAACCTACAACTTAGCAGACCACGAAATTAAATTAACAGCAAACGTAATTGTATTTTAAAATCGTAATGCGGTAGTAATATTGTTTATCTTTTTAAAATCAGATTTGTCTGTCATTGATTTGCAAGCTGTTTTATCCTCGGTCAGACCTGATTTTAAAAAAACTACACATTTTGTTTATCATCAGTCGAATTAAATTTCTCCAGTAATTTCTGTAAAACCAAAGTTGAGAGATTCCACGTAAATGTTTACAATGAGATTCGGACCACCTTGGTAGAAAAACCTGGCTACTTTACTCAAAATGTTGGCCAATATTTGTTTCCAAATTGTTGTTGTTTCATTGTTGACTGCGAATCGTCACATTAACCCCCTGACGTTGGAAATATTCCCTGAGTTGTGCAACGATGTGCATCCAATGGTAACAGAGTTCGCTCTTCTAGTGCATGGCTTCCCTTCTCTTTTTAATTCCATTGAAATTAGAGAAGAATACGTGACCTTGGCATGTAAATGTGGATTTCTTTTCCTACGTCACATTTCTGAGTTTTAAAGACTTCTGTACATGAGACATGTTTAATGACATGTGAAGATGATGACACAGTAGAGACAAATGAAAATAAATAAAAATATGGTTATAATTTTCATATGACCAAAAATTTACAGAAATTATTATTGTGACTTTTGTCTTTTATTGAGTACATTTACCTGGCTTGTTTTAGGAAGTAGCGTCATCGCAGACACATCGGCTCAGCAACCCTTTTAAGTAACTATAATGACGTGTGTATATTCTGTGCACTGATTGTCCTCATGGCATGGTAGTTCATACCTGCTTTTTTAATCTAAAAGTGACATTTTAGTTCTATTCTAGGAAATGTTGCAGCATTTATAGATGAGAATGACCTGAGTCTGGTACATTCCACTCATTCTTAAAATTGATATTTAATGACAAAAAAGTTCAAAGGTTGGCAAATCTGAGAGTTTCTGGTTTGCTTTATTCAATTTTTAACCTCAAAAGTTGTTTAATTTGAGGATACACCTTCATCTAATTACATTTGAATGTATAATAGAAGACGCAAATGTATTTTATATTCTGGAAAAAAAACAAATGAGAAAATTAACTAAAGTAACAATGAGAAACAACTGTGATCTTGTTGAATCCATCACATTTACTTTTCTAACTCCCTATCAGCCATCACATTTTGGGTGCCACCGGCAATACAAGTTTCCTGCTGCTTGAAGGCAGCCTTAAATAGGTTCCCTCCATGCCTTGGATGTTTGAGAAGTATGGTGTTAGTGGTCATATTTTTCTATGACCAACTGCATGTTTTTAGGTGACGTTTTCACTTGCATGCCAAACAACCCTTGCTTCCAAGATTCATCTTCAACAGCTGGCTGAATTCTGAAGCCCTTTTAAAAAAAAATATATATATATAAAATCTTATCTTTATTGTATCATCCCATTATTGGAGTCCGATGGGGAGGCATACGGGATTGGAGAATACAGGCCGCATGTCTGTGCATTCGCCACAAGTTGTTCATGTCTGTGTTTTTATTTCACTTGTTGGTCTAAACAAGTTTTTAGCATTTTAGAATTGAACTCAGACCCTGTCTGATCAACAGCAAGTGTACTAACCACTTTGCCACAGAGGCTTGAGAGCCACAGATAATGAGTCTGGACAAAGGGACATTAGTTTACTCACATCTTAAAATGGGCATCTGGGGGTAGGTAACTGCAACAAGGAAAACTGTTGTCTCATCCGCTTTCAATTGCAATAATTTAAAAATAGTGAGACTGATAAACTTCACTTTCAATCAGTATGATATTTTATTTAACTCTTTTAACAAACTTTAAAAGATGCCTTTATTCTGAAAGCCTATAAGAATCTTATAATAAATAATAATAATAAAATTATTTATATCTTTCTTGCTTAATAATACTAAAGAAATAAGCAGTCTTCTGTTGTAAAGATGGTGGATCTAGGGCACGCTATCTTGATCGCTGCAGAAATTGCATTCGGAATCTGATTAATTTCGGTTCTCCGTTGTACTTTTCAGCGTTAAAGTAAAAATGATGATCTACTTATTACATCTGCGCCGCTAAAGCGAAGTTGTACGCCGGCAACAGTCCATTTTTGACAAATCAAGTGTTGTGAATGCGACCTTCCAACGTTTAGACTTGATCTGCGCTTTACGCCACATTGGTGCTGTTCATGACCGTTGTTGGAATTCCTTGACGCAAGTTATTTCCATATTACTTATTAATGTAAAGTACTTCGTCAGCAGCAGTTTTATCTCTTTAGGAAATTTGCACCGTGTTTTGTTCGTCGTAGGCTGCTTTCACTACAGTAATCAGGAATCTAAAGGGAGCGAAATTGTTGTGAGTACGACATTTTTGTGTGCTACGTCATCGTAATGGCTCATAGTACATCCCTAGACCGGCCGTACGATAATCTTACGGTCTGTTGTTTGATGTGCGACGGGGATAATCTGACGACTAACTGTGTGACTAAATGTTCGGAATTGGAGTCAACAACGATGGCCTAACATCATCAAGCGCTATACATTTTTATTTTAATACGACGATTATCAATTTCAAGAGGACGTGAACTTCCGGTATATTGTGGATAGTCGGCGGGAACAATTGAAGGCTATGCATGAAAAGTGTTCCTTGTTGCAGTTTCCTCATATTTCAAGTCCGGCTTGTTGCAGGAGCTACTGAATTAAGTGCTCTGTGCACACCGTGAGCTCTGTGTCTCATCCGTTTTGATCATGTTTCGATATTCCAATTGTTTACGATGAATGATGATATCGTATGACAGGTAACAGTTGGCTGGGTTCACTTTCTGCGCGGTTTCGCCTTATGTCATTTGGCGTGTGCTGAGACTGCTACGATGGACTGCTACGATGGGGACTACAGTTACCTTTCTTTGTTAGGGAGATGTGATATTAATTCGGATGATTACGCTGGCTCGGGCGGTACAGCAATTATCAATTTTAATTCGTTTGCAGTGAAACCGGGGCCTTCCATAACCAAATAACCAAATAACCAACCAAATTTATGAGTATTAGGAGTATCAACATCATCATTATCGAGTGCCATCTCGGCAACAAAGGTTGGCTACCATGGAGCGCCATTCTGCTCTGTCTCTTGCTTTGATGGTGCAAGCTGTTATAGGCTGATTTGTCCATCTTTTGATGTTACTCATCCGTGTTAGTCTTGGTCTGTCTCTGCCTCTTTTATCTTGTACTTTCCCCTCAGGATTACTTTTAGTAGGCTGTTGTGTCTTTTAACATGGCCCAAAAATCGCATTTGTCTTGTTTGAATTGTGTTTAGTAGTTCTCTTTTCATTTTTAGTTGTTTTAAGACTTCGTCGTTTGTTTTCTTTTCCTTCCATCCAATTCTACCTATTCTTCTATATATCCACATTTCAAAGGCTTCAATTCTCTGTTCTGTTTTCTTGTCTAATGTCCATGTTTCTGCACCATATAGGAATGTTGAGAAGATGTAACATTTTGCTATTCTTAGTTTTAGCCCTGGTGTTATTTGTTTTGATGTTAGTATGTTCTTCATGGAATTACAATTACTTTTTGCCATTCCTAATCTTTTATTTATTTCAGTTGCACATTTTCCATCACTGGTTATAGTATGTCCAAGGTAGTTGTAGTTCTGAACTGTCTCCAGGTCTATTCCTTCAATTTTGATATCCATTTGTGGGTTTTGAGTAATTCCTTTGTTTATAATCATAGTTTTAGTCTTTTTGATATTCATATCTAGGCCATATTTTTGGCGTATCATGTTTATTTAATTAAGTAATTGTTGTAGATCTTTAGGATTTTCTGCTAGTAGTACAGTATCATCAGCATATCTTAGGTTATTGGTTATCTTTCCATTTTTGTGTGGTCCTGGCATCTCTATGATGTTTTTAAAGATTTGCTCAGTGTATAGATTGAACAAGCTTGGTGATAGGATGCATCCATGTCTTACTCCTCTTTTTATATCAATGAGTGTAGAGTTCTCTTTGTTATATTTTATTATCGCTGTTTGCTCCCAGTATAGATTACATATTAGTCGTATATTCATGTCATCTAGATGTATCTCTTTTAGGCATTCTATAACTTGTTTGTGGTGTACTCTATCAAAAGCTTTCCTACTACGTCATCATCCTGTGAGAAATTTGAACATTTGCAGTTCTACGGGAAATGTGGAAAGTATAGTTCCCTAAATGATGTCCATATGGTAAATGTACAGAAAATGGCAATCCTTTTGGAGATGTTAAAATGAAAGTTTTGTTGGAGATAACAAATGATAGTTGTGTAGGAGATGATAAATGATAGTTTTGTAGGAGATAATAAATGATAGTTTTGTGGGAGATAATAAAATGACAGTTTTGTAGGAGATGATAAAATGATAGTTTTGTTAAATGATAGTTTTGTAGGAGATAATAAAATGATAGTTTTGTTAAATGATAATTTTGTAGGAGATGATAAAAATAGTTTTGTAGGAGATGATAAATTATAGTTTTGTAGGAGTTAATAAAATGATAGTTTTATTAAATGATAATTTTGTAGGAGATAATAAATGATAGTTTTGTAGGAGATAATAAATGATAGTTTTGTAGGAGATAATAAAATGATAGTTTTGTAGGAGATGATAAAATGATAGTTTTGTAGGAGATGACAAAAATGATAGTTTTGTAGGAGATGATAAAATGATAGTTTTGTAGGAGATGATAAAATGATACTTTTGTAGGAGATGATAAAATGATAGTTTTGTAGGAGACGATAAAATGATAGTTTTGTAGGAGATGATAAAATGATAGTTTTGTAGGAGATGATAAAATGACAGTTTTGTAGGGATGTTAAAATGATAGTTTTGTAGAAGATGATAAAATGTCAGTTTTGTAGGAGATGATAAAATGATAGTTTTGTAGGGGATGATAAATGATAGTTTTGTAGGAGATGATAAATGAAAGTTTTGTAGGAGATAATAAATGATAGTTTTATAGGAGATAATAAAATGATAGTTTTGTAGATGTTAAAATTATAGTTTTGTAGGAAATAATAAAATAATAGTTTTGTAGGAGATGTTAAAATTATAGTTTTGTAGTAGATAATAAAATGATAGTTTTGTAGGAAATAATAAAGTGATAGTTTTGTAGAAGATGTTAAAATTATAGTTTTGTAGTAGATAATAAAATGATAGTTTTGTAGGAGATGTTAAAATTTATAATTTTGTTGGAGATAATAAAATGATAGTTTTGTAGGAGATAATAAATGATAGTTTTGTAGGAGATAATAAATGATAGTTTTGTGGGAGATAATAAAGTGACAGTTTTGTAGGAGATGATAAAATGATAGTTTGTTAAATGATAGTTTTGTAGGAGATAATAAAATGATAGTTTTGTTAAATGATAATTTTGTAGGAGATGATAAAAAATAGTTTTGTAGGAGATGATAAATTATAGTTTTGTAGGAGTTAATAAAATGTTAGTTTTATTAAATGATAATTTTGTAGGAGATAATAAATGATAGTTTTGTAGGAGATAATAAATGATAGTTTTGTAGGAGATAATAAAATGATAGTTTTGTAGGAGATGATAAAATGATAGTTTTGTAGGAGATGACAAAAATGATAGTTTTGTAGGAGATGATAAAATGATAGTTTTGTAGGAGATGATAAAATGATACTTTTGTAGGAGATGATAAAATGATAGTTTTGTAGGAGACGATAAAATGATAGTTTTGTAGGAGATGATAAAATGATAGTTTTGTAGGAGATGATAAAATGACAGTTTTGTAGGGTATGTTAAAATGATAGTTTTGTAGAAGATGATAAAATGTCAGTTTTGTAAGAGATGATAAAATGATAGTTTTGTAGGAGATGATAAAATGATAGTTTTGTAGGAGATGATAAATGATAGTTTTGTAGGAGATGATAAATGAAAGTTTTGTAGGAGATAATAAATGATAGTTTTATAGGAGATAATAAAATGATAGTTTTGTAGATGTTAAAATTATAGTTTTGTAGGAAATAATAAAATGATAGTTTTGTAGGAGATGTTAAAATTATAGTTTTGTAGTAGATAATAAAATGATAGTTTTGTAGGAGATGTTAAAATTTATAGTTTTGTTGGAGATAATAAAATGATAGTTTTGTAGGAGATAATAAAATGATAGTTTTGTAGGAGATAATAAAATGATAATTTTGTAGGAGATGATAAAATGATAGTTTTGTAGGAGAAGATAAAATGATAGTTTTGTAGGAGATGATCAAAGGATAGTTTTGTATGAGATGATAAAATTATAGTTTTGTAGGAGATGATCAAATGATAGTTTTGTAGGAGATGATAAAATGATAGTTTTGTAGGAGATGATAAAATGATAGTTTTGTAGGAAATGATAAAATTATTGTGTTGTAGGAGATAATAAATGATAGTTTTGTTGAGGTGATAAAATTATTGTGTTGTAGGAGATAATCAAATTAAAGTTTTGTAGGAGATGTTAAAATGATAGTTTTGTAGGAGATAATAAATGATAGTTTTGTAGGATATAATAAAATGATAGTTTTGTTAAATGATAGTTTAGTAGGAGATGATAAAATGATAGTTTTGTAGGAGATAATAAAATGATAGTTTTGTAGGAGATAATAAATGATAGTTTTGTAGGAGATAATAAAATGATAGTTTTGTTAAATGATAGTTTTGTAGGAGATGATAAAATGATAGTTTTGTACATGGTGTGAAAAAAACCATAGTTAAGTTTTAAAAAACCGAGAGAAGTGTCTACTAGAGCAAATTTGTGTGTTTCAGTCATCAGAATCATAGTTCTGTTGGAGGTGTATGAATCATAATCCTTTGCAACTTAATGGATGCTGAATTGTTGAGATGAGGTATGTGCTGGGCCTGTTTTCAATCAAATCAAAACACTAGTCCATATCAAGACGTACCCGCGAATTGATGTTAACAGAAGCCATCATCAGTGTGGGACAACGCGGGACATGAGAAGGCCGATAACTGTGAGGGGATTTTTATGTATGTATCCGAAAAACAATGAAGAATTGGTCAGCAAGAATTTTTTGGCACTAAATTAGCAGGAAAAGTGTGGTTAAAAGTAGGGAAAATATTCGGGAGTTTCCTGATAGTCACCTGGCAGGGAAAACAACTTGTGGTGTTTTGGAAAAGAAAAAAATTGCAATTAAATTAGTTGATTACTGGTATTTTTTAATTGAACGAGTTTGTATAGAAAATGAGCTTTTTTTTATTGCGTTAATCTTGAAAGTTGTGATCCTTTTTGCGTATAAATGAGCCATGGCTGTACCTACAGGGACCTAATCAATGAGCCAACCTACAGGGACCTAATCAATGAGCCATGGCTGTACCTACAGGGACCTAATCAATGAGCCATGGCTGTACCCTGGACCTAATCAATGAGCCATGGCTGTAACTACAGGGACCTAATAAATGAGCCATGGCTGTTCCTACAGGGACCTAATAAATGAGCCATGGCTGTACCTACAAGGACCTAATCAATGAGCCATGGCTGTACCTACAGGGACCTAATCAATGAGCCAACCTACAGGGACCTAATCAATGAGCCATGGCTGTACCTACAGGGACCTAATCAATGAGCCATGGCTGTACCTACAGGGACCTAGTCAATGAGCCATGGATGTACCTACAGGGACCTAATCAATGAGCCAACCTAATGGGACCTAATCAATGAGCCAACCTACAGGGACCTAATCAATGAGCCATGGCTGTACCTGCAGGGACCTAATCACATCTGACGTCAGGCTTTAGTAGAACTCTTTTTGGATGAAAACAATAAAAATTACATTAGACGAACGTCATGCTGAGCGTACCATCCCTTACAACTATGGGCAGTAGTGTAAAGAAATCATTAACTGTATAGTCTAGCTTAATCTCATTTTGTGAACCAATACTCATAATATAATAAACGCTCTTGACTACGACTTAGTCCCTCAATTTGTCAATATTTAGATTAATTAGCAAGGGACCCCTGTGCACACGGCTGCCAGGGAAAAATGGATTAACACACAAAATTCAGTTCCTAGCCTCTAAGGACTTCGTCAGAGGTCAAAGCTGGCAAACGAAAAAAAAAAGATTAATTATTTCGCCAGGACATTCGTGGACTGATTGTGCATACACTCATGCATAGATTTGTGTTGACTTCACTGTCCCACGTAGTGGAAAGCGAACTGTAACGAATAAGTTGGTAACTTCCAGTTAAGATCATATAATCACAAACTTTAAAGTAATAACGGATTCTTCTTCTACCTTTCAGCTCCCTGTGGATCATCATCATCATCATGTGCCATACCGGTTGGCGTAGGTGATCATGCCCCTCCACAATCTTCTATCTACAGTGCATCGTATCAGTTCTGTTGTTGACTGTTTTCCATGCCATAACACCAAGCTATCCAGTATTTTCTCTCTTTGTCGCCCGCGATCTCTCTTTCCTTTTATTTTGCCAGTTGTAACCAAGTATTCCAACTTTCCTCTTCTCATGATGTGCCAGAAAAATGTTGATTGCTTCTTTCTTATGTTTTTTTAAGGGCTCCCTTTTTGTGTTGGCCTCTTTGAAAACTGTGGAGCATAGATCTTCAAAAAATACTTTCCAATCCGTTCTGTTTCTTGCCATTCTTTTAAGATCATTCCATGTCTTCCCCATCATCTTCATCTCTGCTTCCATCTGTCTTCTCCGAGAATACATTCGTCTTCCCCTTTATCCTTTTCCCTGGGGATTCCAAAAAAGCACCTGTATTTTAATACTTTCAGTTGGCTTCCGCGGTCTGTCCTATACAGCGCCATCGTCTAAACAGTATCTCTTTATCCACTAGTATTTAACTGGTATATCAATAACGGATTACCGTGTGATCAAATGAGCCAGTCTCTCTGCGAACTTCAATTTTTCTTTAAATACGACAGCAATAAGTGATGTGCCTGTAAGCTTAGAATTGCATTGTTTACGAATCTCTTGCAAGACAAACATATACAGATTATACTAACATTCAGAAAAGTGAGTATGTTAAAACAAGCTTGAAGTACTCAACGTTTGAACATGTGTGTTCTTCTGTTATCTTTTGGTTAAGACTTGGTATATGTGTGACTACAGAGTTATTGAGTTATTTGCGGGTCGTCATCATTGCACGCGAAAACATGTCCATACAAGTGTGATTACAGAAAGTGTGGTTATGTAGGTCAAGATGAATGATGATATCGTATGGCAGGGAACAGTTGGCTGTGTTCACTTTCTGTGCGATTTTGCCTTATGTCTTTTGGCTTGTGCTGAGACTGCTGTGACGGGGACTACAGCTATATTTCTTTGTTTGGGAGATGAGTTAGAAATTCGGATGATTCCACAGGCACGGGCGGTTGAGCAATTATGGATTTTAATTCGTTTGCAGTGATACCGGGGCCTTCCATTACCAAAGATGACTATTAAGTGTGTGGGATCGACATTGGTTTAGTCGTAACTCACGGTCTTAGCGATAATGTGAATGTAGGTTCAAACCCATTTTGACGCCCTCCTGTCGACCCATTCAAAAAATGAATGAATACATAGCTCAGTGGGTTGAAGAAAAGTGAAGACAACGATAAAAAAAAATCACTCGCCTCATCACATCTAAATGATGTGGTCAATTACGGTACATTTTATATTTCACTCATTCTCTACAATAACATTTATGTTGGAAGGTTTGGGGGGAGGGTATTTTTGTGTTTTTTTTTTTTGTTTGTTTTTTTTTTGCGTGTGAATCATCCTAATTTTGAACTGGAGAGGAGAATAATAAGCAGATAACAAGTCATGTTCTTGTGACTCATTTTTCCGAATGTTGGAGGTGAGACCATGTAACAAGCAAATAACACAATCTTTTCTTGTGACTCGTTTTTCCGAATGTTGGAGTTGAGACAATGTTACAAGCAAATAACACATCTTTTCATGTGACTCATTTTTCCGAATGTTGGAGGTGAAACCATGTAACAAGCAAATAGCTCGATCTTTGCTTGTGACTCATTTTTTCCGAATGTTGGAGGTGAGACCTTGTAACAAGCAAATAGCTCGATCTTTGCTTGTGACTCATTTTTTCCGAATGTTGGAGGTGAGACCTTGTAACAAGCAAATAGCTCGATCTTTGCTTGTGACTCATTTTTTCCGAATGTTGGAGGTGAAACCATGTAACAAGCAAATAGCTCGATCTTTGCTTGTGACTCATTTTTTTCCGAATGTTGGAGGTGAGACCATGTAACAAGCAAATAGCTTGATCTTTGCTTGTAACTCACTTTTTCCTAATGGTGGAGGGGAGACCATCTAACAAGTAAATAACACGATCTTTTCTAGTGACTCAATTTTTCCGAATGTTGACATTTAGATTCACTGACCATGAACTTTTGGCCTTGATCTAAGATCGTGTCAGGATACAGTTCATAACTAATGCAAACCAAAATTTTTAAAAACAAAATAACTTTGCTATATAACGTATCATCATCATCATCATCATCATCATCATCATCATCATCATCATCATCATCGTGTGCCTTCTCCGCAACGAAGGTTGGCTGCCATGGATCGCCATTCTACTCTGTTTCTTGCTTTGATGGTGCAGGCTGTCATAGATTGACTTGTCCATCTTTTGATGTTACTCGTCCATGTTAGTCTTGGTCTGCATCTGCCTCTTTTACCTTGTATTTTTCCTTCCAATATTACTTTTAGTAGGCTGTTGTGTCTTTTAACGTGCCCCAAAAATTTAATTTGTCTTGTCTTTATTGTGTTCAGCAGTTCTCTTTTTATTTTCAGTTGTTTTAAAACTTCATCGTTTGTTATCTTTTGTTTCCATCTAATTCTACCTATTCTTCTATAAATCCACATTTCAAAGGCTTCAATTTTCTGTTCTGTTTTCTTGTCAAATGTCCATGTTTCTGCACTATACAGGAATATTGAGAAGATGTAACATTTTGCCATTCTTAGTTTCAGCCCTGCTGATATTTGTTTTGTTGTTAGTATATTTTTCATGGCATTAAAATTACTTTTTGCCATACCTATTCTTTTGTTTATTTCAGTTTTGCATTTTCCATCATTGGTTATAGTATGTCCCAGGTAGTTGTAAGGGGTGTCCGGTTAGCGCAATCGATAGGCGGTTGGCTTACCACGGCAACAGCCGGGGTTCGTACCCTGGCGAGGACACCTGGGTTTTACTAATTCCCTAAAAATTAGTGGGAGCCGCGATAGCTCAGTGGTTAGTGAACTGGACTACTACGGACAAGGGGTTGGGTTCGATCCCAACCGACGGCTCCGGGTTCACCCAGCCTTAAATGGGTACCGGATTTTTTCTGGGAAAGTAAAGCAGCACGGGCGTAATACCGACCACATTACCCCAAAAATCATGTGCTGAAGGTCTGTAAAATATAGGGTCACTAACACCATATTTCCCTATACGCCACTTGGCGTGACGGGGGTACTTTACTTTTTTTACTAGGTAGTTGTAACTCTGGACTGTCTCCAGATGTATTCCCTCAACTGTGATATTTAATTGTAGGTCTTGAGAATTTTCTTTGTTTATGATCATAGTATATATATATATAACGTATATAACATATATAACGTATCAAGCTTGATATATTTGTATTGAGAGCTATTTAACCCGATGTCCCGATCATCATGGCTGCATTTGTTACGCGTGTTCACTCTTACTTGCTTGCGTTCGCCCGATGACTAAAGGAGTGTACCTCGTCATCATACGCCCTTAAAAGGACGCTAAGTGGACGTGTCAGCGTTGTGTTGTGGTTTACAGTATAACTGTGATATTTGCGCCTTTCGGCCCAACACATCCGACTTCAGCATAACATTTTTGAGTGCCGGATTATCTTCCCTCTTCGAACCCTACTCGCTTGGCCAGACTATATAAGTTCTGTTACTAGAGGCACAACGGAGAGGTGGAACAGTGTCTGGATGGTTCAGGTTCACCGATCCTGGCGCAAGCCATCAGTTATGGGTCGCTGACAACTTCCAGCTCTGATGTTGTGAGGCGCGCCTTCGCCTCCTCATTGCTTATTTGACCACGACTAATGGACTGCATGCAAATCATGAGTCAGATTTAAGTAACTCTGACGAATGACAATTCACAGAAACAGACTCAAGATGCTACAAAGCTTGTCAAATCATTGGGCAACAATCACCACTATTGAAATAACTCAAGAGGCATAAAGGGCACTTTGCAATGCAATCTTCATCCCAACGTTGTGCTACTAATGTCAGTCCTGGACCCTAGATGCAACAAGAAAAATAAACATAACCTCTACTGAGATGGAATGTGTTAGACAAATGATAGGAAACAGTCTGAAAGAAAAGATCAGAAATGAAGAACTGGGAAAAAATGCTAGGAATAATTCCTGTCATGGGAGCCGCGATAGCTCAATGGTTAGTGAACTGGAATACAAAGGACAAGGGGTAGGGTTCGATCCCAACCGACGGCTTCCGGGTTCTCCCAGCCTTTAATGAGTACCGGATTTTTTTTCTGGGAAAGTGAAATGGCACGGGCGTAATACCGACCACATTACCCTAAAAATCATGTGCCGAAGGTCTGTAAAATTTATGGTCACTAACACCATATTCCCAAAACGCCACTTGGTGTGACGGGGGTACTTTACTTTTTTTAAATTCCTGACATTGAATATATAAAGAAACAATCGATAAAATGGTTCGGCCACGTGACAAGGCAGAAAGATCAAAACAACACAACACAAAGAGCCTTCAATTGCGAGAACACCAGATTCAAGGGTCGACCACGAAAAGGATGGATTAACGGAATACTGGAAACACTAGGAAACATAACAGCAGCAGAGGCGAACAGAAGAGCAAAAAACTGCAAAGTATATCTCCCCTCGACGCTGAAAGTCAAATGAGGAAGGAAAGAAGAAGACTGAACTAAGCAATAATCACAATCATCATCAAGACTGTCTGACACTGAAAGTTTTGTATTATTATTTTATTTGGCTCCTAAGATCATGTCAGGATACAGGTCATAACGCCTGTTTTATTCTTAATTAACTTAATTAGAAGACGTATCAAGTTTGGAGCTCGATGTAACTGTATTCAGAGATCCTTGGCTCGATGTTAAGATCATTATGGCTGCATTTGTTTCGCGTGTTCACGCTTATTTGACCACGAATGATGAACTGGAAGGCATGAGTCATCTACAGGAGGGACTTTAGAGCCTGACGGAAAAGAAATAGAGTTGGAGAAAGAGAAATATATTTGGAGAAAGAGAGAGTTAGAGAAAGAGATAGATTTGGAGAAAGGGAAATAGAGTTGGAGAATGAGAAAAAGAGTTGGAGAAAGAGACATAGAGTTGGAGAAAGAGAAAAAGAGTTGGAGGAAGAGAAATAGAGTTTGAGAAAGATAGAGAGAGTGAGTTGGAGAAAGAGAAATAGATTTGGTGAACGAATATTAGAGTTAGAGGAAGAGAAATAAAGTTGGAGACAGAAAGAGAAATAGAGTTGGAGAAAGTAAAATAAAGTTTGAGAAAGAGAAATAGAGTTGGAGAAGGAGAGAGAGTTGGAGAAAGTACAATAAAGTTGGAGAAAAAGAAATAGAGTTTGAGAAAGAGAAATAGAGTTGGAGAAAGAATATTAGAGTTGGAGAAAGAGAAACAAAGTTGAAGAAAGAGAAATAGAATTAGAGAAAAAATATTGAAGTTGAATAAAGAGAAATAAAGTTGGAGAGAGAGAGACAGAGAGAGAGAGAGAGAGAGAGAGAGTTGGAGAAAATAAAATAGAGTTGGAGAAAGTAAAATAGAGTTGGAGAAAGAGAAATAGTGTTGGAGAAGGAGAGAGAGAGTTGGAGAAAGAGAAATAAAGTTGGAGAGAGAGAGAGAGTTGGAGAAAGAGAAATAAAGTTGGAGAGAGAGAGTTGGAGAAAGTAAAATAGAGTTGGAGAAAGAGAAAAGAGTTGGAGAAAGAGAGAGGGAGAGAGAGAGAGAGAGAGAGAGAGAGAGAGAGAGTAATACTGAAGCAGTTTTATTACGAAGCAAAAACTGACTCAATCATTCAGCATTTCACAGAACATCTTAATCAGGATCAGTTCGAGCAGCACTGATTGCTGGTGACAGTTTGTCATGACAGTGTGTAACCAATAAACAAGTAGAACCAAACTGAATATTTGCTGAATTGATTACAAATAGCACCTAACGGTTTACCTGGCATGTTGTGAGACCAGTTCCATTTGATTCTATTCAGTATTTTATAAAACAAGTCACCGTACATTTATATACAAGATCTGTATTACTTCATCTGTATTACTTTATCTGTATTACTTTATCTGCATTACTTTATTATGGCAAAATAAAGGGAAAGAGAGATCGCGGACGACAAAGAGAGAATATACTGGATAGCTTGGTGTCATGGCATGGAAAACAGTCAACAATAGAACTGATACGATGCACTGTAGATAGAAGATTGTGGAGAGACATGATCACCTACGCCAACCGGTATGGCACATGATGATGATTACTTTATCTGTATTATACCATGGACAGCTAAAAAGACCAATGTGGATATTCTCAAAGAAGCCAACACAAAAAGGGAGCTCCTAAAAAAAAAACATCAGAAAGAAACAATCAACATTTATTGGGCACATCATGAGAAGAGGAAAATTGGATTTTTTTGTTACAACTGACAAAATACAATGAAAGACAGATCGTGGACGACAAAGAGAGAAATTACTAGGTAGCTTAGTGTCATGGCATCATGGAAGCACTCAACATAATTGATACGGTGCACGGTGGAAAGAAGATTGTGGAAGGACATGATCCCCTGCGCCAACGGGTATGGCACATGATGATCCTGATGTTATGTTATATGTTATCTATTGTCCTTTCGAGCCAAAGACGGCACATAGGGCAGAACCACAATCTCAAAAACAGAAATCTTGCATGCCAAAATGGCACATATTGCAGAGATCACTGCTCTAAAATCTATGGCGCTGTTTCCATAACAATACTTTTTACAATGACAGCTTGTCAAGCCATCGATCAACCTCCTTAGTCGCCTCTTACGACATGCCTGGAAGGTCACAGTGTTACTATTCTTTGCCTCCCTCATAATGAGGATCCCGGTAACACACGGGAAATGTTATATGTTAAGTTATGTTAAATTAGGAACCTTATCACATAACTGCGGACACATCCATCGGTGCTCCGATCATGTTCGCGTTGCCTTATCTCTTTTTTATTAATGGCTTTTTGTGTGAAAAGTAATCTGTACTGGTGTTGTACCAGCAACATTAGTGAACACTATCATAATCTGTACTGGTGTTGTACCAGCAACATTAGTGAACACTATCGTCTTATTTTGATTAACACAAGGACAAGACGATTTAATTTCTTTTTATTCCCATTGATACGCTTATTTCTTTATGTGTTGATTATCCTGACTTTTCATTGCGAAATTTACGTGCCATCATTAACATTATATTTACAACACAGTGCACTGTTAACATTGGTTGATAGTTGTAGAGTGAATGATTGTATATTTACTGTTAACATTGGTTGATAGTTGTAGAGTGAATGATTGTATATTTACTGTTAACAGTGGTTGATAGTTGTAGAGTGAATGATTGTATATTTACTGTTAACATTGGTTGATAGTTGTAGAGTGAATGATTGTATATTTACTGTTAACATTGGTTGATAGTTGTAGAGTGAATGATTGTAAGGAGTAAAAACATCAACTTAAAGACTAAAATCATCAAAACGAATCTAATCATCATACTGGCCACAATCATGGATTGGACCAAATCCATCTCTCTCTCTCTCTTTCTCTCTCTCTCTCTCTCTCTTATTATTATTATTATTATTATTATTTTTCATATGCGTTCTCCCTGCTCGAATAATGAATGTATAAAAAATATGAGAAAAATTATATGTTTTAGCTAACACCATTTTTGTTACAGACATCGACAACCCAGTATGCATTAGGGGTAACATTATTGACACATATACAAGAAATTGGAGCTGCGATAGCTCAGTGGTTAGTGAACTGGGCTACAAAGGACAAGAAGTAGGGTTCGATCCCAACCGACGGCTTCCGGGTTCACCTAGCCTTAAATGGGTACAACATATCTGAGGGCATAATTGATGTTCTCAGGCACAACATATCTGAGGGCATAATTGATGTTCTCAGGCACAACATATCTGAGGGCATAACTGATGTTCTAAGGCATTACATATCTGAGGGCATAATTGATGTTCTCAGGCACAACATATCTGAGGGCATAATTGATGTTCTCAGGCACAACATATCTGAGGGAATAATTGATGTTCTCAGGCACAACATATCTGAGGGAATAATTGATGTTCTCAGGCACAACATAAGTAGTAGCTGTGGCTGTGAACCCACTCTAAAAGTGCACGCACATGCACCGAAAGACAATAGATTTGGCACCGACTTTGCACGAAACATGCACCAAAACCGTGCAAAAAAAAAAAAAAAAAATTTTCGAATTCGCTATTTTTTCGAACTTCATTATTTTTTTGGGGGAAATTTTTTTTTGGTGTTCGTCAGTTTGTCGAAACGGTCTACTGTGCTGAGAGATTAACTCAGGTAAATTCAAAAGAGACTCGCTGCTAATCGGCTTATCGAGCGGGGGTCGTGCGGCTCTCGCTGTGTGTTAGAGGAAAATATTTGTGAAAGAGTATTTTAAAATAGTATATTTGTGAAAGTAAAAATTCAGAATTATTTAAAAAATATGTATTTGTGAAAGTAAAAAACTCAGAATTATTAAAAATAAAAAATAAAAAAATAAATAAAAACAATAAAAAGTCTCCCTTCAGGATTCGAACACGGGTCTACTACGTGACAGGAGGCGACATGTAAAAAAAATGCTGACAAGCAATGACGTTGAAGGGGTATTGTTACGAAAAGGAAAATACGACTAGCTCGCGGGTGGGAACGAGTTCGTCGGCACAGGTGTGTTATTGTAGTATCGCTAACATCATGTGCCAGGATAGCGGTTCTTGGGGAAAGATTATTGGTCGTGTGTGTGTGTTATCGCTACCAACATCATCATGTGTCGTGTAGTAAGGTGTGCTAATATTAAATAGTGACGCTCGCTCTCTCTCATTCATGGTAAAGCAAAACAAAATTCTATATTTCTCAACTTTATTAATACATCATATATATATATTACTGTCCGGTTGCTGATAATTTTAACCGTCTGGGTTTCCTACACAACCGCCCTCCATTTTGACACAACCTTGATCAAAGCTGGAATAAGTAATCGGTGACTTTGCTGAAACATCCTGGGCATCCAGACTGGCTGCCGGAGTTGTCGTCTGATTAACAAGAGCGAGGTCCCCTTGGTTAACAACAGGCGGCGTGTAGTTGAGGTTAGCATAAGCGTTTTCGAGACTGCCTTAACGCCATCTTTAGACAATGGAACTACCTCCTCTGCCTTCATGTCCTATCATCATCATGTGCCACCCTCAACAACAGTATCAACCCCTTCATGTCCTATCATCATCAGGCCACACAAAGTATCAACCCCTTCATGGCCTATCATCATGTGCCACACAAAGTATCAACCCCTTCATGTCCTATCATCATCAAGCCACACAAAGTATCAACCCCTTCATGTCCTATCATCATCAAGCCACACAAAGTATCAACCCCTTCATGGCCTATCATCATGTGCCACACAAAGTATCAACCCCTTCATGGCCAATCATCATCATGTGCCACCCTCAACACCATCACCCCTTCATGGCCTATCATCATCATGTGCCACCCTCAACACCATCACCCCTTCATGGCCTATCATCATCATGTACCACCCTCAACACCATCACCCCTTCATGGCCTATCATCATGTGCCACCCTCAACACCATCATCCCTTCATGTCCTATCATCATCATGTGCCACCCTCAACACCAGCATCCCTTCATGTCCTATCATCATCATGTGCCACCCTCAACACCATCACCCCTTCATGGCCTATCATCATCATGTGCCACCCTCAACACCATCACCCCTTCATGGCCTATCATCATCATGTACCACCCTCAACACCATCACCCCTTCATGGCCTATCATCATGTGCCACCCTCAACACCATCATCCCTTCATGTCCTATCACCATCATGTGCCACCCTCAACACCAGCATCCCTTCATGTCCTATCATCATCATGTGCCACCCTCAACACCATCATCCCTTCATGTCCTATCATCATCATTTGCCACCCTCAACACCATCATCAGCCCTTCAGGTCATATCATCAAGCCACACAAAGTATCAACCAGCGAAATTCTCTCTCTCTCTCTGTCTCTCTCACATTCATGGTAAACCAAAACAAAATAGGCTCATACTCAAAAAGTCGAGCTAAAAATCCCAAAAGCTACTCATATAGTCATACTAGTTAGACACAACGAGCAGGAAGTTATATTCAAGGTCCAAAATATTGGACCAAATCACTAAGATTTTACCACCATAACACACAAATTTAGGGTTCATAATAAAAAAGTCGACCTTAAAACAATACAAATCTACTCCCATACTCATAAAAGTTAGACACATCAAACAGATAATTACTTCCAAACTCCAAAAAGTTAGACCAAATCACGCCTCGATCGTTCTCTAACATTGCCACGATCGTTCTTTAACATTACCTCGAGCGTTCTCTAACATTGCCTCGATCGTTTTCTAAAATTGCCTCCAGCGTTCTCTAACATTGCCACGATCGTTCTCTAACATTACCTCGAGCGTTCTCTAACATTGCCTCGATCGTTCTCTAAAATTGCCTCCAGCGTTCTCTAACATTGCCACGATCGTTCTTTAACATTGCCTCCAGCGTTCTCTAACATTACCTCGAGCGTTCTCTAACATTGCCTCGATCGTTTTCTAAAATTGCCTCCAGCGTTCTCTAACATTGCCACGATCGTTCTTTAACATTACCTCGAGCGTTCTCTAACATTGCCTCCAGCGTTCTCTAACATTGCCACGATCGTTCTTTAACATTGAGCGTTCTCTAACATTGCCTCCAACGTTCTCTAACATTGCCACGACCGTTCTCTAACATTGCCTCGAGCGTTCTCTAACATTGCCACGATCGTTCTTTAACATTGCCTCCAACGTTCTCTAACATTCCCTTGCTCGTTCTCTAACATTTTCATTAGTTGGAGTCTTTGTGTTGCCTTCTTAGTGAGATTCTCTACGTGTTTCTTCAGGCTCAATTGTCAGTCTAGTTGTATTCCTAAAAATCTACTTCCATACTGATACTAGTTAGACACATCGATCAGATAGTTACATCCAAAGTCCCGCCAAATCGCAAACATTTTACCCCCAGAACACAAAAATTTAGGGTTATACTCAAAAAGTCGACCTAAAAATCCCAAAAAGCTACTCACATAGTCATACTAGTTAGACACAACGAAAGAAGTTATATTCTAGGTCCAAAATGTTAGACCAAATCACAACGAACCACGAACCACGAACCACAACCCCATGAACCCTGGACTTAACGAACCACGAACCACAACCCCACGAACCATGGACTTAACGAACCATCAACTAACGAACCATGGACTGGACTTAACAAATACAGTTAAAACCAGTGCCAAACTGGTTCGCGTGTCAAACTTGTGCATGTTTTTGCACGTTGCAAATCTGGTGCGGTTTTGGTGTAACTTTTAGATGAATGTGGGAGTAGATTTTTATGGTTTTGAGGTCGACTTTTTGAGTATGTGCCTAAATTTGTGTGATCTCAGAGATGAAATGTGTTAGACGAATGACAGGAAACAGTCTGAGAGATAAGCTCAGAAATGAAGAACTGAGAAGAAAGCTAGGAATAGCCCCCATCATAGAATATATAAGGAAATAATTGATGCTCTCAGGCATAACATATCTGAGGGCAGAATTGATGTTCTCAGGCATAACATATCTGAGGGCAGAATTGATGTTCTCAGGCATAACATATCTGAGGGCAGAATTGATGTTCTCAGGCATAACATATCTGAGGGCAGAATTGATGTTCTCAGGCATAACATATCTGAGGGCGGAATTGATGTTCTCAGGCATAACATATCTGAGGGCAGAATTGATGCTCTCAGGCATAACATATCTGAGGGCAGAATTGATGTTCTCAGGCATAACATATCTGAGGGCAGAATTGATGTTCTCAGGCATAACATATCTGAGGGTATAATTGATGCTCTCAGGCATAACATATCTGAGGGTATAATTGATGTTCTAAGGCACAACATATCTGAGGGTATAATTGATGCTCTCTTTGTGTAATCATTTGATGCATTATTTAAACGTCCCCGTCGTCGCCTCTTTGATTGTCTTCATTAAAAAAACGTAATCTCGTAGCGATTTCTTGATCGTCGTTATTTGATGATTATTCCGCTTTTGATAGTAGCAGTGGTGAAGGTTGAATGCACCCACCACACTCTATTCGCTTGTCGTGCTGATCTGCTGCGATTATTGTTGAGAGAGCATTGAATTAACTCTAGAAAATTATGAACAGGACCATTGTCGTCCCGTTCATCTAGCGGCCTCTCCCCGTTACACAACGTCTCAGCTGGAAGTCGTCTGGTCTTGTCTTAGCTTCTTCCATGCTAATTAGTCTCAGAGCTACTCGACACCTAACTCCGCCTCTGATCATATGGTGCACGTGTTCGTCGTCCTCAGCATAGTCGTACTTCGCTTATCTGTTCTTCAGAATGGTCGTACTTCGCGTTGTGTTGATCGGCCCAAATCGGCCAACTAGAAACAATCTATTTCACAGCCACACACAATTGAGGTCACACAAGTCATGGATAACACAATACTTAAACTTGCTTTATTTACAGTGTTCCGATTATAACAAAAATATACATTGGCTGGGCAGCATGACAATCCGCTCCAGTCTGTCCAATAGGTCTAAGAAAATGTTGGCTTACTACCGCCTGCTCCTGTTCTCTAAAGGCCCTTAGACCGTTACAACTTCCTACTATAGCCCTACCTTTACGGGTGACTTTATCTAGACTTCCTCTAGCTTACATCTCCTAACTCCATACTGTTTATGTTTGTTTTCTCTCTAAAACTAAGAGCCGTTGCCCGATTACTGCTAAATAGAAAACCTTACGACCTGGTGGCGCGGCCCGTCCCCGATGTCTCTAACTTACATCTGATCTCTCTCTCTGTGTTTGGAATCTCCACTTATTCACTCCTATTAAAAGAGAGCGTTTTGCTCTGTTATCACTAAACGAGCCTGACGCCCCAGTGACGCGGCCTACCTTCTATCTCTCTCTCTCTCTCTCTCTCTCTCTCTATGTTTTGGATCCCTCTGTCTTGCTAGCCCTGTTTCCATCTACCCAGCCGTTTAATTACCTCGTGTTCCAATCAATCACAAATCACCTACGTTATTACTCAGCCAATCAAATCAATCTCACCATCTTAAAGACAACTCACTCTATAGTTTCTTACCATTCACCTACCGCACGAGATTTTCCATTCTCCACTCACTCATCTCACCAACTATCCCCAACCGTCCCGTGCATGTCTCTCAACTCACGGCGGTTCTCACATTACCTACACTGGTTCTTCCTATTCTCCTTACACTATACCGAACTCCATCTATTTCCTTACATTCCTACCTCCCCGGCTACATTTGCTACATCAAAATTATAAATAAAATTTTTGTTTTTATTTACAACTTGGGGACTCAGGTGCAGTGCAAAAACAAAAAGCAAGTATAAACGAATAACTGGTTTGCTGAAAGCCAGCTAAACAAATCTGACCCACACGCTATTTCGCTTCCAAGTGGTATTAGTGGAAGCGGATTAAAATAGTTTGTCACAACGTCACGATCACCAATGAAGACAAACCTTGCACACATTATCGGTTTTGTTCTGTAAGTTACGACACTTTGTGTAACCAACATTTTTCTCAAAGGATTTCTTGTTTTTGCTCAAATTAACCACGTGATTTCCTACTATCATCCACCTCTGATAAGGTTATGTTCTTGATCTCATCCATGTAGTTGAAACCTGATAACTTCTGGTTGTGAAGGGAGAATGTTACATCAACATTACAGAAATCACCGATTGTTATGAAATAGAACTAATTTAGTTTAATGGAAAGATCATCAACATTACAGCAATCACCGATTGTTATGAAATATTAGAACTAATTTAGTTTAATGGAAAGATCACCAACATTACAGCAATCACCGATTGTTATGAAATATTAGAACTAATTTAGTTTAATGGAAAGATCACCAACATTACAGCAATCACCGATTGTTATGAAATATTAGAACTAATTTAGTTTAATGGAAAGATCATCAACATTACAGCAATCACCGATTGTTATGAAATATTAGAACTAATTTAGTTTAATGGAAAGATCATCAACATTACAGCAATCACCGATTGTTATGAAATATTAGAACTAATTTAGTTTAATGGAAAGATCATCAACATTACAGCAATCACCGATTGTTATGAAATATTAGAACTAATTTAGTTTAATGGAAAAATCACCAACATTGTACAGCGGACAACTCCATAGTGTTGAGATCCCGTCTTCAGCACGTCTCCTAGTATGACGTGTTCCCGTCACACACTATCGAAAACACTGAAGATGGTCTTAACACACACGAACTCCGTGACACTGGCAGACATTAACAAATCATTTCAGGGGAAGAGGTATGTTTTCAACACTCGGATAAACAATCACAAATAATAAACAACAGAAAAAAAAAACGAAGTACAATAGATGGTCCGAAGCAGGATCGACCCAGTACTCCCCGGCACAGAGCCCAATGAGAACCAAACGTTGGATCACACGGCCAACTCAGACACCTAAAGAAACATAGCTATAAATTGACGATGCACTTCACGCAAGTGTACTCATGACTATAGTATAGGGTTACGAACAAAACTCGGGAAAAAACTATATATGTGTATTTTCTTATTTAAAATAGTATCTTCCTTATGGGGCAGGTCAGAGTATTATTATTATTTGTCGCCCGAAGACATTGACCCCCATCATTCTCAAACGCCCCTTACTACATGCACGGCAGGTGACAGTAGTTCTATTCTTTACTCCCACGACAGGTGACAGTGGCTCTATTCTTTACTATCATGACAAGGGGCAGTGGCTCTATTCTTTACTATCATGACAAGGGGCAGTGACTCTATTCTTTACTCCCACGACAGGTGACAGTGGCTCTATTCTTTACTATCATGACAAGGGGCAGTGGCTCTATTCTTTACTATCATGACAAGGGGCAGTGACTCTATTCTTTACTCCCACGACAAGTGACAGCGACTATATTCTTTACTCCCACCACAGGTAATAGTGGCCCTATTCTTTACTTCCATGACAAGTGACAATGGCTCTATTTTTTACTCCCATGACAAGTGACAGTGGCTCTATTCTTTACTCCCACAAGTGACAGTGGCTCTATTCTTTACTCCCATGACAAGTGACAGTGACTCTATTCTTTACTCCCACCACAGGTGTCAGTGGCCCTATATTTATACTCCCACGACAAGTGACATTGGCCCTATTCTTTACACCCATGACAAGTGACAGTGGCTCTATTCTTTACTACCATGACAAGTGACAGTGACTCTATTCTTTACTCCCACGACAAGTGACAGTGACTCTATTCTTTACTCCCACGACAGGTGACAGTGGCCCTATTCTTTACTCCTCCACAGGTGTCAGTGGCCCTATTCTTTACTCCCACGACAAGTGACATTGGCTCTATTCTTTACTCCCACGACAGGTGAAAGTGGCTCTATTCTTTACTCCCATGACATGTGACAGTAACTCTATTCTTTACTCCCACGACAGGTGAAAGTGGCCCTATTCTTTACTTCCACGACAAGTGACAGTGGCCCTATTCTTTACTCCCATGACAAGTGACAGTGGCTCTATTCTTTACTATCATGACAAGGGGCAGTGACTCTATTCTTTACTCCCACAACAAGTGACAGCGACTATATTCTTTACTCCTACCACAGGTGACAGTGGCCCTATTCTTTACTTCCATGACAAGTGACAATGGCTCTATTTTTTACTCCCATGACAAGTGACAGTGGCTCTATTCTTTACTCCCACAAGTGACAGTGGCTCTATTCTTTACTCCCATGACAAGTGACAGTGACTCTATTCTTTACTCCCACCACAGGTGTCAGTGGCCCTATATTTATACTCCACGACAAGTGACATTGGCCCTATTCTTTACACCCATGACAAGTGACAGTGGCTCTATTCTTTACTACCATGACAAGTGACAGTGACTCTATTCTTTACTCCCACGACAAGTGACAGTGACTCTATTCTTTACTCCCACGACAGGTGACAGTGGCCCTATTCTTTACTCCAACCACAGGTGTCAGTGGCCCTATTCTTTACTCCCACGACAAGTGACATTGGCTCTATTCTTTACTCGCACGACAGGTGAAAGTGGCTCTATTCTTTACTCCCATGACATGTGACAGTAACTCTATTCTTTACTCCCACGACAGGTGAAAGTGGCCCTATTCTTTACTCACATGACAAGTGACAGTGGCTCTATTCTTTACTCCCACGACAAGTGACAGCGACACTATTCTTTACTCCCACGACAGGTGACAGTGGCCCTATTCTTTACTTCCATGACAAGTGACAATGGCTCTATTTTTTTTTTACTCCCATGACAAGTGACAGTGGCTCTATTCTTTACTCCCACAAGTGACAGTGACTCTATTCTTTACTCCCACCACAGGTGTCAGTGGCCCTATATTTATACTCCCACGACAAGTGACATTGGCCCTATTCTTTACACCCATGACAAGTGACAGTGGCTCTATTCTTTACTATCATGACAAGTGACAGTGACTCTATTCTTTACTCCCACGACAAGTGACAGTGACTCTATTCTTTACTCCCACGACAGGTGACAGTGGCCCTATTCTTTACTCCCACCACAGGTGTCAGTGGCCCTATTCTTTACTCCCACGACAAGTGACATTGGCTCTATTCTTTACTCCCACAAGTGACAGTGGCTCTATTCTTTACTCCCATGACAAGTGACAGTGACTCTATTCTTCACTCCCACGACAGGTGAAAGTGGCCCTATTCTTTACTCCCATGACAGGTGAAAGTGGCCCTATTCTTTACTCCCATGACAAGTGACAGTGGCTCTATTCTTTACTTCCACGACAGGTGAAAGTGGCTCTATTCTTTACTCCCATGACATGTGACAGTAACTCTATTCTTTACTCCCACGAAAGGTGAAAGTGGCCCTATTCTTTACTCCCATGACAAGTGACAGTGGCTCTATTCTTTACTCCCAAGACAAGTGACAGCGACTCTATTCTTTACTCCCACGACAGGTGACAGTGGCCCTATTCTTTACTTCCATGACAAGTGACAATGGCTCTATTTTTTACTCCCATGACAAGTGACAGTGGCTCTATTCTTTACTCCCACAAGTGACAGTGGCTCTATTCTTTACTCCCATGACAAGTGACAGTGACTCTATTCTTTACTCCCACCACAGGTGTCAGTGGCCCTATATTTATACTCCCACGACAAGTGACATTGGCCCTATTCTTTACACCCATGACAAGTGACAGTGGCTCTATTCTTTACTACCATGACAAGTGACAGTGACTCTATTCTTTACTCCCACGACAAGTGACAGTGACTCTATTCTTTACTCCCACGACAGGTGACAGTGGCCCTATTCTTTACTCCCACCAAAGGTGTCAGTGGCCCTATTCTTTACTCCCACGACAAGTGACATTGGCTCTATTCTTTACTCCCACAAGTGACAGTGGCTCTATTCTTTACTCCCATGACAAGTGACAGTGACTCTATTCTTCACTCCCACGACAGGTGAAAGTGGCCCTATTCTTTACTCCCATGACAGGTAAAGTGGCCCTATTCTTTACTCCCATGACAAGTGACAGTGGCTCTATTCTTTACTCCCACGACAGGTGAATGTGGCTCTATTCTTTACTACCATGACAAGTGACAGTGACTCTATTCTTTACTCCCACGACAAGTGACAGTGACTCTATTCTTTACTCCCACGACAGGTGACAGTGGCCCTATTCTTTACTCCCACCAAAGGTGTCAGTGGCCCTATTCTTTACTCCCACGACAAGTGACATTGGCTCTATTCTTTACTCCCACAAGTGACAGTGGCTCTATTCTTTACTCCCATGACAAGTGACAGTGACTCTATTCTTCACTCCCACGACAGGTGAAAGTGGCCCTATTCTTTACTCCCATGACAGGTGAAAGTGGCCCTATTCTTTACTCCCATGACAAGTGACAGTGGCTCTATTCTTTACTCCCACGACAGGTGAAAGTGGCTCTATTCTTTACTCACATGACATGTGACAGTAACTCTATTCTTTACTCCCACGACAGGTGAAAGTGGCCCTATTCTTTACTCCATGACAAGTGACAGTGGCTCTATTCTTTACTCCCATGACAAGTGATAGTGGCTCTGTTCTTTATTCACATGACAGGTAACATTGACTCTATTCTTTACTCCCATGACAGGTAACAGTCACCAGATTCTTTACTCCAATGACAGGTATCAGTGGCTCTGTTCTTTACTCCCATGACAAGTGACAGTTGCTCTATTCTTTACTCACATGACAAGTAACAGTGACTCTATTCTTTACTCACATGACAGGTAACAGTGGCTCTATTCTTTACTCCCATGACAGGTAACAGTGACTAGATTCTTTACTCTCATGACAGGTAACAGTGACTAGATTCTTTACTCCCATGACAGGTGACAGTGACTAGATTCGTTATTACCATGACAGGTAACAGTGGCTCTATTCTTTACTCCCATGACAGGTAACAGTGACTAGATTCTTTACTCCCATGACAGGTAACAGTGACTAGATTCTTTACTCCAATTACAGGTAACAGTGACTAGATTCTTTACTCCAATGACAAGTGACAGTGACTCTATTCTTTACTCCAATGACAGGTAACAGTGGCTCTATTCTTTACTCCAACGACAGGTAACAGTGACTAGATTCTTTACTCCCATGACAGGTAACAGTGACTAGATTCTTTACTCCCATGACAGGTAACAGTGACTAGATTCGTTATTCCCATGACAGGTAACAGTGGCTCTATTCTTTACTCCCATGACAGGTAACAGGGACTAGATTCTTTACTCCAATGACAGGTAACAGTGACTAGATTCTTTACTCCAATGACAGGTAACAGTGACTCTATTCTTTACTCCAATGACAGGTAACAGTGGCTCTATTATTTACGCCCATGACAGTAACAGTGGCTCTCTTTTTTACGCTCATGACAAGTAATAGTGGCTCTATTCTTTACTCCCATGACAGGTATCAGTGGCTCTATTTTTTACTCCCATGACAGGTAACAGTGACTAGATTCTTTACTCCCATGACAGGTAACAGTGACTATACTCTTTTCTTCCATGACAGGTAAAAGTGACTATACTCTTTTCTCCTATGACAGTTAACAGTGACTATACTCTTTTCTCCAATGACAGGTAACAGTGACTATACTCTTTTCTCCCATGACAGGTAACAGTGACTATACTCTTTTCCCCCATGACAGTTAACAGTGACTATACTCTTTTCTCCAATGACAGGTAACAGTGACTATACTCTTTTCTCCAATGACAGGTAACAGTGACTATACTCTTTTCTCCAATGACAGGTAACAGTGACTATACTCTTTTCTCCAATGACAGGTAACAGTGACTATAGTCTTTTCTCCCATGACAGGTAACAGTGATTAGATTCTTTACTCCCATGACATGAGATCATGGCCCGGATAGCCACGCAAACGCAAGTTACTGAAACTATGTAAACTGGGATATAAATAAATAACCTGTAGACGTTCAGTACATGTCTTGAACACATCTGAAAATTCATGCATATTGAGCTTGGAGAAACTTTCCAGCACAGAGTACAAGGTCCGTAACGCCAGCGATGATCCGTGAGGGTAATTTCTGAAATAGATTCATAACAATTCCATGATAACGACAAGTGTTAATTGTTTTTGGTTCTGTTTTGTCATTCTAACCCAAGTCTGAGACAAATTCTTCTGATTCAGACATTCATCCACAAAACTTGTTCACGTATTTACTTTGAATATCCGGTCTAAACTAAAGCGTCTGTTTCCGATAGCACTAGTCACTTGATAGCATATACATCGATTGAAACCAGAGAATATTAAAAAGGAAACATTTCACATCTTGTTCTAGAGGCGAAGGCGCTCCTCACAGCAACACTGCTGGAAGTTGTCAGTGACCCACAGCTGATGGCTTGCCCCAGGATCGGTGAACAAGAACCATACAGACCCTGCCCCACCTCTCCATGGTGCCTCCAGTAACAGACTAACCTGTCTAGTCTGGTCAAGCGAGTAAAGATCGAAGGGGGAAGACAACACGGTACTCAAAAATGTCGTGCTGAAGTCGGATGCGTTGGGTCGAAATGCGCTAATATTACAGTTACACTGCAAACTACAACACAACGCTGACACACCCATTTAACGTCTTTTTAAGGGCGGATGACGAAGAGATGTACTCATTTAGCCATCAAGCGAGCGCAATCAGGCACATATTGGTCTGTCTGGTACTTTCGAGTACATGCAACTGTTTTAGTGGTGATGCGGTAAAGCTCTGACTTGTCGATAAATGAGCATGGTTTCAATCGCTGCTTGACTCACTCGAGTAGAAAGAGCTGAAATAATTGGTACCTGACTCTTTGAGTTTAATGAAGGTTAATAAAAAGTAAACAAGAGCACTGGTCCCCTCACATGAAAATACTGTAGACAAACACGAGTTTAATACTTGACTGGTTGACCTTGGAGTTGTTTACTTTTCCTTGATCAAACCCGATGTGTCCATGCTCATGTCTTCAAGATCATAATAAACAGAACCGACATGAAACAGTTATAATGTAAACATTTGTTTTCTTTAATGTTGTCTTGGCATTAAACGTGTTAATACGTCATCACTGTAACGATGGTTCTCAAAGTGCGCGCCGGCTCTCCCAGGAGCGAGTGAACTTTGGCAAGGGCGCCCAGTCGGAGGATAATAGGGGTTGTTCGCCTACTCCATGGCTACAAGTCATAAAAAACGGCAAAATTCACGTAGATTAACATTTGTAGTATTCTCACATGATAGTAGGAGCCGCGATAGCTCAGTGGTTAGTGAACTGGACTACAAAGGACAAGGGGTAGGGTTCAATCCCAACCGACGGCTTCCGGGTTCAGCCTTAAATGGGTACCGGATTTTTTTCTGGGAAAGTAAAGCAGCACGGGCGTAATACCGACCACATTACCCCAAAAATCATGTGCTGAAGGTCTGTAAAATATAGGGTGACTAACACCATATTTCCCTATACGCCACTTGGCGTGACGGGGGTACTTTGCTTTTTTTTACTTTTCACATGATAGTGTTAATTCTGTCGTTATTTATCATCGTATATATCTTGAATGATTAATTATGTGTTTGTGAAGAATTGTCAAATTGCCGTTCACATAACTACACTGTCTGTGTTGTTTTGCTACATTAAACCACTGTTATATCTGTATTTTTGCTGAACTTTATTTATGTACCTAAAGTAGTAAGATATCCAAAAATAAATACAAGAATCAGAGGTTACCCGACATATACGATCGACACTTCCACGATTGCGGCGCCGGTATATGATCAGCAAGGAAAGGAAGCCGTGAGTGCCAAAAATATGAGAACCACTCTTAAATGACATTGAAATATGTCACGAGACACAATTTACCTAAGTGAGTTTACGTGTTCGTCTGTGTCCCAGTAGCTGGACATTGTAATAGAGAAATAACTACCACGGAAAAATATATACATATTGAAGTGGTGGTCGGGTCGGAGGGAGTGTTTATACGCAATTTTATAAAGTGCATTTAATTAACAACTACAAATCAATGTTTCATAACAGTCTCTCAAACAATCTATCAATGATTCGTTTCTTCCTGAAAGCATTTCTGAGAACAGGTAAACATTTACATGTTATGTAAACAGGCGGAATCATGATCTCAGTATTATATAAGCAACAGTGCAATTACCGATCGTTTGAATTATGTACCCTGTACATATAATTTTACTGAATTAATCCTTGAAATAATGGCGCATTGATTTTTGTACCCAACTTTCGGAACATTAGATCAGTTCTCTAAAATAAACACGAACCGATTCACGGATTTGAAAATTGTCATGTTTTGGTTCTACAATAACTAGTCCCAATGTCTAAAAAAAAGTTCCTCTCATGTTTACCTAGCCAACCTGGCAACTGATATGAGTGGCCTTGTCTGTGTTTACGTAGCTACAAACTAAATACCTGCACAAATGTCCTGCTTGGAAACAAAATAAAAAGAAACGCCTGCTTGAGGCGGTCAATAAATTCAATGTTACTACTAACACGAAGTTGAATAAATAACGGGACATAATTGTATCAAGGCGCCAATATTTAAAAAGCGTTTTGGTCCGCTAATAACTTTAATGAAAGAATTACATTAACCGATTTTTAAATTAACTTTCTACATGACAACAATTTGAGGATTTTTTTTAAAGAAATCGATGAGGAAATTATAAATAAATGTAGGCACAACGTGACAACATCCAGATTCTTTTCGTCCTTTGAATTCACTCTGATGCTACTTTTTATTTTGTATATAAAATAAGGAATCATCGGTCAGCCCAAAACTGGTGCCATTATCAGAAGTACGCTGGGAACGGTCACTTGAGTTGTTTATATTTATAGTATGTCTTGAACTTCTAGTGTACGCATTCGTTGGTCATTTTGAGAGTGCTACATTTATTAGAAGTTCACACACGAAGGACGTTAGCAAGATGAGACTAATTGCTTCCGGTTTGCTCGGAGTCTGCAAATACCTGAAGGTCGGAGTCTGCTAATTGTTGAAGGTTGGAGTCTGCAAATTGTTGATGGTCGGAGTCAGCTAAACGAAAGTTGGAGTCTGCAAATTGTTGATGGTTGGAGTCAGCTAAACGAAAGTTGGAGTCTGCAAATTGTTGATGGTTGGAGTCAGCTAAACGAAAGTTGGAGTCTGCAAATTGTTGATGGTTGGAGTCAGCTAAACGAAAGTCGGAGTCTGCAAATTGTTGATGGTTGGAGTCAGCTAAACGAAAGTTGGAGTCTGCAAATTGTTGATGGTTGGAGTCAACTAAACGAAAGTCGGAGTCTGCAAATTGTTGATGGTCGGAGTCTGCTAATTGTTGATAGTTGGAGTCCATCAATTGTTGATGGTTGGAATCAGCTAAATGAAAATCGGAGTCTGCAAATTGTTGATGGTCGGAGTCTCCTATATGTTGCAGATCGGAGTCTTCAAATTATTGAAGGTTGTATTTAGAAACATTTTTTTGTGTTCTGTCTTGCCGTGCTGTCATTAAGCATACATTTTGTTTCCGTTATCTGCTGTTCTGTTTTCAAATGTCCATGTTGCGCTGGCTTTTGATAATACTCTTTTATTACACAAATCATACCTCTGAGTGAGACTGTGTTCAAACTTCAACTGTCAGCGCTATTCGAATTAACGGTTACATTTCGTTTTTCAACATCTATATAAATAGGGGGAGCCGCGATAGATCAGTGGTTAGTGAACTGGACAACAAAGGACAAGAGGTAATGTTCGATCCCAACCGACAGTTTCCGGGTTCACCCAGCCTTTAATGGGTACCGGATTTTTTTCTGGGAAAGTAAAGCGGCACGGGTGTAATGTAATCCCGACCACATTACCGTAAAAATCACGTGCCAAAGGTCTGTAAAATTTATGGTCATTAACACCATATTCCCTATACGCCACTTGGTTTGACGGGGGTATTTTACTTTTTTTATATATAGGATTTAGTGCAGAGAGGCAAATACATGGACACAATAGTAATATCAAACGGATAATGCTCACAGAAATAATAAAAAAAAAGAATAGCACAGGCTAAAGTAGCATTTCAGAACATGAAAAACATCTTGTTCATCAAGTCTATGTCAATAGAACTGAAAAAAAAAAAGAATTCATCGACGAAATATAGAGCCATTTCTGACCTACGGATGCGAATCATGGGCAATAGACAAACAAATGAAAAGGCTGTTAGATGCCACAGAGATCGGGTTTCTCAAAAGAATGTTGAAAGTTCACTGGATAGCTAAAAACGACTAACGAGGAAATTCTCAGAGGCCAACACAAAAAGGGCGCTCCTAAAAAACATCAGATAGAACCAATCTACATTGTTCGAGCATATCGTGGAAAGAAGAAAGTTGGAATATTTGGTTACAACTGGCAAAATTACGGGGAAAGAGAGATTGCGGACAACAAAGAGAGAAAATACTATAGATAGCTTGGTTTTGTATCACGTGAAAGAGTCAACAACAGAAATGAAACCATGCACTGTGCACAGAAAATTGTAGAAGGACATAATCGCCTATGCCAACCGTTATGGCACATGATGATGATGATATCTAGAAATATAAGTGGCTGAGTGGTTAGTGCGTTCGCTTCCTGATCAGAAGGGTCTGGGTTTAATTTCCAGAAGTGGTGTACTTTTTTTTCAAATCTTGAGGGCTTCGGGGTTTACTCAGCCTCTAAAAATAGGTACCAAAGATTTTGCTGCCTCCTAAATGTGACCATTGCCATAGTTTTTAGTCTTCATCTTCTTTGAACATGGATCAAGTCCTAAAGTGCTAAGATCTCTTCTAAATAATATCCATCATTATGTAGTGCCTAACGACACCAGAGTTGCGTTGGTTGACAATGTTTCCTTAAATTCCTGCGTAGCGCACTCGTCTGGCATCTTCAATCTTGACTACGATACGTGAAGTCTGTTCATGGCTGCTGATTCAATGTCATTTTTTGAACCTTTTTTGTTATTTTCGGTCAGCCTCACTGAGGGCATTCAGAATGTCACAGCGGTCCATTGCCATTCCGCACTCAGCATCAGCCAAACTGACAAGTTCGTCAGCCCGATCATTACCTCTTACATTCGCATGCCCAAGTACGAAAATGAAGCAAACACTTGTTTGAATAGACCTCTCCAAAGACTCTAGCCTCTACCGTCGAGCATAGCCAGTTCTCTCTCGGACAGTCTTCTTATTCTTCTTCACCTTTCAACACTCTGTGGAGCATAGGTTTTCAATAAACAATTTCAACTCCCTGTGGAGCATAGGTCTTCGACAAACACTTTCAACTCCCTGTGCAGCATAGGTCTTCGACATACACTTTCAACTCCCTGTGGAGCATAGGTCTTCGACAAACACTTTCAACTCCCTGTGGAGAATCGGTTTTCAACAAACAATTTAAACTCCCTGTGGAGAATCAGTTTTTAACAAACAATTTAAACTCCCTGTGGAGAATCGGTTTTCAACAAACGATTTAAACTCCATGTGGAGCTTAAGTCTTCGACAAACACTTTCAACTCCCTGTGGAGAATCGGTCTTCGACAAATACTTTAAACTCCCTGTGGAGAATCGGTTTTTAACAAACAATTTCGACTCCATGTCGAGCATAGATCTTCGATAAACACTTTAAACTCCCTGTGGAGCATAGGTCTTTAACAAACATAATCCAGGCCGTTATGTTTCTTGCCATTCTTTTAAGATCAATCCTTGTCTTTTCCACCATGTTCGTCAATGCTTCCATCCGTCTTCTCCAAGAATATTTTGGTTTCCTCTTTGTCTTTTTCCCCTGTTGACTCCAAAAAAGGGGCTGTTATCGGGGTTAGAGAGGGGAGTAAAAAATTGTAGCACTGTTCTCTATCAGGCATGTTCGTAAGAGGCGACAAAGGAGGGTTGGGTTGGGACTGGCTATCATATACTGTAAAAAATAAAGCGCAAAAACTGTCCGAGTCACGAACCTACCTTTTGTCTACCAGGAAATCCTCCAGAATTGGCAACTGGAATGATTGTACTTTGACAATGGTTATTAATAAATTGATCTCCTTCCTGACATAAAAAACAAAAAGGAAAGTGCCCCCGTCACACCAAGTGGTGTATGGGGAATAAAGTGTTAGCGACCATAAATTGTACAGAGCTTCAGCACGTGATTTTTGGGGTAATGTGGTCAGTATTACACCCGTGCCGCTTTGCTTTGCCAGAAAAATGCGGTACCCATTAAAGTCTGGGTGAACCTGGAGCCGTCGGTTGGGATCGAGCCCTACCTCTTGTCCTTTGTAGTCCAGTTCACTAACCACTGAGATATCGCGGTTACCAAGTTAGTCAAGACAGTGAGGTTAATTTTAGTGTCGGTGAGTATAAATGAGAGTCGCAGTTTGCAGTTGAATATTGTTTTCCCCAGTAAAAATATACAATATACAATGGTTCGACCTTCAAATGGTTTTGTTTTTGAAACTTGTTTTCATGGTTAAACAAGGGGCATGTTTCAAGTTTCAGCCATTAAGCATAAATAACAATGACTGAAACTCAAATAGCAGTGATTATGGAAAGAAAGATAGCATCGATTCTGAACACAGTTACCTACCTCAATTATACTACAAATGCCAGACACGGAGAGTCATAGAAAGACAAAAACATAAAATCATACCATGCAAATCAAGAAGCAACAGAAACAATGCAACCAAAACAAATTTAAACAGAGAAATCGATCTTTAAAAAAGCTGTAGAGACAATACAAAGTTAATTGTTGTATAGAATATAAACGAATAATTGAACGGAGCAAAGAAAATAAACACAAAGCCAAGTAAAACAAATAAAGATGGCCTTCAAGCCACTCTTATTCCTTTATGGAGACGACAGACAAATGAGACATATATTTGTGACGTCATCCTTGGCAAACAGAAAAAAAGAATACTAAATCGTGACTTGGAATTGGTAATCATCATCATCATCATCATCATCAAGTACCGGGCCAGCTGGCGTAGGTGATCATGTCTCTCCACAACTTTCGATCTCGACAGTTATTTATCATTTCTGTTGTTGACCTTCTGCCAAGCCATTCTCTTAAGCTGTCTGGTATTTTCTCTCTTTGCTTCCCTCCAACTCTTCGTCCCTCAATTGTCCCAGTTGTTACAATATATTTAAGTTGTTCTCTTCTCACTACATGGCCAAAAATGATGATTGTTTCTTCCTAATATTGGAAATTAGCTCTCTTTTTACTTTGGCCTCTTTCAGAACGTTTTCATTACTCTTCTTAGTTGGACATGGTATTCTCAACATTCTTCTCCATAACCACATTACTACAGACTCCAGTGATTGGAGGTCGGCTAATTTTACCCGCTACTGTATGCAGTAAACAGTACAACCTGTGGCTGCCTTGCAGGTAAGCTCGGGAGAGTAAAAGGCTAAGGGAGGGTACCCCGAAGTAAAACAACCCCACTGCCTTGTGGATGAGACTTTTTAGTCAAAGGCTATAGGAGCCAACCGTAAACAAACCGACGGAAGGCAACAGAAAACCACCGTTGTAACGTCTTTGTACAATCATGAATCGGAAATGGTAAACAAGGAGTAAAACTAAAGTCTTATCTACTGTAGTTAGAACAAGGAGACGGTAAGAAAATATGTATAATTACACTTCATCATCAGTTCGCGTGTCCTTTCATCATAGACCGCCTGAAGAAATCTCTGTCTCTATCCAGACCTCCGACTTCATCTGTTGTCATGTTCATGGCCTCCTTGTTATCGAGAAACCACCGTTTTCTCGGTCTGTCCCAGATGCGTCGCCCTGAGACCATGCCCTCCATTATTGTTCTTTCCGGCCCGATGTGTTTTTTGAGGTGGTCATAGTATTTTAATTTCCTATGTAGAATATTGTTTATAAACCATCTCTTTTTAACGTTTAAGTCTTGTCTTCATTGCCATTTTTCATTATTCACTGTCTCTTAAAAATTATTCTGTATTATTTTGTTTCGAATGAATCGATTTTCTTGCTTGCTGTTTGCGAGATTGTCCATGATTTAAAACCGTATGTTGCAATCGGGAAGATACACATGTCCTCGGTCATTTCAATTTATTTGTACCTTGCAGAAATATATGCCACATGTTCTTCATTGCGATTCATTTTTGTGTTGCTAATGTTAGGAGCCGCGATAGCTCAGAGGTTAGTGAACTGGAGCCGCGATAGCTCAGAGGTTAGTGAACTGGAGCCGCGATAGCTCAGAGGTTAGTGAACTGGAGCCGCGATAGCTCAGAGGTTAGTGAACTGGAGCCGCGATAGCTCAGAGGTTAGTGAACTGGAGCCGCGATAGCTCAGAGGTTAGTGAACTGGAGCCGCGATAGCTCAGAGGTTAGTGAACTGGAGCCGCGACAGCTCAGAGGTTAGTGAACTGGAGCCGCGATAGCTCAGAGGTTAGTGAACTGGAGCCGCGATAGCTCAGAGGTTAGTGAACTGGAGCCGCGACAGCTCAGAGGTTAGTGAACTGGACTATAGGAGCCGCGATAGCTCAGAGGTTAGTGAACTGGAGCCGCGATAGCTCAGAGGTTAGTGAACTGGAGCCGCGATAGCCCAGAGGTTAGTGAACTGGACTATAGGAGCCGCGATAGCTCAGAGGTTAGTGAACTGGACTATAGGAGCCGCGATAGCTCAGAGGTTAGTGAACTGGAGCCGCGATAGCTCAGAGGTTAGTGAACTGGAGCCGCGATAGCTCAGAGGTTAGTGAACTGGAGCCGCGATAGCCCAGAGGTTAGTGAACTGGAGCCGCGATAGCTCAGAGGTTAGTGAACTGGACTATAGGAGCCGCGATAGCTCAGAGGTTAGTGAACTGGACTATAGGAGCCGCGATAGCTCAGAGGTTAGTGAACTGGACTATAGGAGCCGCGATAGCTCAGAGGTTAGTGAACTGGAGCCGCGATAGCTCAGAGGTTAGTGAACTGGAGCCGCGATAGCTCAGAGGTTAGTGAACTGGACTATAGGAGCCGCGATAGCTCAGAGGTTAGTGAACTGGAGCCGCGATAGCTCAGAGGTTAGTGAACTGGACTATAGGAGCCGCGATAGCTCAGAGGTTAGTGAACTGGACTATAGGAGCCGCGATAGCTCAGAGGTTAGTGAACTGGAGCCGCGATAGCTCAGAGGTTAGTGAACTGGAGCCGCGATAGCTCAGAGGTTAGTGAACTGGAGCCGCGATAGCTCAGAGGTTAGTGAACTGGAGCCGCGATAGCTCAGAGGTTAGTGAACTGGAGCCGCGATAGCTCAGAGGTTAGTGAACTGGAGCCGCGATAGCTCAGAGGTTAGTGAACTGGAGCCGCGATAGCTCAGAGGTTAGTGAACTGGAGCCGCGATAGCTCAGAGGTTAGTGAACTGGAGCCGCGATAGCTCAGAGGTTAGTGAACTGGACTATAGGAGCCGCGATAGCTCAGAGGTTAGTGAACTGGACTATAGGAGCCGCGATAGCTCAGAGGTTAGTGAACTGGACTATAGGAGCCGCGATAGCTCAGAGGTTAGTGAACTGGAGCCGCGATAGCTCAGAGGTTAGTGAACTGGACTATAGGAGCCGCGATAGCTCAGAGGTTAGTGAACTGGAGCCGCGATAGCTCAGAGGTTAGTGAACTGGACTATAGGAGCCGCGATAGCTCAGAGGTTAGTGAACTGGAGCCGCGATAGCTCAGAGGTTAGTGAACTGGAGCCGCGATAGCTCAGAGGTTAGTGAACTGGACTATAGGAGCCGCGATAGCTCAGAGGTTAGTGAACTGGACTATAAATGACAAGAGGTCGGGTTCGATCCAGATTGACGGCTTCCGGGTCCACCCAGCCTTAAATCGGCACCGGATATTTTTTAGGGAAAGTAAAACAGCACGGGCGTAATATCGACCACATTACCCGAAAAAATCATGTACTGAAGGTCTGTAAAATTTATTGTCACTAACACCATATTCCCTGCACGCCACTTGGCGTGACGGGGCTCTTTACTTTTTACTTTTTCTGCGGAGAGAAAATTGTGAAAGGACATGTTCGCCTGCAATAACCGGTATGGCACATGATGATGATGACGACGTTGATAATGGGCTCAATAATTAAGGTTCAAACCAGAGTGAGAACCGCTGAAAGAATCTTCAACAATCCGAATTTGATAGACGCCTATCGTTATACGAGGAGTTGGCGATCTCACTTAACCAAGATGACGTATTGCAAGCAAAAAGCCAAGTCACAACATCGATGAGTGGGAGGAGCGGATGTTGATTGGGCGGCAAGTGGGGCAGCACATTCCGACCTGACTATAAGAGCGTCTATGATCATACTTTGTCAACCTTCACGGCCATGTCTATGTTTCGTGAGTTGCATTTGCTCATAGATTTTACATTATTTGTCAACTGCTGTTATTTTATGCGGACACACTATTACAATTGTTCAAAATAAAATCTATTTTCTTTTCAGAACGCTAGAAATATAAAATTCAGTAAAAAAAAAAAAATAGCTGGAAATAATGTCTTTTTAAATAAACAAATGAAATAAGATCAATATAATTGATTTTCTGTATTTCGACAACTAATTTTATTTAGATGACATTTATGACTAGAAAATTGTCTCGTAATGTGTATCTTTAATGAGTACCGAATTGTTTCATATTTCACATGAAAAGCTTTTTTAATTACAGAAGTTATTCGTGGTATTTGATGAGGAAAGGAGCATCTTCTTTACTATATGACTACCTTATATTACACAAGAAACGTGCATCTTTCATGACTGCTGTGTTATCTCGATTTACACAAGAAACGTGCATCTTTCATGATTGCTGTATTGTCACGATTTACACAAGAAACGGGCATCTTTCATGACTGCTGTATTGTCTCGATTTACAGAAGAAACGTGCATCTTTCATGATTGCTGAATTGTCTTGATTTACACAAGAAACGTGCATCTTTCATGATTGCTGTATTGTCTCGATTTACACAAGAAACGGGCATCTTTCATGACTGCTGTATTGTCTCGATTTACAGAAGAAACGTGCATCTTTCATGATTGCTGTATTGTCTCGATTTACACAAGAAACGGGCATCTTTCATGACTGCTGTATTGTCTCGATTTACACAAGAAACGTGCATCTTTCATGATTGCTGAATTGTCTCGATTTACACAAGAAACGTGCATCTTTCATGATTGCTGAATTGTCTTGATTTACACAAGAAACGTGCATCTTTCATGATTGCTGTATTGTCTCGATTTACACAAGAAACGGGCATCTTTCATGACTGCTGTATTGTCTCGATTTACACAAGAAACGTGCATCTTTCATGATTGCTGAATTGTCTTGATTTACACAAGAAACGTGCATCTTTCATGATTGCTGTATTGTCTCGATTTACACAAGAAACGTGCATCTTTCATGATTGCTGAATTGTCTTGATTTACACAAGAAACGTGCATCTTTCATGATTGCTGTATTGTCTCGATTTCACAAGAAACGGGCATCTTTCATGACTGAAACATTATGAAGTATTACTCAAGAAACGTGCATCATTCATGATTGCTGTATTGTCTCGATTTACACAAGAAACGTGCATCTTTCATGATTGCTGTATTATCTCGATTTACACAAGAAACGTGCATCTTTCTTGACTGCAACATTATGACGTATTACTCAAGAAACGTGCATTATTCATGACTGCTGTATTATGTCGATGTACACAGGATTCGTGCATCTTTCATGACTGCAACATTATGACGGATTACTCAAGAAACGTGCATTTCTCATGACTAAAAACGGTCTTTAATAATACCGGAAACGAGCATTAATGCAACAAATCAGCTCTGCTCTCAAACATGTCTAATAGTACCGTGATCTCAGATCAACAATTCAAAACGTTCATGGTATTTTACGCTTCCATTGGTGTCTTGATATCCACCCTTGGCCTTGTCAGCAACGCCATCAACGTGAGAACATTTCTAGCTATGGGTCTAGCGGATGGAGTTACATTTTCCTTTCTAATATTATCGATATCAGATTTGGTTTTTCTCATTGCCAGATTTCTGCGCGCTGTGGCCGTAATCTTTATGGCCATAGAAACTATTTCAAATTTGACAATCTGGTTCACTGTAGACCCGAATGCTTTGAATATTTTCTTTGCACATGTTGGACATATCGTGTACACATACATAATACTGATTACGACGTTTGTATCCGTGGCCAGATGTATGTGTGTAGTTAAGCCTTTATCTTTTAAGCACGTTTTTACAAGAAAAGTGTCAATACGAGTACTCGTTGCATGCCTCGTGTTCTGTGTTGCGTTTTTGTCTCCCATATTTGGCTTCATGAACATAACCGTACAATTCAGCAGTCAGATTAACCAATCCAGAGCGATGTTACAAATATGTCCGAATCGGGAGCTGGTCAAGAATGTGACTTGGGGTATCCGAGATGTTGGCCTGGCTATTCCTTCCCAAGTTGTTATCATTATCTGTGTTATTGTTCAAACCAGGTGTCTTATCACTTCGGCCAAATTCCGGAACCGATCCAAACTGGGATCACAACATATCACAAAAGTCATCAAGGGTTTTCAAACTGGGCTTGTATCAGACCTCGGTCAAAATTCTTCCAGTAAAGACACAAAATCGAGCTCCCTTGGATTGGACTCCAAGGATCTCCATGTTATTCAGCAGGTGATTCTTGTATCCGTGGTTTTCATGACATGCAACACACCAAAAATATCCATAACTATAGCTGCACTTATAGAGCCGGGTCTAAATCTCGGTGGCTTCTACGAGAAGATCTACGCATCCCTGAACTGGTTGACGGACATCTTCCAGATGATTAACGCCAGCGTGGGTTTGTTCATTTATTACAAATATAACTCAAGGTTTAGGAATATGTTTATTCCCAATAAAGTGGGGGTTATTTCAAGAATTCATCAAAGTCTTACATGAAGCGGTCTGACATAGAGTTTGTTGAAGAAGTAGACTTTAACGATGCACACACAAACATACACACACATACACAACTACCTTCAGGGCAGCAAGAATCCAATTGCTGGGGCCTGTCGGAAGGTCATATAGAACCGGAGAATAAAGACCACTTGTCCTGAGCAGTCACCACGTGGTGTTCGGATCTGACTTTTTATTTCACCCCAGATAGAAAGATAACTTTAAACCCTATCAGTATTTGAACCTATGTTCTTCTGGTTTTGAGTACAACGAGTTATCGTTTCGGCCACCTGCTCTCCCAATGAGGATTTAAAGCCGGTGAAAATCAAGGGCGGTTTATTAACTGTGTAGTGGAAGATAAGAACATATGTTTACCAATTAGAGACATCGGTATAGCAAAAACATCAACCGACTGGAGACATTGGTATAGCAAAAACATCAACCGATTGAAGACATCGATATAGCAAAAACATCAACCGATTGAAGACATCGATATAGCAAAAACATCAACCGATTGAAGACATTGGTATAGCAAAAACATCAACCGATTGGAGACATTGGTATAGCAAAAACATCAACCAATTAGAGACATCGGTATAGCAAAAACATCAACCAACTGGAGACATTGGTATAGCAAAAACATCAACCAACTGGAGACATTGGTATAGCAAAAACATCAACCAACTGGAGACATTGGTATAGCAAAAACATCAACCGATTGAAGACATAGATATAGCAAAAACATCAACCGATTGAAGACATCGATATACCAAAAACATCAACCGATTGGAGACATTGGTATAGCAAAAACATCAACCGATTGGAGACATTGGTATAGCAAAAACATCAACCAATTAGAGACATCGGTATAGCAAAAACATCAACCAACTGGAGACGTTGGTATAGCAGAAACATCAACCAACTGGAGACATTGGTATAGAAAAAACATCAACCAACTGGAGACATTGGTGTAGCAAAAACATCAACCAACTGGAGACATTGGTATAGCAAAAACATCAACCAACTGGAGACATTGGTGAAGCAAAAACATCAACCAACTGGAGACATCGGTATAGCAAAAACATCAACCGACTGAAGACATCGGTATAGCAAAAACATCAACCAACTGGAGACATTTGTATAGCAAAAACATCAACCGACTGAAGACATCGGTATAGCAAAAACATCAACCAACTGGAGACATTGGTATAGCAAAAACATCAACCGACTGAAGACATAGGTATAGCAAAAACATCAACCAACTGGAGACATTTGTATAGCAAAAACATCAACCGACTGAAGACATAGGTATAGCAAAAACATCAACCGACTGAAGACATAGGTATAGCAAAAACATCAACCAACTGGAAGCTACACACAAAGACACCGGTAAACCAGAGATATCTTTCTCACAGAGACACTGGTAAAACAATGCTATATGTCTCACATATAAACCGATAAAACAGATCTCTCTCTCATATTGACACCGATACAATAAAAATATCTTTCTCATGTAGACATCGGTAAAACAAAGACATGTGCTTCACAGAAAGACCGAATTAACATAGGCACACGTCTCATAGACACGAGTCTATCAGAGACTTCAAGCCAAAGATAGCACAAACCTGAAGAGATTTGAGCATCAAGTGAGAGTCTAACACAAGTACCTGTCTAGAAGACAGGCTAACATTAAGTGAGTGTCTAACACAAGTACCGGTCTAGAAGACAGGCTAACATTAAGTGAGAGTATAACACAAGTACCAGACTAGAAGACAGGCCAACATTAAGTGAGAGTCTAACACAAGTACCAGTCTAGAGGACAGGCCAACATTAAGTGAGAGTCTAACACAAGTACTAGTCTAGAAGACATGCCAACATTAAGTGAGAGTCTAACACAAGTACCTGTCTAGAGGACAGGCCAACATTAAGTGAGAGTCTAACACAAGTACTAGTCTAGAGGACAGGCTAACATTAAGTGAGTGTCTAACACAAGTACTAGTCTAGAGGACAGGCCAACATTAAGTGAGAGTCTAACACAAGTACTAGTCTAGAGGACAGGCCAACATTAAGTGAGAGTCTAACACAAGTACCTGTCTAGAGGACAGGCCAACATTAAGTGAGTGTCTAACACAAGTACCAGTCTAGAAGACATGCCAACATTAAGTGAGAGTCTAACACAAGTACCTGTCTAGAGGACAGGCCAACATTAAGTGAGTGTCTAACACAAGTACCAGACTAGAAGACAGGCTAACATTAAGTGAGAGTATAACACAAGTACCTGTCTAGAGGACAGGCTAACATTAAGTGAGAGTATAACACAAGTACCTGTCTAGAGGACAGGCTAACATTAAGTGAGAGTATAACACAAGTACCTGTCTAGAAGACATGCCAACATTAAGTGAGAGTCTAACACAAGTACCTGTCTAGAGGACAGGCTAACATTAAGTGAGAGTATAACACAAGTACCTGTCTAGAGGACAGGCCAACATTAAGTGAGAGTCTAACACAAGTACCAGTCTAGAGGACAGGCCAACATTAAGTGAGAGTCTAACACAAGTACCTGTCTAGAGGACAGGCCAACATTAAGTGAGAGTCTAACACAAGTACCAGTCTAGAGGACAGGCCAACATTAAGTGAGAGTCTAACACAAGTACCTGTCTAGAGGACAGGCCAACATTAAGTGAGAGTCTAACACAAGTACCAGTCTAGAGGACAGGCCAACATTAAGTGAGAGTCTAACACAAGGACCTGTCTAGAGGACAGGCCAACATTAAGTGAGAGTCTAACACAAGTACCTGTCTAGAAGACATGCTAACATTAAGTGAGTGTCTAACACAAGTACCAGACTAGAAGACATGCTAACATTAAGTGAGAGTATAACACAAGTACCAGTCTAGAGGACAGGCTAACATTAAGTGAGAGTATAACACAAGTACCAGACTAGAAGACATGCTAACATTAAGTGAGAGTATAACACAAGTACCAGTCTAGAGGACATGCCAACATTAAGTGAGAGTCTAACACAAGTACCTGTCTAGAGGACAGGCCAACATTAAGTGAGAGTCTAACACAAGTACCTGTCTAGAAGACATGCTAACATTAAGTGAGAGTATAACACAAGTACCTGTCTAGAAGACATGCTAACATTAAGTGAGAGTATAACACAAGTACCAGTCTAGAGGACAGGCCAACATTAAGTGAGAGTCTAACACAAGTACCTGTCTAGAGGACAGGCCAACATTAAGTGAGAGTCTAACACAAGTACCTGTCTAGAAGACATGCCAACATTAAGTGAGAGTCTAACACAAGTACCAGTCTAGAGGACAGGCCAACATTAAGTGAGAGTCTAACACAAGTACCTGTCTAGAAGACATGCCAACATTAAGTGAGAGTCTAACACAAGTACCAGTCTAGAGGACAGGCCAACATTAAGTGAGAGTCTAACACAAGTACCTGTCTAGAAGACATGCTAACATTAAGTGAGTGTCTAACACAAGTACCTGTCTAGAAGACATGCTAACATTAAGTGAGAGTCTAACACAAGTACCAGTCTAGAAGACATGCTAACATTAAGTGAGAGTCTAACACAAGTACCAGTCTAGAAGACATGCTAACATTAAGTGAGAGTCTAACACAAGTACCAGTCTAGAAGACATGCCAACATTAAGTGAGAGTCTAACACAAGTACCTGTCTAGAAGACATGCTAACATTAAGTGAGAGTCTAACACAAGTACCAGTCTAGAAGACATGCCAACATTAAGTGAGAGTCTAACACAAGTACCAGTCTAGAAGACATGCTAACATTAAGTGAGAGTCTAACACAAGTACCAGTCTAGAAGACATGCTAACATTAAGTGAGAGTCTAACACAAGTACCAGTCTAGAAGACATGCTAACATTAAGTGAGAGTCTAACACAAGTACCAGTCTAGAAGACATGCTAACATTAAGTGAGAGTCTAACACAAGTACCAGTCTAGAAGACATGCTAACATTAAGTGAGAGTCTAACACAAGTACCAGTCTAGAAGACATGCTAACATTAAGTGAGAGTCTAACACAAGTACCAGTCTAGAAGACATGCTAACATTAAGTGAGAGTCTAACACAAGTACCAGTCTAGAGGACAGGCCAACATTAAGTGAGAGTATAACACAAGTACCTGTCTAGAAGACATGCTAACATTAAGTGAGAGTATAACACAAGTACCAGTCTAGAGGACAGGCCAACATTAAGTGAGAGTCTAACACAAGTACCAGTCTAGAAGACATGCCAACATTAAGTGAGAGTCTAACACAAGTACCAGTCTAGAGGACAGGCCAACATTAAGTGAGAGTATAACACAAGTACCAGTCTAGAGGACAGGCCAACATTAAGTGAGAGTATAACACAAGTACCAGTCTAGAGGACAGGCTAACATTAAGTGAGAGTATAACACAAGTACCAGTCTAGAGGACAGGCTAACATTAAGTGAGAGTATAACACAAGTACCAGTCTAGAAGACAGGCCAACATTAAGTGAGAGTATAACACAAGTACCAGTCTAGAGGACAGGCCAACATTAAGTGAGAGTATAACACAAGTACCAGTCTAGAGGACAGGCTAACATTAAGTGAGAGTATAACACAAGTACTAGTCTAGAAGACATGCTAACATTAAGTGAGAGTATAACACAAGTACCAGTCTAGAGGACAGGCTAACATTAAGTGAGAGTATAACACAAGTACCAGTCTAGAGGACAGGCTAACATTAAGTGAGAGTATAACACAAGTACTAGTCTAGAAGACATGCTAACATTAAGTGAGAGTATAACACAAGTACTAGTCTAGAAGACATGCTAACATTAAGTGAGAGTCTAACACAAGTACCAGTCTAGAAGACATGCCAACATTAAGTGAGAGTCTAACACAAGTACCAGTCTAGAAGACATGCTAACATTAAGTGAGTGTCTAACACAAGTACCAGACTAGAAGACATGCTAACATTAAGTGAGTGTCTAACACAAGTACCAGTCTAGAGGACAGGCCAACATTAAGTGAGAGTATAACACAAGTACCAGTCTAGAGGACAGGCTAACATTAAGTGAGTGTCTAACACAAGTACCAGACTAGAAGACATGCTAACATTAAGTGAGTGTCTAACACAAGTACCAGTCTAGAGGACAGGCCAACATTAAGTGAGAGTATAACACAAGTACCTGTCTAGAGGACAGGCCAACATTAAGTGAGAGTATAACACAAGTACCAGTCTAGAAGACATGCTAACATTAAGTGAGAGTATAACACAAGTACCAGTCTAGAGGACAGGCCAACATTAAGTGAGAGTATAACACAAGTACCAGTCTAGAGGACAGGCCAACATTAAGTGAGAGTATAACACAAGTACCAGTCTAGAGGACAGGCCAACATTAAGTGAGAGTATAACACAAGTACCAGTCTAGAGGACAGGCCAACATTAAGTGAGAGTATAACACAAGTACCAGTCTAGAGGACAGGCCAACATTAAGTGAGAGTATAACACAAGTACCAGTCTAGAGGACAGGCCAACATTAAGTGAGAGTATAACACAAGTACCTGTCTAGAGGACAGGCCAACATTAAGTGAGAGTATAACACAAGTACCAGTCTAGAAGACAGGCCAACATTAAGTGAGAGTATAACACAAGTACCAGTCTAGAAGAAGATCTAAACAGAGACAATAACAATAGAGGAAAACGACCATGTATTCAAGAATAAGGAAATTTATTATCTCTGTTCTTTAATTCAAATAAATGTTTTTTTTGGTTCCACTTTCATGCTTAGCTTCTTCATTTATTTTATTATATATTATCGAGTTGCTTTTCACTGTGTTTTGCACACTGCAAACCCCTGTATCAATTCGGGACAGCTTCCCTATTCTTTGGTTTTGCCATGACTACCACAGACTATGGGAGCCACGATGGCTCAGTGGTTAGTGAACTGGACTACAAAGGACAAGAGGTCGGGTTCGATCTTGATCGACGGCTTCCGGGTTCACCCAGCCTTAATCGCTACCTGATTTTTTTTCTGGGAAGTTAAAGCGGCACGGACGTAATACCGACCACATTACCGCAAAAATCATGTGCCGAAGATCTATAAAAATTATGGTCACTAGCACCATTTTCCCTACATGTCACGTATTGACTCTATTTAGCTTTCATCAGCTTTCTTATTAAACTGAACACATCAACCAAACTTTATTACCTTTCCAAACACTAATGACAAAGCTGCATCACCCTTTGATCTCGCAGAATCATTGAAATTGGAAATGCCCTCCACGTGGCATTACGGGGCTCTTAACTTTTCTTTGTTTTTTGTTTTTTTTTTTACTATCACAGACTATGCAAGTTCTCAAAAATAGTGAACTAATTAGTAGAAATTGATATTGAGGTTATGGCAGCACCTGGCTGAACTTGATATTCGACTTATAGCTGACTGTTGCGACAGGATCGACGAACTTAACTATTCTGAATCTACGATGCCTCTATCCAATGTCCATAATAGTAACAGACTAAGCAGTGTATGACCTTTGGCGTCTTGACAGACGGTTGGTAGCAAGCAATCATGATAAGTCAGTAGTTTGGTAGAACATTTGTGTCTCGTACTGGGTGCTCCTTTACTGAACATCTTTTCTCGTGTTTGAATTTGCCAATCCTGGACAGACATATCCATCCACGGAACGAGCAAGGTGTTTTTGCGGTACCTGGCATTTTCTCTTGCGCCTTTTGTCTTCTGAATTTGATATCAGCACTGTCTCGAAAGTTGATTTGCCATTTTATTTTTTTTTCCTTCCATGTGCTACAATCCGCAGCCACATTTCCCCAGTTTCGTTCACTTATAGAAAATTCCCTCAAGAAGCCCTGCAAACATCCTTATATCTCAGCACTGGTCTGCCCTTTCGTCTCTTTCCGTCCTTATGTTCGCCATACCATATTTGTTTGGGAATACGATTGTTTGCCATTCTTCTTACATGGCCCAGCCACCTTAGTCTACGAATCCTAAATGTTGCCATGATCAATGAGAGTTTGGCTCGTTGTAAGACATTAGAGTTAGTTACTTTGTCCTGCCATTTGATGTTCATAATCTTGCGAAGGCAACGTACATGAAAGCTGTTTAACCTTTTCTTCTGCCCTGCGTAGGTAGTTCAAGTTTATGATCCGGATAGAAGTGTACTAAGCACACACAACTTTGGTAAATTTGAATCTTAGTTCTGAGTATTAAATTGGTGTTGGCCCATGCTCTATATTTAAGTTTACCAAATGTGGAAGCTGCCTTTCTGATTCGGAAATTTATTTCTTCTTCAATGGAGACATTGGTTGTGACCATAGAACCGAGATAGGTGAACTTTGATAAAGAGAATCTAGCCATATTGTCGATCATTGACTGCAGGACGGATTCATCATGAGCAACCAGCGCGGCATCATCAGCGAATAGAATCTCATTGATTAGGGTCTCAGTTGCTATTAATTGTGATCTCAGACGTGCTAGATTGAATAAGGAGCCGTCAGATCTTGTACAAGCAGTGTGGTCACGTGATTAAGGGCCAAGGGGGAAGTCAACGGGGTACTAACTGAGGCCATGCTGAAGTCAGACATGTTGGATCGAAGGTAGAAAATATAACAGTTTGCTGCAAATAACAACATCGAACATCTACGTCCACTTAACGTCCTCTTAAACGCAGACAATAAAGAGTAGTCGTAGGGAGAACGCAGCAGTGGAATAAAAAAAATGACAACTCAAAATTTGGCAACCTACAGCTCGCAAGCCCGAACTGCCTGATAGAGCAATTTTGACCGGCCAGCGGGTTGGTTGAAAATGACTATACATTCCGATCGCTGGGATGAATATAGAATCTATCTATCTATCTATCTATCTATCTATCTATCTATCTATCTATCTATCTATCTATCTATCTATCTATCTATCTATCTATCTATCTATCTATCTATCTATCTATCTATCTATCTATCTATCTATCTAATCTATCTATCTATCTATCTATCTATCTATCTATCTATCTATCTATCTATCTATCTATCTATCTATCTATCTATCTATCTATCTATCTATCTATCTATCTGTCTGTCTGTCTGTCTGTCTGTCTGTCTGTCTGTCTGTCTATCTATCTGTCTATCTATCTATCTATCTATCTATCTATCTATCTATCTATCTATCTATCTATCTATCTATCTATCTATCTATCTATCTATCTATCTATCTATCTATCTATCTATCTATCTATCTAGCTACCTACCTACCTACCTATCTATCTATCTATCTATCTATCTATCTATCTATCTATCTATCTATCTATCTATCTATCTATCTATCTATCTATCTATCTATCTATCTATCTATCTATCTATCTATCTATCTATCTATCTATCTATCTATCTATCTATCTATCTATCTATCTATCTATCTATCTATCTATCTATCTATCTATCTATCTATCTATCTATCTATCTATCTATCTATCTATCTGTCTGTCTATCTATCTATCTATCTATCTATCTATCTATCTATCTATCTATCTATCTATCTATCTATCTATCTGCCAGTCTGTCTGTCTGTCTATCTTTCTATCTGCCTGCCTGCCTGTCTGTCTGTGTGCCTGCCTGTCTGTCTGTCTATCTGCCTGCCTGCCTGTCTATCTGTCTGCCTGTCTGTCTGCCTGCCTGTCTGTCTGTCTGCCAGCCTGCCTGCCTGTTTGTCTGTCTGTCTGTCTGTCTGTATAGTAGTGTATCTGTCTACAACAATCATTGAGATATTCTCTTTCACTAATAGCAAATACGCCTCAGAGACATGTTGAACACTCTTTAATGTTTGCAAAAACAGCTACAGTATGTCTATCGCTAGTTTCCTTGTCCAGTGTCATCATAATCATCCAACAATTATTGAATCGAACAAAATTCACTAATCTAACCAGGAAGTGGTCAACAACTCATAGTTGACTGTTTCCATGGGGACCAGTGAAACGAAGCTAATCAAAATCTCAACCCATCTTTCTCGTGCAAGACCTGAAAACTGAGTCTGGTCAAGCGAGCGTGAATCGAAGAGGGAATGTAACCCAGCGTTCAAAAATATAATGCAGACCTCAGACATTTTGGGCAAAAGGAACAAGGTACCGTAGCTTACTGGCAGCGGGTGTCCGGTTAGCGCAATCGATAGGTGGTTGGCTTACCACGGCAACAGCCGGGATTCGTACCCTGGCGAGGACACCTGGGTTTTACTAATTCCCTAAAAATTAGTACCTCTGAAGTCGGAGTAAATCTGCCTGCATGGCGAGGGGCATCCTGTAATGGGATAAAAACAGACTTTACACGCAAAATTCAGTCCCACAAAATTGAGTGGGTGGGACTTCGTCAGAGGTCAAAGCTGACGAAAGCGAACGAACGAACGAACGAACGAACGAACGAACGAACGAACGAACGAACGAACGAACGAACGAACGAACGAACGAACGAACGAACGAACTGGCAGCGACTCTAGATAACATCTACGCCTATCTGACGCCCCTAACGACGATAAAGAGGGCTAGTTGTTGGACGAACGTAGAAGTGAAATGGCTGCACATTAATATAGACACCTCGTCACACCGTACATTTCTCTGATATAATATAGACACCTCGTCACACCGTACATTTCTCTGATATAATATAGACACCTCGTCACACCGTACATTTCTCTGATATAATATAGACACCTCGTCACACCGTACATTTCTCTGATAATATAGACACATCGTCACACCGTACATTTCTCTGATATAATATAGACACATCGTCACACCGTACATTTCTCTGATATAATATAGACACATCGTCACACCGTACATTTCTCTGATATAATTAGACACATCGTCACACCGTACATTTCTCTGATATAATTAGACACATCGTCACACCGTACATTTCTCTGATATAATTAGACGGTCCAACTAGTTAGTGCAACAGTGGATTTCTTAATGGATTAGTGACTGAGCACTATCTTCTTGGGGGCCTCGGTAGCCTAGTTGGGAAAACCAACCGACTGGTACCGACGTTCGGACAACCCGTGTTCGATTCCCGCTGGGAGCAGTGTGAGTTGTACTCGTGGTTGGGAATAAAAAGTACCCCCACGAGCGATCCAGCCGTTGGCAGAAATAAGTACCAGGGTATTAGAAATGTCGCCTCGCATCGTGAGTCTCGATGCTTGAGGCAACACTATCCAGAAATCTCCGAACATTTCTGGAATGGTGGCCGAGCACATATGGGTGGAAACTTGAGTGCTAAGACGCCGGTTCAAGTCTCGTACTTTACCTTTACTATCTTCTTAGAGATTCTGCTGATTAGATGTGAGGCAAAATAGTAACTATGAGATGAGAGCAGAGAACTTGTGATGTGGATAGTTTTTATAAATATTAGAGTTAGGTTGTGAAGAAACTTGCTATTGTAGAGAACGTATGGACATGTGATTTCAAAAGTGTGTTGTGTGAAGTTGCGACAAGTGATTCTGTTACTAAATATATAAACTGAGACACCTGTTCTGTCATAATTGAGTACGATACTTGGGATGTCAGACATTGCAAATGCATACAGAATTATCCTATAATTAAGTACCTGGCCTGCTGGCGCAGCTGATCATGTCTTTCCACAACTTTTCATCTCGACAGTCATTTATCATTTCTGTTGTTGACTTTCTACCAAGCTTCTCACACTGGCCCTACATTTGGCGGCCGTGAATATTTAGAACCTGTAATTCTGGCACAAACCCTTACAGTCAAACCTTCATCTCAAAGACTGAAGTTCATGTTATGTTTGTGTTCAGGAACCACAACCAGATGGTAAAGACAGCAGGGCAGTAAACCCCTTAAATCCTGTAAAGTTTTAAGAGCTAATGTCAGAAAGGCCATTGAGCGTTGACCACCTCAGTTTTAACAGCTTATATTCTAAAAACGGAAGTAGTGTGTGAGAGCCTTTAATCTGGATAAGAAGTATGAAACAAAGAGAGATAACCCACCAGTGTTAATATTAAGTTCAAATTTTTTTAAGGTTGCCTCCCTTGTACGGTTTTGGTCAAGGGTGAACGGGATTTCCGGTTTCCAGGAGATCATGGCAGCACATCTTATCCACGTTTAGTCACGTAGCTACAGACATCAATAAACGATCAACAAATATAATCACACCTTGAGCGACTTCGGGCAGATACTGACTTCATTGTATACATATGGCACGACAGATGCAGGTAATTGTCAAGTTTAGTCCAAGAAATTACTTCACTTCGGAACAGTAAGTTCGGAAGAGTAGTGTCCCCCTGAGAAAACATTCCTATTTACTCGGTGGTTCTCTAATCTGTCAATAGAAGACCCCTAATTGTAGAGATAAGAGAAAAAGGGTAAAGTCCGTAAAAAATCTAATTAAAAGGCACAAATGCTTTTGAGTGGATATGTCAGATAATACATCTACAATTATGGCATGTTTCATCAGGGAAGCACACTAGAACGTACTTTTGAGTGGATATGTCAGATAATACATCTACAATTATGGCATATTTCATCAGGGAAGCACACTAGAACGTACTTTTGAGTGGATATGTCAGATAATACATCTACAATTATGGCATGTTTCATCAGGGAAGCACACTAGAACGTACTTTTGAGTGGATATGTCAGATAATACATCTACAATTATGGCATGCTTCATCAGGGAAGCACACTAGAACGTACTTTGGATATGTCAGATAATACATCTACAATTATGGCATGCTTCATCAGGGAAGCACACTAGAACGTACTTTTGAGTGGATATGTCAGATAATACATCTACAATTATGGCATGCTTCATCAGGGAAGCACACTAGAACGTACTTTTGAGTGGATATGTCAGATAATACATCTACAATTATGGCATGCTTCATCAGGGAAGCACACTAGAACGTACTTTTGAGTGGATATGTCAGATAATACATCTACAATTATGGCATGCTTCATCAGGGAAGCACACTAGAACGTACTTTTGAGTGGATATGTCAGATAATACATCTACAATTATGGCATGTTTCATCAGGGAAGCACACTAGAACGTACTTTTGAGTGGATATGTCGGATAATACATCTACAATTATGGCATATTTCATCAGGGAAGCACACTAGAACGTACTTTGGATATGTCAGATAATGCATCTACAATTATGGCATATTTCATCAGGGAAGCACACTAGAACGTACTTTTGAGTGGATATGTCGGATAATATATCTACAATTATGGCATATTTCATCAGGGAAGCACACTAGAACGTACTTTGGATATGTCAGATAATACATCTACAATTATGGCATCTTTCATCAGGGAAGCACACTAGAACGTACTTTTGAGTGGATATGTCAGATAATACATCTACAATTATGGCATATCTCATCAGGGAAGCACACTAGAACGTACTTTTGAGTGGATATGTCAGATAATACATCTACAATTATGGCATGCTTCATCAGGGAAGCGCACTAGAACGTACTTTTGAGTGGATATGTCAGATAATACATCTACAATTATGGCATGCTTCATCAGGGAAGCACACTAGAACGTACTTTTGAGTGGATATGTCAGATAATACATCTACAATTATGGCATGCTTCATCAGGGAAGCACACTAGAACGTACTTTTGAGTGGATATGTCAGATAATACATCTACAATTATGGCATGCATCATCAGGGAAGCACACTAGAACGTACTTTTGAGTGGATATGTCAGATAATACATCTACAATTATGGCATGTTTCATCAGGGAAGCACACTAGAACGTACTTCTGAGTGGATATGTCAGATAATACATCTACAATTATATCATGTTTCATCAGGGAAGCACACTAGAACGTACTTTTGAGTGGATATGTCAGATAATACATCTACAATTATGGCATGCTTCATCAGGGAAGCACAATAGAACGTACTTTTGAGTGGATATGTCAGATAATACATCTACAATTATGGCATGTTTCATCAGGGAAGCACACTAGAACGTACTTTTGAGTGGATATGTCAGATAATACATCTACAATTATGGCATGCTTCATCAGGGAAGCACACTAGAACGTACTTTTGAGTGGATATGTCAGATAATACATCTACAATTATGGCATGCTTCATCAGGGAAGCACACTAGAACGTACTTTTGAGTGGATATGTCAGATAATACATCTACAATTATGGCATGCTTCATCAGGGAAGCACACTAGAACGTACTTTTGAGTGGATATGTCAGATAATACATCTACAATTATGGCATGCTTCATCAGGGAAGCACACTAGAACGTACTTTTGAGTGCATATGTCAGATAATACATCTACAATTACCGCATGCTTCATCAGGGAAGCACACTAGAACGTACTTTTGAGTGGATATGTCAGATAATACATCTACAATTATGGCATGCTTCATCAGGGAAGCACACTAGAACGTACTTTTGAGTGGATATGTCAGATAATACATCTACAATTATGGCATGCTTCATCAGGGAAGCACACTAGAACGTGCTTTTGAGTGGATATGTCAGATAATACATCTACAATTATGGCATGTTTCATCAGGGAAGCACACTAGAACGTACTTCTGAGTGGATATGTCAGATAATACATCTACAATTATGGCATGTTTCATCAGGGAAGCACACTAGAACGTACTTTTGAGTGGATATGTCAGATAATACATCTACAATTATGGCATGCTTCATCAGGGAAGCACAATAGAACGTACTTTTGAGTGGATATGTCAGATAATACATCTACAATTATGGCATGTTTCATCAGGGAAGCACACTAGAACGTACTTTTGAGTGGATATGTCAGATAATACATCTACAATTATGGCATGCTTCATCAGGGAAGCACACTAGAACGTACTTTTGAGTGGATATGTCAGATAATACATCTACAATTATGGCATGCTTCATCAGGGAAGCAAACTAGAACGTACTTTTGAGTGGATATGTCAGATAATACATCTACAATTATGGCATGCTTCATCAGGGAAGCACACTAGAACGTACTTTTGAGTGGATATGTCAGATAATACATCTACAATTATGGCATGTTTCATCAGGGAAGCACACTAGAACGTACTTTTGAGTGGATATGTCAGATAATACATCTACAATTATGGCATGCTTCATCAGGGAAGCACACTAGAACGTACTTTTGAGTGGATATGTCAGATAATACATCTACAATTATGGCATGCTTCATCAGGGAAGCACACTAGAACGTACCAAATTACATCAACTAGATATCCGTGCTTAATTAGAAAAAAAGAAATAATAGTACCTGATGTAGAAGTAGGTAAGATCCTAGTTTAGTCCGGCAAACAATATAAGTGAAATAGTGATATCCCCTTAGTTGGCGTTACAATAGAACTACAGTAACTTTCAAATACTTAAAATAATGTTAGTGTTTAGGGTTAGGGTTAGTTTTATGATAAAATTAACCCTAAACCCTACAATTAAGGGTCCGAATTAAGTGCAATGTTACTCAAGGGGATGTCTATCTTTCGTTCGCCCGAAATATTGTCTATATCTGCAATGTCGTTTCCTGTATAAACTTTACTGTCTTTTGTAAATCTTGCAGTGGCCCATATAGTTTTGCCTGTAGTGTTGTATCTATGGGCCAATGGATTTTCCTCATTCTACTATATTCAGTACAGTCTTGAAGTATGCGTTCAGCAGTCTGGGGCGCCTGTCCACATGTACATGTAGTTGAGATGTCGATCTTGAATTTTGTATACATGTGACTATGGAGTCGATTGTGTCCTGTTCTGAGGTGTATAATGATAACTTGTTCATATCTATTTATATTATGAAAGGCATCCTGATTTAGGGCTTGTGGTCCTCTGATTGATTTGATTATCTGTTTCTTATGATGGCATGTAACCGGTGTATCTAGTTGTGTGCCTGTTGAACCTTCCTTTGCCAACTGATCTGCTTTCTCATTTCCTGGTATTCCACAGTGAGATGGGATCCACTGCAGGGCAACCCTGTGGTGCTTGCAGAGTTCAGTCAATAAGGTCTGCAGATGTGGTAATTTTCTGGATTGTAGTGCCTGGAGTACTGATCTTGCATCTGTCAAAAACACTACAGGCTGTGGGCTAAGATTACAGTTCAGCAGTTTTTTTATTACCAACTATAATGCTTGTATTTCTGCATCATAATTATGGCAATATTTCCATGTTCGTTATTTTATTCATATCCCTAGTGTTATTTGGGTACTCTATATATGCACCTGCTCCTCCATTCTTTAATGCATTATGTGCTGATCCATCTGTGTACACACGAATCCATAGGTCTTGTGGGTATTCTTCATCCAGGAAACTGAGAGTTATTGTTTTTTTGCTGTAGACTATTATGTTCCTCTTTGTCAACTATTCCTTTCACTTCTGTCCGTATTTGTATTGACAATCCTGATTCCTCTGTCCAGGGAGTATGTTCTGGTATGGGCAGAAGGGGTTTAACAACTCTTGGCATGTCTGGTGTTTGTCTACTAATACGCTTGGCTTGGTGGATAAAACTACTTCTCTTAAGTCGTCCCAATGCAAGATTTTGGAATCGGTCCTTCATTGGATGTCTTGGCATGCATGCACATTTTTCTGCCTGTATCAGCACCTTTGTGTCCCTCCGTTCTCTCAGTGCTGGTATCCTCCACAATTTCTCCATCTCCAATATTGGTGTTGATTTCCTTGCTTCTGTGATGACCCTAAGTGCCTGGTTTTGTACTTTGTCCAGTTTTTGCAGTGTGGTGTTTGATGCTGAGCACCATGCGGATGATCCATATTCTAAATGTGGGCGTATACTCTGTTGGTAAACTTTACTGAGTATTTTCCCACTCGCACCCCATGTGGTTCCACACATCTTTCTTAGAATAGCCAATTTCCTCCTTGCTTTTTGGGTTGCCTTATTTATCTGCTGTTTCCAAGATAGTTTGCTTTCAAATGTTCAAGGGGATGTAACTCTTGCGAACTTTAATGTACCGGACTAAACTTGACAGAAAAAAAAACTATCTAAAAACTATCTGTTACTTCCATCAGTATTTGAGGATCACTGCAGTTTTGGTGTGACGCGCCTAAGGAGAGATAACTCTTTCGCTGAAATAATTTGTACAACTCTGCTGACCATTACCCACATACATTTGTCATGGAGTTTTACCCTTTTGCTTTAAGTTTCTCATTGATGACTTATCACATATACCATTTATTTCTGTTACACTATATCATTTTAAAAGAGGAGCCGCGATAGCTCAGGGGTTAGTGAACTGGACTACAAAGGACAAGGGGTAGGGTTCGATCCCAACCGACGGCTTCCGGGTTCACCCAGCTTTAAATGGGTACCGGATTTTTTTCTGGGAAAGTAAAGCAGCACGGGCGTAATACCGACCAAATTACCCCAAAAAGCATGTGCTGAAGGTCTGTAAAATATAGGGTCACTAACACCATATTTCACTATACGCCACTTGGCGTGACTTTACTTTTTTTTTTACTATATCATTTTAAAGCGCCCGAAAATAGGAACCATAGGGTATACAAAAAAGAGGCCGACCTGAAAAAACACTGTAAAGAACACTGATTCGAGTGGCAACAACAGCAGGCATCAGCACCTTCGTCCAGATTGAGTAGATCGTCCAGAACAGAGTCGTGTAGCGAGATACAATGCCGGATATGTTGGTATTCCTTCCATAATGCCAGACAGATTCATAGCAAAAAAGAAACACTGAGGAAGAAAAGAAAAACATTCTCCTTGCTACCGGCTTTACCGCAGCACTGCAATTATTTGACTGCTCCCTAATTATTGTACACTGCTGCTACATTATGTTTGTCTGTTATTAGCCATGCCACGTCTAGGCTGAAACGTCAGCATTTTTGCGTGTTCGTTTTTTGTGAAGCTGTCATCATAACTTGTAGGAGTGTACGTTACACCCCACCATTTGCTCACAATCCTAAGTCAGTTATGGCTGACGCAGGCTATTCTCTCAATAATGTCTTAGACTCCTAATCTATATGCTTTTCATTCTCTTCATACTTTCATTATCTCTGTTTCATCCATCTTACTCTCAATTTTCCATTCATCTTCACTTTTATGTTTCTCTCTCACCTTTTATCATTTTGAGGTTTCGCCAGAGGATTTATGTTTAATGTTCGTTGTCTACTCTCTATCTTACTTTGCTGTGTTTAAGCCTTTCTCATGCATTTCACTATGCAATATGTCATTTTGTGTATTTAAAAGGATATTCATGTCTGTACTCATGGCATTGCTCTGTACACAGGCATTGGGTAGAATCATTGCAGAAGTCAAAAATACGTAGGGTCACGCATGTCTATGTCCCTGGACATGTGGGACTACAGGGAAATGAAAGAGCGGACAGGCTGGCTAGCTGCGCTGTCGTTGAGGACGGTCAACCAATGTATCGAGCTGGCATCGTCAATGCCATCCGAGATGTTGGAAGGGCGCAGGACTTCGACAACCATGAGTCCACGTCACTCCTTCTGATGAAAGAAATGGGGGTTAAGATGAGCACAGCCAGAAATGAGAAACTAAGTGGGCGTGTAAGAAGACTTATCAACCAACATAGAACTGGAGTCGTCAGTCGCTGGACACTGAGGGACTTGCTGAGGAGGGAATCTGATCATCTATGGGCATGTTCGGAGTGCAATGATGATGACCCGCAAATAACTCAATAACTCAAAAACTCAATAACTCAACTCATGTCTGATTCAAACATTCTATCACTCAACTTTGAGATATATGGAAAGAGACATACGAAGAAACACTGGGGAAAGAGAACGCCAGAATAAGGCATGGATGACAGCAGAGACCCTGGATAAAATTAAAGAAAGAAAGAACAAGAAAGCAGACATAAATAAAAGGAAAACAAGAAGTAATAAAGCCAAGAAACATGAAGCTTACACAGAGGTGAACAAAGAAGTGAGAAGATGCATTAAAATGGATAAGAGGAAATATATAGATGAACTAGCTAAAGAGGCAGAAGAAGCAGCAAATAAAGGGAATTTGAAAGAACTGTACAACAGCACAAAGAAATGAAGTGGAAAATACAAACAGAGCAATGCCTTTATTACAGATAAGAAAGGAAATCTGCTTGGTAATATAAGGGAACAAATGGAGAGATGGAAATAGCATTTTGAACAGACCCGGCTCAAATAATCCTCCAGATATACTACCAGCGGAAGAAGAGTTACACGTTAACTGTGGAAAACCAAGTAAAGAAGAAATAATGAAAGCCATCAAACTGCTAAAAAATGGTAAAGCCACAGGACCAGATGAAATTCCTTCGGAAGCCATCAAAGCAGATATTAACAGCTCTACCAAGATGTTACATAATCTATTAGATAAAATTTGGGTGAGGGAAGAAATACCTAAAGACTGGAAAGAAGGTTATATGATCAAACTACCAAAGAAAGGAAATTTACAGGAATGCAAAAATAAATTATAGAGGAATTATGCTACTATCAGTGCCAGGAAAAATATTAAGCAGAATCATTCTGGAGAGACTAAAAGAGGCCATAGAGAAAAAAATTGAGAGATGAACAAGCAGGTTTTAGGAAGAACAGATCATGTGCTGATCAAATAACTACTCTAAGTATAATAGTTGAACAAAGTTTAGAACTAAAATCCCCACTTTATATTGGATTCATAGATTACGAAAAGGCATTTGATAGTTTAGACAGAAGAATGCATTGGAAGTTGCTGAGTCATTACGGAATCCCCATAAAGTTTATTAACCTGATAAAAACAATGTATGAAGGAACAAAATGTAGAGTGGTGCATGAAGGACAGCTTACAGAAGCATTTGAAATAAGAACAGGAGTAAGGCAGGGATGCCTTCTGTCTCCATTTCTCTTTCTACTGGCCATAGATTGGATTATGAAAATAACTCAAAACAATAGAAGTGGGCTCCAGTGGTCACTGACCAAACAACTTGATGATTCAGACTTTGCTGATGACATAGCTCTCCTATCACACATCCATCAACAGATGCAGGATAAAATGAGCATACTTGATGAGAGATCACAACAGCTAGGACTGAAGATTAATAGAGATAAGACCAACATTATGAGAATTAATACAGTTGGCAATAACCAAGTAAAACTAGGAGAAATACCTCTACTAGATGTACAATCTTACATATATCTGGGTAGTAATATAGATAAAGAGGGAGGAACAGAAAATGATATCAAAATAAGGATATCAAAAGCAAGAGGAGCTTACATTGCGCTGGGAAACATATGGAAATCCAAAAAAATTAGGTTAAATACAAAAATAAAAATTTTAAACTCAAATGTTAAGTCGGGTCGGTCCTATTATATGGCTGTTAAACATGGAGAATAACAAAATTGACAATCACGAAGATACAGACTTTCATTAATGGGTGCTTACGCAGAATAAAAGGATGGAAATGGCAGGCCAAAATCACTAACATAGAACTATGGAAATGTACCAGTCAAACACCAGTGGATAAAGAGATACAGCGAAGAAGATGGCGCTGGATAGTGACACACACTACGGAAGCCAACTGAGAGTATTACACAACAGGCCCTTTTTATGGAATCCCCAGGAGAAAAGACAAAGAGGAAGACCAAGGAATTCTTGGAGAAGACAGATAGAAGCAGAGATAAAGATGATGGGGAAGACATGGAATGATATTAAAAGAATGGCAAAAAACAGAATGATTTGGAAAGTGTTTGTTGAAGACCTATGCACCACTGGGAGATAAAAAAAAAAGGTAGAATTCTCTATTTCTCTTTCTATCTTATCTTGCTCCTTTTTCTCTTTCTCTGTTCTTCTTTCCTTGCATCCATACCTCACTTTTACATACTCACTACTTCTACCTTTATTTCAATCTTCCTCTCTCTCTCTCTCTCTCTCTCTCTCTATCTATCTATCTCTCTTCCTTTGTCTTTAACTCTCTCTCTCTCTCTCCCTCACACACTTTATATGACTCTATCTCAAACAGAATCAACAATCAACAGTTTGCCCCACCGTTTCAATCTTTCATCACTATGGCCAGCCATATTACCTTTCTCTGGAAGTGAGCAAGCTCTCACCCATAGCCCTAATCTCATTAATCATTAATTAGAGAAAGCTAATGAGTCCAAAACCTAATTAATGCTCTCCGATTCTCAAACGAAACCATGCTGTCTCCATGACCACTTCTAACCCTCCACCCTCCCCTCCATTCTTCACCTCCCCTCTTTGTATCTCCCCCCTCATTGACAGATGAGAGAGCGCCCTGGTCGTACTCGCATTAAGCTCGTCACGGACTTTCACCATTAACCTCCAGGACAGCACCAGGTCTTTTGGCACGCGCCATCTGTCACCAAGACTTCCTCTTTTATTTATAGAACCTGTGTTTTAGGGTGGAAAAAACACTGATGTTAAACATACTAGATTTAAATCTTGTCCAAGATCTAATATACGATATTATTGTCAATGTTTATTTATATTCTCTATTGTATATTTGTGTGTGTGAGCGTGCTTTTCGTGCAGTTAATAAATCGGTGTTTTTTTAATGTAAAAAATTGATTTAAATTAAAATATTGCTGGGAAATTCGTTAAATAACACTATTTAACTTACAAGAAATAGGTAAAATTATATTATTTTGCATAAAAATAAACTACAAATACCTACATCAATGTGTGTGTGTATGTGTGTGTGGTGTGTGAGTAAAGACAAGTGAATCATATTAAAACATGTAAATGAATTTAAATATCTGGGAATAATGTTAATCTCAGATGGTAGATATACAACAGATGCGAGATGCAGGATGGCTCAGGCGAAAGCAGCTTACCAAAAAAATGAGGAAGATACCGTGCAATCCATTTTTTACAATAGAAACAAGAAAGAGTTCTTAAATGTTATGTAGAGCCGGTCTTAACATATAGATATGAATCATGGACAATAGGACAACAGACAAGAAAACCACTGGAGGCTGTAGAAATGTACTTTACAGAAGAATGTTGAGAATACTATGGACATCTAAAAAGAGTAATGAAAACGTTCTGAAAGAGGCCAGAGCAAAAAGAGAGCTAATTTCCAATATTAGGAAGAAACAATCATCATTTTTTGGTCATGTAATGAGAAGGGAACAGCTGGAATATATTGTGAAAAATTTGGAAAATTAAGGGATGAAGAAATAGAGCGAAGCAAAGACAAAAGATACCACACAGCTTAAGAGAATGGCTTGGCAGAAGGTCAACAACAGAAATGATAAATAACTGTCGAGATCGAAAGTTGTGGAGAGACATGATCACCTACGCCGGCAGGCTTGGTACTTGATGATGATGATTGCTAGCCTTCTTTCGTTCTCTTTCTGACAGTCTCCATTGTCAGTTACTACATATTTCAAATATACATAGTCTGTTACAGTTTCAAGTTCTTCACAAGTTAGTTACTAGAGATGTCAAATATACATAGTCTGTTACAGTTTCAAGTTCTTCACAAGTTAGTTACTAGAGATGTCAAATATACATAGTCTGTTACAGTTTCAAGTTCTTCACAAGTTAGTTACTAGAGATGTCAAATATACATAGTCTGTTACAGTTTCAAGTTCTCCACAAGTTAGTTACTAGAGATGTCAAAAATACATAGTCTGTTACAATTTCAAATTTTTCACTGTTGATGATGATTTTGGATTACTTAATATTTTGTCAGTGGATATTGTCTTAGATTATCTGTATGTTTAGAGGTTTTGCTCTATGCTCATATTGCGTTACCAATGTCAAACATGGACAATTCTTGATAGACACCAACGTTAAAGAAGAACGTTGAAATGAAATACATAAGTAAAACTGTGTGAAAAAAAACTAGAAGATAAGATGGGAAATACAGCTTGAGAAAAATGGAAGGTGTAACACAGGCAATTAACAATTGTGAGCAACAAAGAAACACATGTGACCAACATAAGTCCAACCACGCTGCAGCTCGAGCATATTACATGAAAACATTCGGCTTCAGAGAAAAATAGGAACCCAGAAAGAGATGAATAGACGGAATCAAATAGAAATTCAGTAGATTTGACATGACAACTCAAGCTACACAAATAGTGACGGTCAGGATATAACACATTCCTCTATTCCTCATCGCAGCAAGGCACAAGCAGTGGGTTCAAGAACGAAGAACGAAAAAACAACAACAACATATTATGTCCAGAAAACTAAATTCTGCTGCCAGAGATTAACATTAAAAAGAATGAAAACAAAAACTGTCATTATCTTATACAACTTCTCTGTGTCCTCCATTAATAATTTGACCAATCAAAAAAAAAGAAGAAAAAACCAACAAGAACATATTATGTCCAGAAAACTAAATTCTGCTGCCAGAGATTAACATTAAAAAGAATGAAAACAAAAACTGTCATTATCTTATACAACTTCTCTGTGTCCTCCATTAATAATTTGACCAATCAAAAAAAAAAGAAGAAAAAACCAACAAGAACATATTATGTCCAAAAAACTAAATTCTGCTGCCAGAGATTAACATTAAAAAGAATGAAAACAAAAACTGTCATTATCTTATACAACTTCTCTGTGTCCTCCATTAATAATTTGACCAATCAAAAAAAAAAGAAGAAAAAACCAACAAGAACATATTATGTCCAGAAAACTAAATTCTGCTGCCAGAGATTAACATTAAAAAGAATGAAAACAAAAACTGTCATTATCTTATACAACTTCTCTGTGTCCTCCATTAATAATTTGACCAATCAAAAAAAAAGAAGAAAAAACCAACAAGAACATATTATGTCCAGAAAACTAAATTCTGCTGCCAGAGATTAACATTAAAAAGAATGAAAACAAAAACTGTCATTATCTTATACAACTTCTCTGTGTCCTCCATTAATAATTTGACCAATCAAAAAAAAAGAAGAAAAAACCAACAAGAACAGGTCAACAGACGCACGTGCTGTGAAATGATTGGTAGGGAAGTCGACATGAAGATGGCGCCAAAAAAATGCGGGGCTGGTACTGTTATCTCCAATCTCACGTTTCTATTCTTTCTGTCGTCATTGTCGTGTAATCTTACAGACGATAATCGTCCAAATATAAACATAAAGCGTGGACTTTGATTATCTAGTTACCCTATTTCGTGTATGTAAACAGAAGACAGTAATTTTGCTGATGGAAAAGTAAGCGACTTATAGCCAACATCAAAACGCGTAATAACTACATGGGTGTAGAACCTGTTGTCCGTCCCAGCTTGTGTTTGAAGCGTGCGTCATGTCCAGATTAGTCAGGCACTTGAGTACTTGTAAGCTGTCACTTGACAGCGCTGAGAGACCGCTGACATTCAATAATACGTGGTGAAGGTGTACATCAGTCTACTGCGCCAAGTGGTTGTTCGTCTCACGCATGAAGCTGTGATGAGACATGCAGAAGTGGAATTACGACAAAATGGCAAACTCTTGCTTCTAATATTATCCGCAATTGTGTCACAGAATTACTTTCTTACATGCTTCATAGAGATTGCTTTCTTATTTGGTTCAAAAAGATTGCTTTTTTTTTTGCTTCATAGCAATTGCTTTCTTTTTTGCTTCATAGCAATTGCTTTCTTTTTTGCATCATAGAGATTGCTTTCTTTTTAATTCATAGAGATTGAGTTCTTTTTAATTTAAAGAGATTGCTTTCTTTTTTAATTCATAGAGATTGCTCTCTTTTTTTGCATCATAGAGATTGCTTTCTTATTTAATTCATAAAAAAGTAAAAGGAAAGTACCCCCGTCACGCCCAGTGGCGTATAGGGAATATGGTGTTAGTGACCATACATTTTACAGACCTTTGGCACATGATTTTTGGGGTAATGTGGTCGGTATTACGCCCATGCCGCTTCATTTTCCCTGAAAAAAATCAGGTACCCATTAATGACTGGGTGAACCCAGAAGCCGTCGGTTGGGATCGAACCCTACCTCTTGTCTTTTGTAGTCCAGTTCACTAACCACTGAGCTATCGTGGCTCCCTTCTTTAATTCATAGAGATTGCTTTCTTTTTTAATTCATAGAAATTTCTTTCTTTTTTTAATTCATAGAGATTGCTTTCTTTTTTTGCATCATAGAGATTGCTTTCTTTTTTGCATCATAGAGACTGCTTTCTTTTTTTGCATCATAGAGACTGCTTTCTTTTTTTGCATCATAGAGATTGCTTTCTTTGTTTGCATTATAGAGACTGCTTTCTTTTTTTTGCATCATAGAGATTGCTTTCTTTTTTTGCATCATAGAGACTGCTTTCTTTTTTTGCATCATAGAGACTGCTTTCTTTTTTTGCATCATAGAGACTGCTTTCTTTATTTGCATCATAGAGACTGCTTTCTTTTTTTTGCATCATAGAGATTGCTTTCTTTTTTTGCATCATAGAGATTGCTTTCTTTTTTGCATCATAGAGATTGCTTTCTCTTTTGCTTCTTAGAGATTGCTTTCTTATTTGTTTCATAGAATTTGATTTCTTTTTTGCGTTTGCAGATGAAGTTCCTAAAGACTTGAGACTTGGAACTGAATTTTTCGTGTTAATCCTTTTTTTATTCCCTGCCAGCCGTGTGCGCAGGGTGCTCTCGCCGCACAGGCAGATAATTCCTTCTTTGGAGGAACTCACTTTTTTTTTCCGTCGATGAGTAATTGACTTTTCTAGCCAGTCCTCACTGCAGAGACCAGGGGACACTTGTTTTTTTTCACAAATAAAAATTAAAATTGGTACAACCGGTATTTGAACTCACAACCTCTCTGTTCCGAGATCAACCAGTCCCACGGATTGCTTTCAGAATGTACTATTTGAAATTGTTCAGAGAATGATGTTTATGGAATTGCGACGTTCATTGTTCTCTTTGAAAACGAACATACAATCTCCCTTTTCTCTCAAATCTAAAAAAGTATTCAAGATCTAAAATTGTATAAATACTTAGGTCACCATATCAGGGATTTTCTCTTAAAATAAGCAATCATAAATTACTGTCATCGACCTCATTCAGCCATCGTTTTGCCAGATTACATCAACAATATTAATATTTATATTGTTTTAAAAACGAAAATCATTTATAGATACACGGCCTTTTGGTGAAATGTTCACATAGATATGTAGATATGTAGATATGTAGATGTGTAGATATGTAGATATGTAGATATGTAGATATGTAGATTGAAGTGAAGGGGCGAGGGGAGCAATGAAACGTGAGTCCCCCCCCCCAAAAAAAAAAAAAAAAAATCTCTCGCCTCTCTCCGCCTTACAAAATACTCTTACTTTGACGAATGTGTATTTTGTGCTCAATGCATTTTTTTTTTTTACTTTAAGACAAACTATTTATATACAGAGATGTCTCGTACTTCGAGCTTCATTTGTTTCAGGAGATCGTTCGAACTCCGAGTTCTTCGATGTGTGAATCAATAATTTGTTATAGAAATAATGTAAAATTAATTAACTAGTTCCTAGATCCTAAACAACACCCATTTCTATAAACTTAAAGAGCAAATACATTTCATATAAGGTAAAATTAATAGAATTAAATTTATGAAATAATAAAGTGAAACGTATTAACAATAAATAAACTATGTAGATCAATGCACTCCGAGATGTGGGAAGAGCACAGGACTTCGACAAACATAGATCAACGTCGCTTCTTCCGATGATGGAAATGGGAGTTAAGATGGGCACAGCCAGAAATGAGAAACTTGGTGGCCGTGTAAGAAGACTTATCAACCAACATAGAACTGGAGTCGTCAGTCGCTGGACACTGCGGGAATTGCTGAGGAGGGGATCTGAGCACCTATGGACATGTTCGGAGTGCAATGATGATGACCCGCAAATAACTCAATAACTCAATAACTCAAACTATGTAGATGCAATGTCTCTCTTCTTCTTTTCTCTTTCTCACTGATACCGAAAAGGTGTCGTGGTTTATAGCATTTGTCGTTCTTGAGCTGCTCGAACTGTCTGAATTAGTGACTTTCCTTTGTTGTTACATGTCTCTATCACTGTATCTATCCATCTTCTTCTGGGTCTTCCTCTTGGTCTTTTTCCATGCTTTCTCGAGAAGAACGCCCTTGATGGTGATTGGTAAGGATTCATTCTGACCAGGTGGCCAAACCATTTAAGTTGTTGTTGTTCTATATATTCTTGGCAGGTTTTTAATCCTACCATTCTTCTTATGGTTTCATTTGGTATTCTATCTCTTCTTGTGTTGTTTGTTACTTTTCTCAAGCATTACATATAACATGTATTGATATTTCTTAAATGCGATTTAGAAAGGGTCCATGTTTAACTTTCATAGCACAAAATTGGTATGAAAACGTTATTTATCATTTGTTGTTTAGCTGCTCTAGAAATGTTTGGATGTCTTAAGAATGATGAAAAGCTGGTATGTGACAGCATTTGCTTTTTTTAAATGTTATATAATAAAATTAAAATTGCATTTACTGCAACTTAGTGGGGAAAAAGTGATGTCTTGTGCTACTGCTGGAGAAGAAGGGAAAGGTTAAAAACAAAAACTATCTTCTCAGCATTTGTCTACTACTGAAGAAGATGAAGTTTTAAAACAACTAAAAATAAAAAGAAAACTACTAAGTACAATTAAGACAAGACAAATGAAATTGTTGGGACACATTAGAAGACACAATAGCCTACTAAAAGTAATATTGGAAGGGAAAATACAAGGTAAAAAAGGCAGAGGCAGAACAAGACTAACATGGACGGGTAACCATCATATAATAATCAAATGATGGACAAGTCAATCTATGACAACCTGCACCATCAAAGCAAGAAACTGTGTGGAATGGCGGCGATCCATGGTAGCCAACCTTCGTTGCGGAGACGGTACTCGATGATGATGATGGAGAGGATGAAAGTATAAGACCGCAGACTAAACCCGCTTGTCCAGTGCAGTCACCACGAGGTGTTCAGGCTTTAGTTTTTTTTTGTTTTACCTCCGACAGAAAATAAACGTGTAACCCTACCGGGATTCGAACCCACGTTCTCCTGGTTTTGAGCTCGACAAGTTATCGATTCGGTCACTCGGCTACTATTTAGAATGGAAAGAACAAAGAACAATAGACACGCCGAAGCAGGATCGAACCTGTACTCCTCATCACAGCTCCTTGACACGAGAAACAAACACTAGATCTCACAGCCAACTAAGCTACCTAAAAAGAAGTAGTTATCATAGGCGATGTCTTTCACGCATGTGTACTCATGATAATAGCATAGGGTTTGTTCTGTTGTTGATTATTTGTGATTTTTTTTTTCCGGTTGTTGTAAACATACCTCTTAACCTGATTCGCTGATCTATCGCCTCGGAAGTTTCCCTCCATAATAATATTCAATGAAAAAATATTTACCTCTTATGCTTAGAAATGGAATTCCCTTCTGTACTCAAACTAATGAGTTGTACTTTGTGTTCTCTCAGACTGTTATGTCTATTTGTGGTGCTTGTGGTTGTGAATTTTGGCTCATTTCATCTCTTTTCTTCTTGTTTCGCCTCAAATGTCTATCTATATATTGTCCTTTTCGAGCCGAAGACGGCACATGGGGCAGAATTACAATATCAAAAACAGAAGCCTTGCGTGCCAAAATGGCACATATTGCAGAGATCACTGCTTCTAAAATCTATGGCTTTGTTTCCATAACAATACTTTTTACAATGACAGCTTGTCAAGCCATCGATCTACCTCCTTAGTCGGCTCTTACGACATGCCTGGAAGGTCACAGTGTCACTATTCTTTACTTCCCACATAATGAGGCACCGGTAACACACGCTCAAATGTGCCGGCCACATATACGCAAGGCGAAAAAGTCCTTTACTTCCCACATAATGAGGCCCCGGTAACACACGCTCAAATGTACCGGCCACATATACTCCAGGCGATAAAGTCCTTGACTTCACCGCAATCTGTGATGTTCCAAACTTCCCTTATGCTTCGTTGTTGCCTCGCACTTCTTGAATGATATATTCAACAGGTATTGGTTACACATAATCAAACACACCAAAAATAACAACAACAATAACAACAACAAACATACGTGTGGAATTTACTGATGACGCGACAGTTGGCATTTCTCATTGCACTTGCGTAATGTAGAAGCATCGTTGGAACTCCGGAACACATTTTAGGACTGTTTTCCATGCCATGACACCAAGCTATCCAGTATTTTCTCTCTTTGTCGCCCGCGATCTCTCCTTCCTTTTATTTTGCCAGTTGTAACCAAGTATTCCAACTTTCCTCTTCTCATGATGTGCCAAAAAATGTTGATTGTTTCTTTCTGATGTTTTTTAGGAGTTCCCTTTTTTATGTTGGCCTATTTGAGATATTCTTCATAGGTCTTTTTCGTGTCGTAGAGATAGTTTTTAATAAGGAGTGGCCGTCGCCTTGCATTAGATTGTTCTGCATTTCTTCAGAATCCTATTTTATTTTTATCCAAGTCTAAACATTTCTTTTGAAAATCTAAACATAAACATAAAGAGAAGAAAGTGTATATGCCCAGCTAGCTGTGGGCACATTGCTGTTATAAAGGTGTTTTACGATTGTAATAATTAAACGCTGACTTGAAGTCCGCCCTGAAACTTGGGATGAGCTTTCTTCTTCAAGGCTTTTCAATTGGCCCAGCGACTAATAATGGCCTCCTGTGTCCTCCTTTTGATTTGATAATAGCCAGGGGAAGTTTCTGCTCCTGGAAAATCCGTTTGCTTGGTGCTCCAAAAGTCAACAGCCCTGACCTTGCTGATTGTGTCCGAGTGAAGTTTTATGGTGACCTGGCTCATCACAGAGACTCTCCGATTTCGGGCGCAAGTTTTGGGGAAGCCATCTTGACCTCGTCAATTATTCCGGTCCACCATGCTCCTGAAGCAATCCCACAATACCCTCAACTTTTTGCTCACTATCATTTCTAGATATAAATTGATCACTGAGAATTTCACATTTAGGAAATTACTAAACGTTAATTATAGTATCATATTTAGGAAATTACTAAGCGTTAATTAGTATCACATCTAGGAAATTAATAAGAGCTATTAGTATAACATTTAGGAAATTAATAAGACCTATTAGTATAACATTTAGGAAATTAATAAGAGCTAATTAGTATAACATTTAGGAAATTAATAAGACCTATTAGTATAACATTTATGAAATTAATAAGAGCTATTAGTATAACATTTAGGAAATTAATAAGACCTATTAGTATAACATTTAGGAAATTAATAAGAGCTATTAGTATAACATTTATGAAATTATAAGAGCTATAGTATAACATTTAGGAAATTAATAAGACCTATTAGTATAACATTTAGGAAATTAATAAGAGCTATTAGTATAACATTTAGGAAATTAATAAGACCTATTAGTATAACATTTAGGAAATAATAAGAGCTAATTAGTAACATTTAGGAAATAATTTTTTAAATGGCTCATTAGGTATTGTTCTAAAGTCACTTCATTCAACTGCACACTTCTTTTTAGGCAATGCAATGAATGCATCCACCCTCTGTGGCTTTTATTTTTTTTAGTCATTTTCTTTATTTCTGTGTGAAATCCTCTTAGTTGTTTGCTTTCCATAGTTTCTATTTATATTCATTTTGTATCTCATTATCTATTTTATTATATTGGGCAGTGTTCTTCGCTTGTCTCCTTTCTTCCATTTTTTTCTAAGATTGTGTTAGTTATCCATTTTTGTTTTTGTTCTTTTCTCTTTTGGGTAAGTTGTCGCAGGTTTCTTGTATGCTTTTCTTATGCATTGCCATTTCGTTGTTACTTTTTCATCAGGATTTTCTCTTCTGTATTGTTCAATTCCTTCTTCTAGCAGCTTCTGGTATGTGTTCTTTATATCTTTTGTGATCTTTTTGATTTAACTCTGTTATATCTAGTGGATTTGTTGATGAATTAGACTTTTGCTTGTTTCTCTTTAGTTTGATTTTCATTTTAATCATTACAGGATTTGATCTGAATTAATATTTGCTCCTGGGTAGGTTTTGGTTTTCTTTACCCTGTTACGGAACCTTTTTTTATCATTATGTAGTCTATTTGATTCTTCCTCTTATCTCCAGGGCTTTTCCATGTGTATAGTTTCTTTTTTCTTGCTCAAAGTAGGTGTACATATTATCAGCCTGTTTTCTTCACAGAATTGTATTAATCTTTCTCCTCTGTCATTCTTTTTCCTAACCCATGATTTCCTATAATGAATGGTCTTATATCTACCTTTTCCTATTTTAGCGTTCATGTCACCCATTACAATCAAGATGTCTGAAGATTTCACTTGCTTCATAACTTTATTTAGGTCTTCATAGCATGTCTCTATTTGTTCATCTGTGTAGTCTTGAGTAGGTGGATATGTCTGTATTATTGCTATGTCGAATGGTTTTGCTTTCACTTGAGTAGTATAATCCTATCACTGTATGTCCAGTGGTTACTTATATATTTTTGTAGCTCTCTTTTTATCAGTATTCCTACCCCTCTTTGATGTTCTGTTGTATTTCCTGAGTATATAAATGTATATTTTTCGTCTTCTATAATGATAGATCACCTACGTAAATAATGATATTTATGAAGGACCGAATGATGTGGAGATGTGCAAACCGGCATGGTTCTAATGATGATGATGAGACTTTTTCTCTGTGCCTAATCATTTTGATTTCTATATTTTATGATGATGATGAGACTTTTTCTCTGTGCCTAGTCATTTTGATTTCTATATTTTATGAAGTCGTTCTTTACAATTCACGGTAAACAAAAAATACTTGTTCCTCCTTATATCTTAATGTAACTTTCTTTCTGTCTCTTTCTGTCGTTCACCCAATGACCACTGAAGGAATAGACCGTCATATTTGCCATCCGTCCTTAAAAAGACGTTAAGTGGCGTATATACGTTGTGTTGTGGTTTATTTACGCCTTTCAGTTCAACATATCCGACTTCAGCACGGCATTTCTGAGTGACGAGTTTGCCTTCCATCTTCAAACCCTACTGGACAGTCTGTTTCCAGGACCAAGCAGCAGGGTCTTGGTCAGCTGTGTTGTTCGTCGATCCAGACACATACAATCAGCTATGGATAAGTGACCTAAAAGATTGACAGGACAAGCTACACTTTTCGGCAGAAGCCTCCGTCAGGTATAACAACAAATATATACAAATTAAACACAAATATAACAACAAATATGTACAAATTAAACACAAATATAACAACAAATATATACAAATTAAACACAAATATAACAACAACTATGTACAATTAAACACAAATATAACAACAACTATGTACAAATTAAACACAAATATAACAACTATGTACAAATTAAACACAAATATAACAACAAAATATACAAATTAAAACAAATATAACAACAAATATATACAAATTAAACACAAATATAACAACAAATATACAAATTAAACACAAATATAACAACAAATATATACAAATTAACACAAATATAACAACAACTATGTACAAATTAAACACAAATATAACAACAAATATATACAAATTAAACACAAATCCGCCCGTCGCTGCCGCCATGTTGTGTTTTCTATCTATCTATCTATTGACCTTTCGAGCCGTAACGGCCATAGGGCGTAGACCAAGATACACCTTCTCCTATATGAATTTTGTTCTAGCAGTTTTCTTTAAAGATATTTTATAAATCTCGCCATCTGTCTCTGTTCTGTGCAAGCAGTTCTATCTCATTGAGGGAGCCGATTCCTGCTGCTCTTGCCTCTCTCATCAATGTTCTTCTCAGTGTCTCCCTGGGTCTTCCTCTTTTTCTTTTACCTGTTGTTTCCCATATGAGGGCTTGCTTTGCTATTCGATTATTATCTCTTCTCATCACATGTCCAACATATGACCATCGTTCTTTTCTTTATTACTGAAGATATTAGTGTTGATTGGCGATTTCTTAATTTCCTCGTGTTTTGAATTCGTTCCATTCTATACCAAGTATTTTCCTTAGACATTATTTTCGAATGCGTTCAACTTTGTTTCTATATCTCTTGTTGTTTTCAGCTTTCACACGCATACGTAAGGGTTGATAGTACATTTGATTTGAATAGCCTAAGTTTTGTGTTTGTGCTAATGAGTTTTGATTTCACAACTTCAAGGCTTCTGAAAGACATTGCTGCTTTAGCCAGTCTGATTCTAATTTCTTTGCTCGTATCCCTTCTCGATCAATGTGACTTCCAAGATAGATAAAGTGATCGATCTCTTCTACTGGTTGTTTTCATGTATATTTTGTCACTTGTTGGAATTAAATTTTCATGACTTTAGTCTTTTCATGATTGACCTCAAGCCCAATTTTGCTGGCTATTGATGATAGTTCATTTGTGTTTTCCTGCATCGTTTTTATCTGACTGCTGATGAAACTATGTCATCAGCAAAGTCGAGGTCCTCCAAATGGTCTCCTTGTATCCATTCGATGCCTTTATTACCAGTGCAGCATTTCTTCATTATGAAGTCCATAACAATTCCAAATAACAAGGGCGATAAAATACATCCTTGTTTAACCCAGTTTCTATTGGGAACATTCGCTCAGTCCTTCCTCTGTTCGAACTGCACATGTGTAACATCATACATGTCTTTGATAATATTTATGATTTTTTATGGTAAACCATATGCTTCAGAATTCCACAAAGAATCTCTATGAATACTATCAAATGCTTTTTGAAGTCGATGAAGTTAGTACAAAAGGTTTTTGCTTTTCAATATGTTCCTCCAATATAAGTCAAGTAATATGTGTTTTCTGGCTTGGGTTTAATTTGATGATGTGTTTAATTTGTATAGTGTTTTTTTTAAATATAAAGCTGATAACATCTTGTGCCCAACACTTTATTTGTCTTTTCTTTCTTTTATCTTAGCTGCTGTATACCACTTTAGGTTTATTGTATATGTTCCCTACAGGTAGACTCACGGCCCTTATAATGGTTCATATTTGTATGGTTATGGTTATGGTTATTCGAAGGCCCCGGTATCACTGCAAACGGATAGAAATCCCTAATTGCTCAACCGCCAGTGCCAGTGGAATCATCCGAATTAACATCTCATCGAATAACCAAACAAAGGCAGTTGCAGTCCCCATCGTAACAAAAACAGTACAAGTCAAAAGACATGAGGTGTATTATAGCACCGACAGTGAACGCAGCTGAAATGTGCTTCGTCATACTATATAATCATTCATCGTAAGCAGTCTGAATATAGAAACATAATTCGGATGAAACACACAGCTCACGGTGTGCACAGAGCTCTACATAGTAGCTTCGGCAGCAAGCCGGATTTGGAATATGAGGAAACTGTAACTAGAAACACTTTTCTGGTAAAGGTATAGTACGAGACTTGAACCGGCGTCTTAGCAAGCGAGTTTCCACCCATATGTGCTCGGCCGTCTATCCAGAAATGTACGGATATTTCTGTATAGTGTCGCCTCAAGCATCGAAACTCAGATGCGAAGCGACATTCCTCACCTTCCCAGGGTAATACCCTGGTACCCATTTCTGCCAACGGCTGGGTCGACCATGGGGGTATTTTGTTTTCCAACCACGAGTACAATTCACACTGACTCCCAGCGGGAATCGAACACGGGTTGTCCGAACGTCGGTGGTCCAGTCGGGTGGTTTTCCCAACTAGACTACCGAGGCTCCCAGACTTTTCAGACAGTGCCTCAACGGTTTCCTGTCGTCTATCTGCCGTATTGACCGAAAGTCTGAATATTTTGTATATTTCATATTTGTGATTTTCTCATATAATTATTAAACAGTCTAGTATATATTATGTGATGTATTTGCTTTAATCCATTGTAGTTTTCAGTTTTGAATATAAATGTCGTATCTATGCACTGTCCAATAGCCTTGAGAATATTACTTTACATTCAAATACTGAGATAGTATTAAGTTACAGCGCACACATTTGAATTAATAGCAAACATATACTTTACATTCAAATACTGAGATAGTATTAAGTTACAGCCCACACATTTGAATTAATAGCAAACATATTAAATGTAAATAGTGTACCAATATGAGGTTACAGGTCACGTAAACTTGCCAGGAGGTGAGACGCATGTGAAAACACAACACTGAGCACTAGCCCTCGATTCTTGACTACCTGGCTGCCTTTTCTCTCGGTCTCTACTCACGTGGCCAGACTAGACTTGTTAGTCCGTGTCTAGTGGCACCGCAAAGAGGTGGAGTAGTATTTTGATAGTTCTGGTTCATCGATCGCTACAGAAGCATTCAGCTACTACTCGCTGGTAGCTTTCATATCTGCTGCCGAATGTCGGCTTCACTCCCTTTTAAAGTCTAACTTTTAATGATGTCAAATGATCAATTCATTTTAGAGCCTTCATGTAAACAACAAATAAAAATAATTTATATTTTATACAATTGTGGTTTCTGTTTCACTGCACGGTAAGTGTTTAGTTGACACATTGGTGATAATGGGAAATGTAAACGTGCGCTTGCAGGAACACAGCCCGTGCTTTTATTCGCCGTGTCTGTGTTTCTCTTTCTTATATTTGTATTTTGTTTGCCATATTTAATTTTCTCGTACATCCGGTCCAGATGTTTGCCTTCTGTCGTGATTTGTTGTCCGAATACATCAAACTCTAAACTGTTTACAACCGGCGCACTTTTTCTTATTTACTTTTTTAACAGTACATAGTTTGTAATTGTATCCACTACGATATTTTGTGGCTCATTTTTGAACAAAAAATGCACATTGTGTATAAATGATTGTTTTCCTTCATTTGTCTGCGTTCTGTTCATCTACTGCACCAACATTGACAGATGGTGGGAGAGCTATATATAAAGTGCTGCTTTATGTTCAATATGAACGGGTCACTGTGTACAACAATATCAAGGAGAGCTAGATCACTTAAGGACAACGAACGACTGCACCGAAAAAAAAGCGAGTCAATGATATGAATAGTTCAGAGACGGATATATTCCAACAATGGGAGCAAAAAGTGCATAAAAACTGCAATAATTTATTTATAAATGAAACAAATGTACAAATATACAAATGTTACAAATGCTACAAGCAAAGAGTTGTGTGTGTATATATATATATACACACTGCTGCGATATATATCATCATGTGCCTTACCGTTGGTGTAGACTATCATGTCCTTCCACAGTATTTTATCCGCAGTGGATCGTATAATTTCTGTTGTTGACTGTTTGCCATGCCATGACACCAAGCTATCTAGTATCCTCTGTCTTTCTCGTTCGCGATCTCACTTTCCCTGTATTTTGCCAGTTGTAACCAAGTACTCCAACTTTCCTCTTCTAACGATGTGCTCGAAAAATCCCAATTGTTTCATTCTGACGATTTTAAGAGTTCCCTTATCGTATTGGCCTCTTTGAGAATGTCCTCTGTAGTCTCTTTAGCTGTCCAGGGAACTTTCAACATTCTTCTGAAAAGTCCCATCTATCTTTTGCCTCTAATCGTCTTATCATTTGTTTAACTACTTTCCATGACTCGCTTCCATAGGTCAGAATTGGTTCTATATAGCGCCGATGGACTTTCTTTCTCACTTCTATTGACATTGATTTGTTACAAAAGATGTTTTTTCTGAAATGTTTTTTTTTTTTTTTTCCTGAGCTATTCTGCTTTTTATTTGTGTAGCGCATCTCCCATCTGATGTTATTATTATGTCGAAGTATTTGACTTTCCACACTTGTTTCAGATGTGTCCTGTTTATTTTTATGTTGCATGGGTGTGATGATTGTTCTTATTTCTTAGATTTGACCATTACTTCTATTTTATTACTATTCAGATTGAGACCTTTCTTTTTGCTTTACATATTTACACTGTATGTCCCGTAACACTTTTAAAATAACTAAACATTAGTCCAGAAACTTACGTTCAGTGGTTGCGCAATATTTCAGTGGTTAGTGAACTAGACTACTAAGTACAAGAGATTGGGTTTGATTCTGATCACCGGTTCCCAGGTTCACCCAGCCTTAAATGGGTACCAGATTCATTTTTTGAGAATGTAAAACTAAATATCGATCACATTACCCCAAAAAAAGTACTCCAAGGGTCTATAAAAAATTATGGTCATAAAAGCCATGTTTTCTATGCGCCACGTTCTCTATGCGCCACGTTTTCTATGACGTGTCTGGGCTCTTTACTTTTCTTTACGTGCAAAACATACGTGCTCTGTGTGTACTCAAAGTGGGAGCAAAGACGCTGTACTCTATCACGCATGTCGTAAGATCTGGCTAATGAGGTTCGGGCATGTGGCTGCCTACCCTGTACTGTAAAAAAAAAATATGCTGTCAAAACTTCACAAACATAGACAAGTCAAATAAAGAGGGGGGAGCGGGAAATGTAATTCTGCTAAATAGATCATGTAAGGGCTCTGTCTAAGATTAAGAAATAAACTACGCAAATCAGGGAAGGCTGCAAGGAATCTGGGTCGCTAACCTACTTTTTGTTTACCTTCAGAATTGGTGCCTGGAGTGAGCGTGCTCTAAAAGAGGAGAGAAGTCCTACAGAGACAGCAGAAAGTAAAGGCAAAGTAAAGGTAAAGTACGGGACTTGAACCGGCGTCTTAGCACGCGAGTTTTCACCCATTTGTGCTCGGCCGGTTATCCAGAAATGTTCGGAGATTTCTGGATAGTGTCGCCTCAAGCATCGAAACTCATGATGCGAAGCAACATTCCTCTCCTTTTCCTGGTACCCATTTCTGCCAACGGCTGGGTCGACTCGACTGTGGGGTATTTTTTCTTCCAACCACGCGTACAGCTCACACTGCTTCCAGCGGGAATCGAACACGGGTTGTCTGAACGTCGGTAGTCCAGTCGAGTGGTTTTCCCAACAAGGCTACCGTGGCCCCCAATACCGAGAACAGCAGCAGAAATGGAAGTCAAGCGAGAGTGTTACACAACAGCCCTTTTTGGGATTCCATAGAAGAAGAGATAAAGGGAAAAGCCACAATATACTTGGAGAGGACAGATGCAAGATGAGATGCAGAAGACAGCGAAGACATGATGCCATCTTAAGGGGACAGTACCAAACAGAAAGGCTTGAAATGTAATTGTTGAAAGCTGTTGATATAATAGGTTCCGTTTAGATGTACTAAATATAATTAATAAGAGAACAATATAAGGTGTATCACTCGCCACGGAACACGACGTGCGTCTGACGGCGTTACCACTAATGAGAACATTGTGAATACATCTGAAGCGAAATAGCGTCATTCTAAAGAAAAGTGACGTCATCGCAACTCTTTCAGTACGGACAGTTTTTATCAATGCAACGGAAGAGGTTTCGCATAAAAAATGTTTCATAGTTTTAAATGCCAATCTACATGTTTATATTTATCTAACACACAATATATTAGATATGAATTTTGAGATAATTGAACAAGGAATCATATCTCACCACTACCAAGATGATACAAGACATATACAAAGAATATGGTTTGATGGCGGTTTACACTAATCAAATTGACATTGACGTGAAGAGACACAACGAAGCCGATGGTGCTGGATAGAACACACACTGTGAAAGCCAACTGAAAGTATTACAAAATAGGCCCTCTTTTGGAATCCCCAAGGAAAAAAGACAAATAGGAAGACCAAATTATTTTTGGAGAAGACAGATGGAAGCAGAGCCAAAGTTGATGGCTTGCGCCAGCATTCATGAATCAGAACCATCCAGGCCGAACTACACCTCTTCGAGGTGCCTCCAGAAACAGACTATCATGTCTAACCTGGCCAAGCGAGTAGGAATTGAGGAGGGAAGACAACCCGGCACTCAAAAAAATAATGTTGAAGTCGGATGTGTTGGGCTGAAAGGCTCAAATATCACTGATCTAATGCAAACTTCAACACAGCTTATCCCCACCCACTTAACGTCCTTATAAAGGCGGATGATAAAAGGAGAATTAATCCCTTTAGCAGTGATCGGGTGACCAAGAAAGCGAAAGAAAGATAACACAACATTTTTTTGTTCATCACCATTAGGTGACATCTCCGTCTCAGACCGCCTCAGTCACCATATCGCGTTTAATAAAACCTCTGTGGTGTCTTAACTGTTAGTGTGTCCTAACGCAAGCTTCTCGTGGCAGGCCCCGATGCTGAGGAGTACGTGTTCCATCAAGCATTCGGCTGTCAATTGTTCTTTGTGGGATGCCTATTGTTCTTTGTGAGTTGTCTATTATTCTTTGTGAGTTGTCTATTGTTCTTTTTAGGCTGTCAATTGTTCTTTTTGGGCTGTCTATTTTTCTTTGTGGGCTGTATATTGTTCTTTGTGAGTTGTCTATTGTTCTTTTTAGGCTGTCAATTACTCTTTTTGGGCTGTCTATTGTTCTTTGTGGGCTGTCTATTGTTCTTTGTGGGCTGTCTATTGTTCTTTGTGGGCTGTCTATTGATCTTTTTAGGCTGTCAATTGTTCTTTTTGGGCTGTCTATTATTCTTTGTGAGTTGTCTATCGTTCTTTTTAGGCTGTCAATTGTTCTTTTTGGGATGTCGATTGTTCTTTGTGGGCTGTCTATTGTTCTTTGTGGGCTGTCTATTGTTCTTTGTGGACTTCCAATGTTCTTTGTGGGCGGTCAATTGCTCTTTATAAGCAGTCTATAGTTCTTTGTGGGCTGTCTAATGTTCTTTGTGGGCTGTCTATTGTTCTTTATGGGCTGTCTATTGTTCTTTATGGGCTGTCTATTGTTCTTTGTGAGTTGTCTATTGTTATTTTTAGGCTGTCAATTGTCCTTTGTGGGCAGTCTATTGTTCTTTGTGGGCTGTTTATTGCTCATTGTGGGCTGTCCATTGCACTTTTGTGGATTGTCTATTGTTTTCTATTATTAATAATTTGTGGATATTTCTGAGGCATTTAAACATACATGTTCCGTTCAAGTGATTATTTGTTTCTAGCCAGATCTCCCACTTCTTCTGTTGTCAATCTCAATGTCTTCTTGATTGCTGTCTTGAAACCAGAAACCTTTCAAAGAAAGAAAATTAAACAGGGTAAATGAGGCAGAGGTTAGCAATGGCTCATGTGAAATGTTAGTTTTAAGAAATTAAAAGTAGTTGAAGAGAAATCCATGATAGTTAGTTGTAAATGGGAAAACTAAAGTTGATGATGATGATTATGATGATGATGATTATGATGATGATGATGATTATGATGGTCGTGGTGGTGGTGATATTGGGGATGATGATTATGATGGTCGTGGTGGTGGTGATATTGGTGATGATGATTATGATGGTCGTGGTGGTGGTGATATTGGTGATGATGATTATGATGGTCGTGGTGGTGGTGATATTGGTGATGATGATTATGATGACGGTGTTGATGATGGTGGTGGTGATGGCGGTGATTTTGATGATGACGTGCGTGATGATGGTGATGATGATGGTGATGGTGTAGTTGTTTGATGATGATGGAGATTTTGATGATGATGCTGGTGGTGGTGGTGGTGATATTGGTGATGATGATTATGATGATGGTGTTGATGATGGTGTTGATGATGATGATTGTGGTGATGGTGGTGATGATGGTGGTGATGATGGTGGTGATGGTGTTCTTGTTTGATGATGATGGTGATTTTGATGATGATGATGATGATGAGGATGACGACGACGTTGATGATTCTGGTGATGATGTTAATGATGATTGTGTCGGCGATGTAGATTCTTTTACCAGTAACTAACAATAACAAAAATCTCGAACACTTTTCATCATCATCATCATCATGTACCCTGCCGGTTGGCGTAGGCGATCATGTCCCTCCACAATGTTCTATCTACAGTGCATCGTATCAGTTCTGTTGTTGACTTGTTTTCACCGAACACTTTTACATAAGTTTAAACATTTACCGGCTTCGCAGCAAATAAAAAAAACTGTTAATGCACAGTTCAAGTCAATGGGTCAGTGATAAAAGCAGTCAATGAGCTCAAATATAAATGAATGATATTATAATCAGATGGTAGATGTACAGCAGAGGTGTAGTGCAGAATCATCATCATCAACCACGATGTCTGCTGGCGTAGGTGATCATGTCTCTCCACAACTTTCGATCTCGAAAGTTTTTTTTTTTTTTTTTTTTAATCATTTCTGTTGTTGACCTTTGCCAGGCCATTCTCTTAAGCTGTCTCGTATCTTTTCTCTTTGCTTCCCTCTATTTCTTCGTCCCTCAATTTTCTCAGTTGTTACAATATATTCCAGCTGTTCCCTTCTCATAACAAAAATGATGATTGTTCTTCCTAATATTGGATATTCGCTCTCTATTTGCTTTGGTCTCTTTCAGAGCGTTTGCATTGCTCTTCTTAATTGTCCATTGTTGTATTCTTAACATTCTTCTGTAAAACTACATTTCTACAGCATCCAGTGATTTTCTTGTCTGTTGTCCTGCTGTCCATGATTCACATCCATATGATAAGACTGGCTCTACATAACATTTAAGAACTCGTTTTCTAATGGCAAAATATAGGGAAGGAAATATAGTGGAAGATACAAACGGAAAATCGTATATGACTTAACAGTCTGCCATAGAAAGAGATCAATAGTATAATTTATTCTTTTTCTTCTTCCTTCTTCTTCTTTCCTTCCTCATCTGCCTTTCAGCGTCGAGGGGAGATATAATTTGCGGTCTTTTGCTCTTCTGTTCGCTTCTTCTGCTGTTATGTTTCCTAGAGCTTCTAATATTCCATCGACCCATCTTTTTCGTGGTCAACCCTTGGGTCTGGTGTTCTCACAACGTATGTTGAAGGCTCGTTGTGTTGTGTTTTGTTCTTTCTGCCTTGTCACGTGGCCAAACCATTTTATCTGTTGTTTCCTTATATATTATATGGCGGGGGCTATTTCTAGCTTTTTTCTCAGTTCTTCATTTCTGATCTTATCTCTCAGACTGTTTCCTGTCAATGGTCTAACACATTTCATCTCTGTAGAGGTTATTTTTCCTTATTGTTCTTGCATCTAGTGTCCAGGTCTGGCATTGGTAGCACAACGTTGGGATGAAGATTGTGTTGTATAGTGCTCGTTTTGCCTCCAGAGTTATTTCCTTGTTGGACAATAGTGGTGATAACTGTCAAATGATTTGACAAGCTTTGTTGCATCTTGATTCTAGGAACATTGGGAGATCATGATGGATTTCCTATTTTGGCATGGCCTTTGATGTTGTTTATTTTCTCTTATCTTGTCAGTTTTGTTGACAACTCTTTATAGTGCTAAATAATTAGCAGTTGCAAGAGAAGGAAATCAGTACATTAACACATTCATTACAGCGGGTAGTAGGACGTCTTGTAGTTATAGTAACCTTTAGACTTATTTCATTTTTAATTTTTTAAAAAGGACGTGGACCCCGCCCGTGCGCTGTCGAGGCGCGAAAGGGGAGTAAAGAATAGTGGCGCTGTTTCCTTCCAGGCATGTTCGTAAGAGGCGACTAAGAAGGGTTGGGCATGGGACTGGCTATCCTGTACTGTAAAACAATAAGTCTAAAAAAAACTCACAAATATGAAACAACAGACCCTTTTTTGGAGTCCCCAAAGAAAAAGATAAAGTGGAAGACAAAAATATTCTTGGAGGAGACGGATGGAAGCAGAGATGAAGATGACGTGGAAGCAGAGATGAAGATGACGTGGAAGCAGAGATGAAGATGACGTGGAAGCAGAAATGAAGATGACGTGGAAGACATGGAATGAGCTTAAAAGAATGGCAAGAAACAGAACGGCTTGGCTCCACAGGGAACTGAAAAGAAGAGAAAGAGGAGGGTCATCGAGCCAGTTGTGTTTGAGAGCGTGTATACATTTCTAATTAGATTTGTCCAAATACTGGATTGAATTATTCACATTTTTGTTTGATTGTCCACAGGTTTTCACGACACTCAAACTGAAATGTGCGTTTTGGCCATTTTTTGGTATCTCGTAATTTGTGTAGCAAAGAACTTTCTGCAAGGAACTGTGAAATGAGCGAGAAGGAGAGGTAGGCATAGAACGAGATGGGAAGATAACATCAAAGTATGGACCGGTCTTGACCTCGCTGTATCAATAAAAATTGAAGTCTGTCAATAGTTACTCAACGATGCTCGTGGTTACGGGATGATGAAGAACAAGAACAAGAAGAACAAGAAGAACAAGAAGAACAAGAGAACATGGTAGAACAGCGGATAGTAAACTGGTCATTGAGCGGATGATGACGTCGTCCTGTTTCCTCGATCTAGGCAGTTTCTGAGTTCACCGAGCTTTACAAGAAGCGGAAATCTTTTCTAGGAAAAAAAGACGGTACTGGTGTAGTGCTGACAACTAGTAGCCTCCATTAGTCATAGCTTACTATGGATTTTGCAGCGCCTCTAGAAATTTTTTTTTTTTCTTTTCCATATCCGTGTACTTGGTTACAACTGGCAAAATAAAAGGAAAGAGAAATCGCGGACGACAAAGAGAGAAAATACTGGATAGCTTGGTGTCATGGCATGGAAAACAGTCAACAACAGAACTGATACGATGCACTGTAGATAGAAGATTGTGGAGGGACATGATCGCCTACGCCAACCGGCAGGGTACATGATGATCCGTGTATTCTTTTTTTTCCTTTGAATCTGTTTGCTTCTTGCTTGAGTTGCAGTTTTAGAGTTTGTTTCCAAAGATTGCGGTCTGCAGCTATTTCTTCCCAGGCTGAAGGGTTTATGTTCAGAGTCTTGATGTCACGTTTACACACGTCTATAAATCGGAGTTTTGGGCGCCTCCTAGTTCTTTTGCCATCTACTAGTTGTCATTAAAGTATATCTTTTAGTATGCTGCTATCTTTCAAACGGTGTACGTGGCCAAGTCAGCCTAAACTACGTTTTTTGAGCAGCGTGTAGATGTTCAGGAGGCCTGTGCGTGTGAGAACCTCCAAGTTAGTCACATTGTTCTTTTTCCAGGTTGTACTAAGAATACGGTACTGACATCGCATGTGGAATGCATTTAGCCTTTTAGTGTTGGCTACATATTATAAAAAAATGTGGCAATGTTAAAGAAACAATGTGAGCATTATCAGCATACATTTTGTACGTTCAGAGAGTTTCTTTCTTGTTCTCTATTAAACTAACTGAAATTATTGATAAACTCTCATTATCATCATCAGCAGGCGCCATGCCGGTTGGCGCAGGCGATCATCTCTCTCCACATCACTCTTTCCTTCATAAATTCATTCGGTGATCTTCTGTTATGCCATTTGGATAAGCTATTCAATATTTTGTCTCTTTGTCTTCCTCTGCTCTTCTTTCAATCTTTTAGTCATTTTGCATGTTGTTATTGTACTCTCAGTGCGTTATTTTCGCATGACACGCCCAATCAATGTAGATTGTCACTTTCTTCTGATTTTGATTATATTTCTGATTTCTCCAGCTAGTTTTAAACATTCTTCATTTGTAAACTTTACTATCCACGGAATTCGTAGCATTCTTCTGATAAACCACATATCAGCTGCCTCTAATGTTCTTTGTGTTGTCTTGCTTATCGTCCATGACTCACTTCCATATAGTAGAACAGGTTCGATGTAGCCCTTTAAGGCACGTTTATATTATAGCCCCCACCATCTGTTAAAAGACCACACAACTGACTGGCCGAGGAGCAATGAAGGTTGTTTCAACTATCAAGGAATCGACCATTCAATTTGCATATAGTCTGTTACTAGAGAGAATTCATTGGTTCGCTTGTGAAAATGAGAAAAAGAACGTGTTCAATCAAACGTAACTAACCAAAAATCATGTCAAAAGAGGAGAATGTGCACAAGCCCAAAATCGCAAGAAATGGAACTGTTGTGCCTGCATCACTTGGTTACCAGCTCTAATTACGACCATCGTGTTCCAACGTTTGGGATTAACCGCTGTTATCCCTTGACTAGAGTTCGCCAACCTTCTGTTCTGTACATTAATTGTGTTTGTGTATCCCATTTCTTTACCAAACGATTTGCTCCTAAAAGTGTGACTGTTGAAGTAGCAACACAGGCACTTCTCTACATTATCAAAGAACACAATTAAAGTCTTGTCGGGTAACTGATTAATTGTCCCTGGTAATGTATTCTTCTCTGGTGGTTAAGGTATGTGAGAATTAGTACCGGGCGCGTGTCTATGAAATATGACAAAACGACGCGATTGGTAGACGCGTAACTGACGATTTCCTCTAAAGTCATAACAAGTTTCAACGTTGACATAAAATTCTTAATCAGATCTTAACAATAGTCTTTTCAAAACGCACCGTGTCAGCGACTGTCAAGACATCGGGTCGTTCCACTGAAACGGTTAAAGGTCACGGTTATAAAACTGAGCAACTTCAAGTTCTTCAAGGGATCTTGTATTGTTTTCTTTGAAGAAGAAGAAGGGAAAAAAATAATAAAAATAGGACACAAAAGATAGCAGAAAACCAGTGGCGTGGAGAAGAGAAAGGAAACAAATAAAATATAAAAGAAATAAGAACGATAAAGAGAGAGTGAGAATTTAATATGGATGAACCTGAATTACTCAAAGAAAATATTATATTTCTTACAAATAATTGAAGTTAAAGTGGCTACAAACAACAAAATGGGACATGAAAGGACTACTATAGTGTGCCATGTCTATAGGAGTAGGGGATTACGTTCTTGAATTATGCCTTCCCACTGTTTTCTTCATCACTTTAGCAGCTCTTGCAAAAATCATCTGTTTAATTAATGTTTTCTTCTACTGTTTATAGCATTTGCTTCCAATGTTTCACGCTGTTACTATTGCTTAAAGCTCCATGTTTTTCGCTGTTACAAATACCTAAAGTTTCATGTGTATTGCTGTTACAGTAACTGAAAGTTCCATGTTTCGCGTTGTAACAACTGAAAGTTCCATGTTTCACGTTGCAACAATAGCTGAAAGTTCCATGTTTCACGTTGTAACAATAGCTGAAAGTTCCATGTTTCGCGTTGTAACAATAACTGAAAGTTCCATGTTTCACGTTGTAATAATAACTGAAATTTCCATGTTTCGCATTGTAACAATAGCTGAAAGTTCCATGTTTCGCGTTGTAACAATAGCTGAAAGTTCTATGTTTCACGTTGTAACAATAACTGAAAGTTCCATGTTTCACGTTGTAATAATAACTGAAATTTCCATGTTTCGCGTTGTAACAATAGCTGAAAGTTCTATGTTTCGCGTTGTAACAATAACTGAAAGCCTCACCATTTCATTCTCATTATGACTGGTGAACCCCGAAGCCTCGTGAGTCCCAAAATAAAGAAAAACATCGCTACTCCAGGGGTACAGTAGACCAGACTCTTCTAACATGTGACGAGCGTATCAACCACTCAACCATCGTGACGTCAATGATCTTCTTATTTGTAAAAAAAATATTCGATGACCACTTCCGAAATGACAAACCAGGATCTAAAATAGAATTCATCTCATCATCATCATCATCATCATTATCGAATGCCTTCTCCGCAACGAAGGTTGGCTACCATGGATCGCCATATTACTCTGTTTCTTGCTTTGATGGTACAGGCTGTCATAGATTGACTTGTCCATCTTTTGATGTTACTCGTCCATGTTAGTCTTGGTCTGCCTCTGCCTCTTTTACCTTGTATTTTTCCTTCCAATATTACTTTTAGTAGGCTGTTGTGTCTTTTAACATGCCCCGAAAATTTCATTTATCTTGTCTTAATTGTATTTAGTAGTTCTCTTTTTATTTTCAGTTGTTTTAAAACTTCATCGTTTGTTATCTTTTGTTTCCATCCAATTCTACCTATTCTTCTGTAAATCCACATTTCAAAGGCTTCAATTTTCTGTTCTGTTTTCTTGTCTAATGTCCATGTTTCTGCACCATACAGGAATATTGAGAAGATGTAACATTTTGCCATTCTTAGTTTCAGTCCTGTTGATATTTCTTTTGTTGTTAGTATATTTTTCATGGCATTAAAATCACTTTTTGCCATACCTATTCTTTTGTTTATTTCAATTTTGCATTTTCCATCATTGGTTATAGTATGTCCCAGTAGTTGTAGCTCTGGACTGTCTCCAGATGTATTCCTTCAACTGTGATATTTAATTGTAGGTCTTGAGAATTTTCGTTGTTTATGATCATAGTTTTAGTCTTTTTGATATTCATTTCTAGTCCACATTTTTTGCTTGTTATGTTTATCACATTAAGCAATTATTGTAGGTCTTTAGGATTTTCTGTTAGTAGAACAGTATCATCAGCATATCTTAGGTTATTGATTATCTTAAAATAGAATTACTGAATTAAATTATTTAACATTTATGTTGAGTTTTCAAATAATTATTTACTAAATCATTAAATCAAAATAGAAAAAGCTATTCGTGTTGCCCAAAGAATTACTTTAATTTAGTTCTTGTTTACCATCTTTAGAAAGGAAGAATTGAGAAATAAATATTGGAACAACCCACGCCATAGAATATATAAAGAAACAACAGATAAAATGATTTTGTCACATGACAAGGCAGAGTGATCAAAATACAACACAACGAGCCCTCAATAAGCGTTGCGAGAATACCAGGCCCAAGGGACGACCACGAAAAAGATGGATTGAAGGAATATTAGAAGCACTAGGAAACATACCAGCAGGAGAGGCGAACAGAAGAGCAAAAGACCGCAAAGGATATTTCCCCTCGACGCTGAAAGGCAAATGAGGAAGGAAAGAAGAAATTGACAGTCTTCCTAGATCCCTCGCACCTGCTTCGTTCTTTGTACCCAATAATAGTACCAACTCACAAACGTAAACAAACGGCAATAGTTAGAGCTCTATCAAGTCAATCGGTCCTGCTTATTACACAAGTTATTTACAAACCTCAATCTCTATTTTTGTTTCCTTCTTTCAGCAAATCTCATCAGACCAAACCTCAGCTGAAAATTAGGAGCTTATTTTCTCGGAATTCTATTTTTGTTTCTCCGAGAGCTTTTAAAATTCAATGCTTGACCCAGAGCTTAAACACAAGCTGTGTTTACAGTGCCCCATTTAAAGGTTAACATTTGTTGACCTTTGTTGTGGTGTTGTTTTACATTTATTTACGGACATTGAGAAGACTGACATGACATCGTGTACAAAGGGCTTTCTCCGGCAGATGCTCTCATTTTTCTTTGGGGTTTTCTATAAGGAAATGGGTCAGTGGGCGAGCGTCCGAAATGAATTTTGGGTAGAATATGATAAAGGCGACAGTTCACTTCGCGCTATTTTATTTACGTTCATCATCATCATGTGCCATACCTGTTGGCGTAGGAGATAATGTCCATCCACAATCTTCTATCTACTGTGAATCGTATCCGTTCTTGACTGGTTGCCATGCCATGACACCAAGCTATCTACTATTTTCTTTCTTTGTCATCCGCGATCTCTCTTTCCTTTTATTTTGTCAGTTGTAACCAAATATTACAACTTTCCTCTTCTCATGATGTGCCCGATAAATGTTGATTGTTTCTTTCTGATGTTTTTTAGGAGCTCCCGTTTGGCCTCTTTAAGAATTTCCTTACTGGTCTTTTTAGCTGTCCAGGGAACTTTCAACATTCTTCTGAGAAATCCCATCTCTGTGGCCTCTAATTGTCTTTTCATTTTATTTACATTCACATCACCTAAATTGGTTGTCCACTAAAAGTTTAATTTCTGCTGTGTTTTTTTGGGGGGTCAACATTAGTGATTTTTTTGTTATACTTACTTCACGTTTCTTTAGCCACAAGATAGGAGACTCTTGTCTCCTGGTTAGTCTAAAACTGGTTAGTTTAACAGCTGGTTATAGAATGTGAAAAGATTCAAATTTGAAACGATTCTTCTTCTTCTTCCCTCCTCATTTGCCTTTCAACATCGAGGAGAGATATAATTTGAGGACTTTTGCTCTTCTATTGGCCTCTCCTGCTTTTATGTTTCCTTTCTTTTGTATCTGTAATACTCCATCAATCCATCTTTTTCGTGGTCGGCCCTTGAGTCTTGGGTTCTCGTAAAGTTTATTGAAGGCTCGTTATGTTGTGTTTTGATCTTTCTATCTTATCACGTGGTCAGACTGCTTCATCTGTTTTTTTTCTTTATTTACTCTATGGCAGGAATTATTCTAACTTTTTGTTCACATTTCTTACTTTCTTATCTTCTCTCAGGCTGTTTCCTGTCATTCGTCTAACACATTTCATCACAGTATGGGGGACTGGTTGGTCTCGAGGCAAGACACCGGCCATGAGACAAGAGAGGTTGTGAGTTCAAATCTTAGCTGAACCAGTTGGGATTTTTATTTACAATTTCTCTCTGTGGCAACCACCCCTGGTCTCAGCAGCGAGGCCCGGCTTGAAACGTCAATTACTCATTTACGAAAAAAAATATGAGAACCTCCGAAGACGGAGTTATCTGCCTGTACGACGAGGGACCCCTGTGCTCACGGCTGCCAAGGAAAAATGGATTAACACGCAAAATTCAGTTCCTAGTCTCTAGGGACTTCGTCAGAGGGGTAAAGCTGCCGAACGCAAAAAAAAAAATCTCTGTAGAGGTTATTTTTCTTATTGTTCTTGCATCTAGGGTCCAGGATTATCAATGGCTGCACAACGTTGGGATGAAGATTGTATTGTAGAGTGTCCGTTTTGCCTCTAGAGTTATTTCAATGTTAAACAACAGTGGTGATGGCTGTCCAATAATTTGACAAGCCTTGATGCATCTTCAGTCTATCTCTGCTGTTTGTGAATTGTCGTCTGTCACTAAACTTCCTAGGTAATTTTTAATCTTTCCAATTGTTTTAGTTGTATGTTGTCTATAGTTAGGTGATGCTTTGTTTTGAAATCATTAACTGCTTCCAATCTTTATGTTTTCACACAAAAATATTTACGGTCGTTTTGGCGATCCTTAAAGTAACTTTCAACGAGTCAGTGCTTTTGTCATTTGCAAACTAAAACCACGTGACAAATAATGATCTCGCGAGTTCTCTTGTCGAGGTAGAGGCGAGAGTCGATTTATTTCTGTTTGTAATTTAGTGGCTCAAACAAATGTGTGGAGAAAACATTCAGGTCAAAAACTTGTGCATTGTAAAGGGATTCGTTGTTTGTCCAGGTCCTCACTCGCACAGGCCTCCCGGTTATATGAACACGCTGCTCAATCGGTAGCCTATTTGGGGAAACCACCCAACTGGGCTACAGACGTCCGGACAACCTGTGTTTTATTCCCGCTGGAAACAGTGTGTGTTGTACTCGTGGTTGAAAAAAGATATCCCCGCGGTCGACCCAGCCGCTGGCAGAAATGGGTACCAGGGTATAGTACTCTGGGAAGGGGAGGAATGTCGTCTCGCTTCGTGAGTTTCGATGCTTGAGGCGACACTATCCAGAAGTCTCCAAATACTTCTGGATACGCTGCCGATCACATATTGGGTGAAAGCTCGTGTGTTAAGGCGCCGAATTAAGTCTTGCACTTTACCTTCACGCTTATCAAAGAACATAGGTTACGCTGGCGTGGCCAGGTACACCGTATGAAAGATAGCCGCATACCAAATATATACTCTATGGGCAACTAGAAGATGGCAAAAAAACTAAAGGGTGCCCCAAATTTCGATTTCTAGACGTGTGTAAACGTGACATGATGACTCTGAACATAAACCCTGCAGATAGGGAAGACATAGATGCAGCGCGCAAACATTGGAAACACACTCTAAAACCCCAACTCAAACAAAAAGTAGACAGATTCATAGAAATAAAAGGATACACGGCGAAAGAAAAGAAAACTAACATTTCTAAGGGCGGTGCAAAATCCATAGTTAACTATGACTGATGGAGCTACTTACATGTTTGTTGAATATCTTGGTCTTCTTTGCCTTTTTTCTTGGGGATTCCAAAAGAGGTATCAGTTGGCTTCTGAGTGTGTCCTATCCAGAGCCATCGTCTTCCCTGTATCTCTTTATCCACAGGTATTTGACTGCTACTTTTCCATAATTCAATGTTCATGATTTACACTCTTGTGTATTAACCAATTCTGTAACGAACACACATAATAACGTCAGCAAGGAATTCACTAGTCAGAGAAGGAAGAAGGTCAAGTAGAAGAAATAATAAAAATAGAAGAAGAGGAAAAAAAGACTTTAAGCAGGACTAGAGTGTGACGTTTAGAAAATATTATGTACTTTTTTACTGTAAGCACTTGTTTAGATTGTGTGGTCAGCATCACCTCAAGCCGTCTTGCTCTCCGGTCGAACGAATTGACTATTCACCGTTCTGCTATTGTTTACTAAAGACAGACCGGTCTAGTTTTACATCCCAGTCTAGAATTTCTTATAATCCTTATTTTGTTCATAGTAAGAGTTGCTGAAAGACAGACCGGTCTAGTTTTACATCCATGTCTAGAATTTCTTATAATCCTTATTTTGTTCATAGTAAGAGTCGCTGAAAGACCTCTTCAGGTCCAAAAGTGACTCACAATGATTGTCTACGCACTCTCGTTTACAACGATTTCTGTAACGGACTTGACACGAGCAGACAATTTAATTTCAATATTCTTGGTCATTTTTTTCCGAGGACATGGTTGAGTGCCAGTCACACTCCAAAATTTCCTTATAATTAAAGGTGTATTGTGTGTGGCATATGGCTTTAGAGATAGAAGCCTTTAGGTGATGCAAGCAAAACTTTAGCTTGGTAGGGAAGACTTTGTTGCTCCATTCTTTTCAATTTTTTTTCAGAAAAACAAAAACATCAATAACAATAGCAGACCACCCGATAAAAGGTTGCGTGGGGACCTGTAAATTTCTGCCCTTGCGTGACCTCTCTTTGCAAGAAGAACTTTCGTAACGGCCTTTGTTTCATCACGATTCCTTGCACTTGTTTCTGAAAGGAGAAAGATGTGGCAGAACAAGTTCCAGGTCTGTGAGTGGCAAATCTTGAGGAAAGAAAAAAGAAATGATGTTTAGATGGGGCAGATGTGTGGAGCTTCTAGCCAGAGCTGAAACAGTGTCAGGAAGTGAAATTAAAGTATATGAGAGAGGGAAAGGCGTCACAATTACGAGCTAAGCCTAAACATACGATCGTATGTTTGACATGGGGCTCTACTCGTGCATACAGGCTTTGTAACGGTTGTCATTATGGACTCCCGCTAGAAGAAAGGAGACATGTGAAGACAAAAATAAAGAGAAACCCTTGGTTTGATCAAATTTATAGTGAAATGAAAGAATGATTTTTATCTCGATCCAGACAATTTTGGTTTTGGCAACGATTGTAAATATGCAGATGCTTTAAGAGTAACGGTGCAGACGTTTTTATGGATCATTGTTCAGATTCTGTAATTTTGAAAAGGCCACGTGAAAGAAAACAATGGAGCTCATTCTCAGCGAACAGGTGAAGGGGCCTAGAACGCGTGCATTTTGTACAGGCAATAATGAATGCATACAGAGCACCAGCAATTACACATTACATTCGATGAGAGTTCTGGCCAGAAATGAATGGTAAAAGTCGCAGATATTTGTAGGACGTGGTTAGCGTCACTTATTATTTCATGTCCACAGTACACCAGGTGGAATTTAAGGGCTCTATCATTTTTCTTCCTTCTGTTTAGAGGTTTAGTTATCACTATAAAAATGGATTCAGAAACGATAGCTTTTCATTACAGGGTTGTGCTAAAAGCAAGAACCAGCAAAGAGCAGTCATTAGTCAAATGTTTGTTATCCGAGAATAGCTTGTGTTTGAGATTAATTAATACGCTAAGACATTCTTGCTTCTAACGGTTTTAGAGTTAGAGCTGCACTTCGAGAATTTTGAAATAGCGCGCCACTGAATTTCTGTAGCGCATGCGCTGTCCACGTGAACAAAAGCGCCCTCGTGAAGCGTTGCTCGGTGCAGCCTCGTTGAATAATTCTCATGAACATTTTTATTACTCATACTCGGTACTCGTACAACTGCATTGGCGGGGTAGAAATGTATGTATTGTACCACACTGATCGTTCACTCGTGTTTCTCTTTTATAACTTGAACTCAGGACTAAAATTATAGCAAACTTATTCAAGGCATTGTACTTACATGTAACATTTAAACCCACAGGTACAGGACATGAACAGTTGATATATTTATTTTTACAATCGGGAATTCACAAAATGTAACGCAAGCTTAGAATATGTTCATTCCAGATGCTAGTCTCTTTTTTTAAGTAAAGAAATGAAAGATGATTGTTAAGAAGGCTGGTATGATAATAATGTAGAACCAAAGATACATCGAAGAGGATGTACTAGAATGAAGGATAAAACATTCACATCCGTGTTGTATGATGAAAATTGTTTAGAGTATAATTAGCTTGTTTTCCTTCTCTTATTATCAACGGGTGATGGAGATAAAGAAGAATAAGAGGAAGAGGAAATCAAAGAAAAGGATGAGGAAAAAAGAAAGATAAATAGACAGAAAGAAGAAAGAAACAAAGAAAGAAAAGTTTTAAGAAAAAAAAAATAAGTGAAACTGGTTTCTTCATCTAAGACTAGATAAAAGAGTGTTATATAAATTATATTAACAAGTAATAATTTTCTAGAACGTTTCAGAACCCACTATTGTAATGTTTTAGAGTGAATGTTAAGTGTTGTTGATAAAGATTTCGTTCATTTATTTTCTACTTTTCCATTGTTTTACTTCTACTTGCACAGTGAGATTTTGCATTCACGACGTGGCTGTTGTGTGCTAGCTGTATGAGCTCGTGTCATCTTCAATTTGTTTAATAATGACTGTCTGCTAGACCTTTGCGTCGCTCTGCTGCGTGGAGAGAAGAAACATGTTGCATGGGCACCAACTTGTCTCTTTCTTTTTCTGCCCGAGCTCGCGCCCTAGAGAGGACACCCCAGCCTCACATGAAGATTCTCAACACAAACCCTGCAGCCCAGGAAGAAATAGCTGCAAACAGAAATCTTTGGAAACACGCTCTACAGCTCCAACTCAAACAAGAAGCAGAGATTCATAGAAAAAGAGAATACACGGTTTAAAAAAATAAATAAAAATAACATTTCAAGGAGCGCTGAAAAATCCATGTCAACTATGACTGACGGAGGCTGCACAATGACATGGAAACATCTCGAAAGCAAGCAGAAAATAACCTTTCCAGGAAAACCACAACAACTATCAGCATGCTAAAGCCAAATTTCAACGGACTAAACTACAAGCCAGACGGAGAAGATGGAAAGAGAAAAACAGTCCTTGAATCTTGAACGAGACACAAGAAAAGTGTGGAAATTTGTAAAACAGCTGAATGATGAGGGTACAGAAAGGAACACCAAAATTACACTGAAGAAGGATGGAGACATCCTAAGCAGGTAAGCATGCAGCAAATCACTTTGCAGACTCCTTTGCAAATGACAATAATATTGAACTTAGCCTAGAGAAACGACAAGAGACCCGTTTAAAACAAGAAAATGCAAGACAAGAAGAGACCACACATGAAGTCATGGAAATACCCATTACACAAAGAGAGCTAGAGCTGGCAATATCCAAATAAAAATGAAAAAGTCACCAGGCAGTGATGGAGTGTCCAATGAAATGATTAAGAATTTCGGAACAGCAGCTAAGCAAGACTACTGCAGAGCTACAACATTTGTTGGATCACAGGTAGAGTGCCACAGGCATGGAGAGAAAAGATGGTTCAACGGCATCCAGCTATAGGCCAATCAGCCTTACAAGCTGTTTGTGTAAAACAATGGAACGTATAATCAATCTCAGAGGCAGTGGTACCTGGAAAGTGGAAATCTCCTTGTCCCACACCAAGCAGGCTTTAGAGTGTTACTCTACCGAAGATCAGGCCAACCTATCTTTCCCAGGAAATTGAAGATGCATTTCAAGAAATGAAACTGGTACTAGCGGCATGGATAGACCTAAAGAAAGTATTTGATAAGGTATGGAAGGAAGGACTTTTGAAGAAACTGAGAAATTATGGAGTAAATGGCAGGATGTACAAATGGGTCAAAGCATACCTGCATAACAGGAGAGCCAGAGTGCAACTGGATGGTCTTAAAAGTAAGAAGGTCTTACTGCGCCAGGGCATTCCACAGGGAGGGGTACTATCTCCAACACTTTTTCTGATCTATATCAATGACCTAGTTACTGAACAACCACATGGCATCAAAGTGGCAATGTGTGCAGATGACTTGGTAATGTGGTGCACAGAGGAGTATGCAACAGTGGCCTCCAAATTGCTACAAAGAGCTATGAATGCACTGAATTCATGGACAAATAGAAGGTGTATCAGCATCAAAACAGACAAATGCAGTACTACACTTTTCACTCTCTCCCCAAACAAAACGCAGGTGCCATCTACATAAACAATGAGCCTGTGAAAGAAGACATACAAACTACATATCTCGGAGTTACATTTGATAACAAACTGTCTTGGAAACAGTAGCTAAATAAGGCAACCCAAAAAGCAAGGAGGAAATTGGCTATTCTAAGAAAGCTGTGTGGAACCACATGGGGTGCGAGTGGGAAAATACTCAGTAAAGTTTACCAACAGAGAATACGCCCACATTTAGAATATGGATCATCCGCATGGTGCTCAGCATCAAACACCACATTGCAAGAACTGGATAAAGTACAAAACCAGGCACTTAGGGTCATCACATGAGCAATGAAATCAACACCAATATTGGAGATGGAGAAATTGTGGAGGATACCAGCACTGAGAGAACGGAGGGACACAAAGGTGCTGATACAAGCAGAAAAATGTGCATGCATGCCGAGACATCCAATGAAGGACCGATTCCACAATCTTGCATTGGGACGGTTTAAGAGAAGCAGCTTTATCCACCAAGCCAAGCGTATTAGTAGACAAACACCAGACATGCCAAGAGCTGTTAAACCCCTACTGCCCATACCAGAACAGACTCCCTGGACAGAGGAATCAGGATTATCAATACAAATACGGACAGAAGTGAAAGGAATAGTTGACAAAGAAGGACATAATAATCTACAGCGAAAAACAATAACTCTCAGTTTCCTGGATGAAGAATACACACAAGACCTATGGATTCGTGTGTACACAGATGGATCAGCACATAATGCAGTAAAGAATGGGGGAAGCAGGTGCATATGTAGAGTACCCAAATAACACTAGGATATGAATAAAACAGAAACAGGGAAATATTGTCGCAATTATGCTGCAGGAATACAAGCAATAAAGTTGGCAATAGAAAAACTGCTGAACAGTAATCTTAACCCACAGCCTGTAGTGTTTTTGATAGATGCAAGATCAGTACTCCAGACACTACAATCCAGAAAATTACCACATCTGCAGACCTTATTGACTGAACTCTGCAAGCACCACAGGGTTGCCCTGCAGTGGATCCCATCTCACTGTGGAATACCAGGAAATGAGAAAGCAGATCAGTTGGCAAAGGAAGGTTCAACAGGCACACAACTAGATACACCGGTTACATACCATCATAAGAAACATATAATCAAATCAATCAGAGGACCAGAAGCCCCAAATCAGGATGCCTTTCATAATATGAATAGATATGAACAAGTTATCATTATACCCCTCAGAACAGGACACAATCGACTCCATAGTCACATGTATACAAAATTCAAGATCGGCACATCAACTACTTGTACATGTGGACAGGCGCCCCAGACTGCTGAACACATACTTCAAGATTGCACAGAATATAGTAGACTGAGAAAAATCCATTGGCTCATAGATACAACACTACAGACAAAACTATATGGGCCACTGCAAGAATTACAAAATTCTGTAAAATGTATACAGGAAACGACATTGCAGATATAGACAATACTTCGGGTGAACGAAAGATAGAAAGATAGACTGACGGAGGCTGCTACGGCTGTCTCTATCTACATTTGCGTGGATTGTCTCTTCGTCTTGTAGCTTGGAATTCTGTGTAAAAGGCTTTATTGCACTTTGCTTTGGTTTCGTTCTAGTCAGATCAGAACATCTTTTACTAGTTCGATGTCCTTCATCGTCATTGCTAACGGTGGCCAAATATTTCTTGATCTCTATCATTATTTGCCTTGTACACACATGTTTGTCAACGATACTTTAGTTCATTTGTTCATGTTTGTTTTTCCTTGAAGACAAAACACACATGTTTTATATTGAAATTAAAACACATTTTAAATTATAAATTCAGTACTGCACCTTGAAAACTCTCAGATTTGCCAGTTTAAAAAAAATATTTGTGGTAACTAGCATTAATTACTAAAATATCATTCCTACATAAATGTTGCAATTATCTAAAAATAAAATGTATGTTTTTATGTGTGGTGTCACAAAGCGAAGCAAATTTTCATGATAGATCAAGGCTAAGAGTTGGTGGAATTTTCTATAAATAGAACATCTTCGTTCATAAATGCTGTAAAAGTATCAAGGGTAGAAATAAAATGAAACTTTTGGGATGAAAACAAACAGCCGTGCTTTGTGTCAAGAGAAAATTTAATGTCCTTGACCGTGCCCTTATATTGTCCTCATATGTTGTGCATTGTTTGACGTCATTTATTTCGTTAGTCTGTCTCGTTCGGAAAGATTTGGGGAGTGGGGTGGGGGGAGGGGGGGCCTTCAGTAGACTGCATCTTGTTGTTGCTACTTATGCAATGCTATTTGTGAGTAAGCGCGTTATATGTCAAAACTATTTAATTTGTTCTCTTCCTATGATTCTCAAAACTGCTGTTACTCCCATTCTTTTTCCTGTTTTCTTATTTTCTAACCGTGTCTCGTATTGACACATTAAGTGTTCTTCGTAGAAATCTCAGTAGGGTGCACAACAATAACAACAACAATAACAACAATAACAACAATAACAACAATAACAACAATAACAACAATAACAACAATAACAACAATAACAACAATAACAACAATAACAACAATAACAACAATAACAACAATAACAACAATAACAACAACAATAACAACAACAAAAACTGGACAGAAGGTTATATGATCAAACTACCAAGGAAACGAAGTTTACAGGCGTGCACAAATTACAGGTTTACAGGAGTGCACAAATTACAGGTTTACAGGAGTGCACAAATTACAGGTGAATTTATTCTACTATAAGTGCCAATAAATATATTAAGCAGAATAATTCTAAAGAAGCAAAAGAGAACTATACGACAGCACAAAGAAATTAAGCGGAACATACAAACGGATCAATGTCTTTATTAAAGTTAAGAAAGAAAATCTGTTTAGTAATATAATGGGAACAAATGAAGAGATGGAAGGAGCACTTTGAAGAACGCTTGAACAGACCCGGCTCAAATAACCCCCCACATATACTACTAGTAAGAGGATCAGTTACATGTTAACTGTGGGAAACCAAGCAAGGAAGAAACATTGAAATCCATCAAGGTATTAAAAAATGGTAACCACAAGACCAGATGAAACTTAGTCAGATGTCATAAAATAGATATTAACACCTCTACCACAATGTTACATAATCTATTAGATAAAATATGGGAGGGGGGAGAAATACCTAAAGACAGGAAATAAGGTTTATATGATCAAACTACTAAAAAAAATTAAGTTTACAGGAGTGCATAAATTATAGGGGAATTATGCTACTATCAGTGCCAAGAGTAATATTAAGCAGAATCATTCTGGAGAGACTAAAAAGAGGTCATAGAGAAACATTTGAGAGATGAACAAGCAGGTTTTAGGAAGAACAGATCATGTGATGATCAAATAACTACTCTACGTATAATAGTTGAACAAAGTTTAGAACTACAGTCCCCACTTTATATTGGATTCATAGATTACGAAAAGGCATTTGACAGTTTAGACAGAAGAATGCTTTGAACGTTACTGAGTCATTATGGAATCCCCATAAAGTTTATTAAACTAATAAGAACAATGTATGAAGGAATAAAATGTAGTGTTGTGCACAGAGTGCAACTTACAGAAGAATTTGATGATTCTGCTGCTGACGTGGTTCTCCTAACACATACTCATGAACAGATGCAAGATACAATGAGCATCATCATCGAGTGCCGTTTTCGCAACGAAGGTTGGCTACCATAGAGCGCCATTCTGCTCTGTCTCTTGCTTTGATAGTGCATCTTGATGCAATGAGCATACTTGATGAGAAATCCCAAAAGCTGGGATTGGAAATAAATAGAGATAAGACTAAAATTATAAGAATTAATGCAGTTGACAATAACCAAAAAAAAAACGATAGGAGAAATACCTCTACTAGACGTACAATCTTACATATATATGGGCAGCAATATAGACAAAGAGGGAGGAGCAGAGAATTACACCAGAATAATATCAAAATCAAGATGTGCATTCGTTGCACTGTGAAACATATGGAAGTCCAAAGAAATTAGGCTGAATACAAAAGTACTTTTTTTAAAAAACTTAATGTTAAGTCAGTCGTATTATATGGCAGAGAAACATGGGGAACAAAAATAGCAATCTTGAAAATACAGCACTTTATTATTGGATACTTACGCATGAATAAAAGGATAGACATAGCAGGTGAAAATCACTTATAGGAAATGTGGTAAGTAAGATGGTAATATATAGATGAAGGGGCGGACATGTAAGTAGGCGGGTAAGTAGGTAGCTAGACAGTTGGTTAGGTAGATTGACTGATAGACAGACATGTAGACGGTCAGACAATGTCAAAAATAAGGATTGGGGGACAGGCATCATGGCAGTAGACAAATGAAAAGACGATTAGAAACCACAGAGATGGGACTTCTACGAAATATGTTCAGATTTCCCTGGACAGTTAAAAGACCAGCGAGGAAATTCTCCAGTATGTCGTATCATTTCTGTTGTTGATTGTTTTCTATGCCATGACACCAAGCTATCCAATATCTTTTATATATCTCACCGTCAGTGATCTCTCTTCCCCTGTATTTTGCAGATCGTAATCAAGTATTCCAACTCTCATCTTCTCATGATGTACCGGAAAATGTTAATTATTTCATTTTGATCTTTTTAGGAGAACCCTTTTTGTTTTGGCCACTTTGAGAATTTCCTCGCTGGGCTTTTTAGCGGAATACTTGAATACAACTGGCAAAATACAGGGAATAAACACACCCACGGACCCATCCACCTATCCATCACCACAAGCATCCATCATCAACACAACAGCCCATCCATCACCAACATAATCCCCCATCATCAACACATCAATCCATCATCAACACACCGGCACATTCATCGTCAAAACACCCACCCATCCATCATCAACAAACCCATCCATCCATCATCAACATAACCATCCATCATCAACACCCCACCCATCCAGCATCAACACACCTGTCGATCATCAACACACCAATCCATAATCAACACACCTCTCCATCATCAACACACCTATTCATCTTCAACACATACATCCCTTCACCAACACAACCACCCATCCATTATCAATACACCCGTACATCATCAACACACCCACCCATCACCAACACAACCACCCATACATCATCAACACACCCAAACATCAGAACCACAACCACACATCAATCAACATAACCACCCATCATCAACACACCCTTTCACCATCAACACACTTATTCATCATCAACACACCCACCTATCCATCATCAACACACCCATCCATCATCATCACATTCATCCACCATCAATACACTCATCCATCATCAACATCAACACACTCATCCATCATAAAACACCCCATCCATCATCATCACATTCATCCACAATCAATACACTCATCCATCATCAACACACTCATCCATCATAAATACACCCATCCATCATCATCATATTCATCCCCCATCAATACACTCATCCATTATCAACATCAACACACTCATCCATCATCAACACACTCATCCATCATCAACACACTATTCCACCATCAACACACTCATCCATCATCAACACACTCATCCATCATAACACACACCCATCCATCATCATCACATTCATCCAACATCAATACACTCATCCATCATCAACATCAACACACTCATCCATCATAAACACACCCATCCATCATCATCACATTCATCCACCATCAATACACTCATCCATCATCAACACACTCATCCATCATAAATACACTCATCCATCATTATCACATTCATCCACCATCAATACACTCATCCATTATCAACATCAACACACTCATCCATCACCAACACCCTCATCCATCATAAACACACCCATCCATCATCATCACATTCATCCACCATCAATACACTCATACATCATCAACATCAACACACTCATCCATCATAAACACACCCATCCATCATCATCACATTCATCCACAATCAATACACTCATCCATCATCAACACACTCATCCATCATAAATACACCCATCCATCATCATCATATTCATCCCCATCAATACACTCATCCATTATCAACATCAACACACTCATCCATCATCAACCACTCATCCACCATCACCACCACTCATCCATCATCAACACACTCATCCATCATCAACACACCCATCCATCATCAACACACTCATCCATCATCAACACACTCATCCATCATCATCACACTCATCCATCATCAACACACTCATCCACCATCAACACACTCAACCACCATCAACACACTCATCCATCATCAACACACTCAACAATCATAAACACACTCTCTCATCATCAATACACCCATCCATCATCAACACAACCACCCATCATCAACACACTCATCCATCATCAAAACACTCATCCATCATCAACACACTTATTTATCATCAACACATTCATCCATCATTAACACACTCACCCATCAAAAACACACTCATCCATCATCAACACACCCACCCATTCATCATCAACACACCCATCCATCATCAACACACTAATCAAGCATAAACAGACGCACCCAAATATCATCAACACACCAAACCATCACGAACACACCGATCCATCCATCATCATCATACCCAACCATCATCATCACACCTAACCATCCATCAACATCAAACCCTTCCATCTTCAACACACCAATCTATCCATCATCAACACACCCATCCACCATCAACACACCCGCCCATCCATCATCAATACACCTATCCATCATCAACATACCCATCCATCGTCAACACACCCACCATCCATTATCAACACAACCACCCATTATCAACACATCCATCCATCATAAACACACCTGCCCATCCATCATCAACACAACCACCCATCATCAACACACCCATCCATCCATCATCAGTACACCCATCCATCATCAACACAAGCATCCATCATCAACACACCTGCCCATCCATCATCAAAACACCACGCATCATCAACACACCCATCCATTATTAACACACGCGCCCATCCATCATCAAAAACACCACCCATCATCAACACATCCACCATTCCATCATCAACACAACCATCCATCATCAACACACGCGCCCATCCATCATCAAAACACCACCCATCATCAACACACCCATACATCATTAACACACCTATCCACCTTCAACACATCCACCCATGCATCATCAACACACACACCTCCATTCATCATCAACCCATCAATCCATATTCAACACACCCACCCATCATCAACACACCCATTCATTATAAAAACACCCATCCATCATGAATACACCCATGCATCATCAACACACCCATCCATCATCAACAAACCCATCCATCATCAAAACACCCATACATCCATCATCGAATCATTTATCCATCCATCATCTATACACCTTTCCATCCATTATTGAAACACCCATTCATCATTAGCACACCCATCTATCATCAACACACCATCAACAAACCCATCCATCATCATCACATTCATCCACCATCAATACACTCATCCGTCATCAACATCAACACACTCATCCATTATCAACACACTCACCCATCATCATCACATTCATCCACCATCAATACACTCATCCATCATCAACATCAACACATTCATCCATTATCAACACACTCACCCATCATCATCACATTCATCCACCATCAATACACTCATCCGTCATCAACATCAACACACTCATCCATCACCAACACCCTCATCCATCATAAACACACCCATCCATCATCATCACATTCATCCACCATCAATACACTCATACATCATCAACATCAACACACTCATCCATTATCAACACACTCACTCATCATCATCACATTCATCCACAATCAATACACTCATCCATAATCAACATCAACACCTCATCCATAATCAACACACCCATCCATCATAATCACATTCATTTACCATCAACACACTCATCCATCATCAATACACTCATCCACCATCACCACCACTCATCCATCATCAACACACTCATCCATCATCAACACACCCATCCATCATCAACACACTCATCCATCATCAACACACTCATCCATCATCATCATCACACTCATCAATCATCAACATACTCATCCACCATTAACACACCCATCCATCATCAACACACTCATCCATCATCAACACACTTATCCATCATCAACACATTCATCCATCATCAACACACTCACCCATCAAAAACACACTCATCCATCATCAACACACCCACCCATTCATCATCAACACACCCATCCATCATCAACACACTAATCAAGCATAAACATACGCACCCAAATAGCATCAACACACCAAACCATCACGAAAACACCGATCCATCCATCATCATCATACCCAACCATCATCATCACACCCAACCATCTATCAATATCATACCCATCCATCTTCAACACACCAATCTATCCATTATCAACACACCCATTCACCATCAACACACCCGCCTATCCATTATCAACACAACCACCCATCATCAACACACCCAACCATCACAAACACACCCGCCCATCCATCATCAACACAACCACCCATCATCAACACACCCATCCATCCATCATCAGCACACCCATCAATTATCAACACACGCGCCCATCAATCATCAAAACACCACCCATCATCAACACACCCATCCATCATTAACACACCCATCCACCTTCAACACATCCACCCATGCATCCTCAACACACCTCCATTCATCATCAACCCATCAATCCATATTCAACACACCCACCCATCATCAACACACCCATTCATTATAAAAACGCCCATCCATCATGAATACACCCATGCATCATCAACACACCCATCCATCATCAACACACCCATCCATCATCAAAACACCCATACATCCATCATCCAATCATTCATCCATCCATCATCAATACACCTTTCCATCCATTATTGAAACACTCATTCATCATTAGCACACCCATCTATCATCAACACACCATCAATCCATCATCAACAAACCCATCCATCATCAACACTCTCATCCGTCCATCATCAAACATACTCATCGTCCATTTTCAACACACACAAACATCATCAACACACTTATCCATCCATTATCAAGATACCCATCCATCATCAACACACCCGCCCATCACGTACACACCCATCCATAATCAATACACCCACCCGTCCAACATCTACACACTCACCCATCATCAACACACCGATTCATCCATCATCAAGATACATCCATCATCAAGATATTCATCTATCATCAACACACACATCCATCATCAAGATATTCATCCATAATCAACACAACTATCCATCATCATCACACCCACCCATCATCAAAACACTCAACCATCATCAACACACTCATCCATTATAAACACACCCAGCCATCATCAACACACTCATTCACCATCAACACACTCATCCATCATCAAAACACTCATCCATCATCATCACATTCATCCACCATCAACACACTCATCCACCATCAATACACTCATCCATCAACACACTCATCCGTCACCAACACTATTCCACCATCAACACACTCATCCATCATCAACACACTCATCCATCATAAACACACCCATCCATCATCATCACATTCATCCACCATCAATACACTCATCCATCCTCAACATCAACACACTCATCCATCATAAACACACCCATCCATCATCATCACATTCATCCACAATCAATACACTCATCCATCATCAACACACTCATCCATCATAAATACACCCATCCATCATTATCACATTCATCCACCATCAATACACTCATCCAATATCAACATCAACACACTCATCCATCACCAACACCCTCATCCATCATAAACACATCCATCCATCATCATCACATTCATCAAACCATCAATACACTCATCACTCATCAACATCAACACACTCATCCATCATAAACACACCCATCCATCATCATCACATTCATCCACAATCAATACACTCATCCATCATCAACACACTCATCAATCATAAATACACCCATCCATTATCATCATATTCATCCCCCATCAATACACTCATCCATTATCAACATCAACACACTCATCCATCATCAACACACTCATCCACCATCACCACCACTCATCCATCATCAACACACTCATCCATCATCAACACACCCATCCATCATCAACACACTCATCCATCATCAACACACTCATCCATCATCATCACACTCATCCATCATCAACACACTCATCCACCATCAACACACTCAACCACCATCAACACACTCATCCATCATCAACACACTCATCCGTCACCAACACACTATTCCACCATCAACATACTCATCCATCATCAACACACTCGTCCATCATAAACACACCAATCCATCATCATCACATTCATCCACCATCAATACACTCATCCATCCTCAACATCAACACATTCATCCATCATAAACACACCCATCCATCATCATCACATTCATCCACCATCAATACACTCATCCATCATCAACACACTCAACCATCATAAATACACCCATCCATCATTATCACATTCATCCACCATCAATACACTCATCCATTAACAACATCAACACACTCATCCATCACCAACACCCTCATCCATCATAAACACACCCATCCATCATCATCACATTCATCCACCATCAATACACTCATCCATCATCAACATCAACACACTCATCCATCATAAACACACCCATCCATCATCATCACATTCATCCACAATCAATACACTCATCCATCATCAACACACTCATCCATCATAAATACACCCATCCATCATCATCATATTCATCCCCCATCAATACACTCATCCATTATCAACATCAACACACTCATCCATCATCAACACACTCATCCGTCACCAACACACTATTCCACCATCAACACACTCATCCATCATCAACACACTCGTCCATCATAAACACACCAATCCATCATCATCACATTCATCCACCATCAATACACTCATCCATCCTCAACATCAACACACTCATCCATCATAAACACACCCATCCATCATCATCACATTCATCCACCATCAATACACTCATCCATCATCAACACACTCATCCATCATAAATACACTCATCCATCATTATCACATTCATCCACCATCAATACACTCATCCATTATCAACATCAACACACTCATCCATCACCAACACCCTCATCCATCATAAACACACCCATCCATCATCATCACATTCATCCACCATCAATACACTCATACATCATCAACATCAACACACTCATCCATCATAAACACACCCATCCATCATCATCACATTCATCCACAATCAATACACTCATCCATCATCAACACACTCATCCATCATAAATACACCCATCCATCATCATCATATTCATCCCCCATCAATACACTCATCCATTATCAACATCAACACACTCATCCATCATCAACACACTCATCCACCATCACCACCACTCATCCATCATCAACACACTCATCCATCATCAACACACCCATCCATCATCAACACACTCATCCATCATCAACACACTCATCCATCATCATCACACTCATCCATCATCAACACACTCATCCACCATCAACACACTCAACCACTATCAACACACTCATCCATCATCAACACACTCAACCATCATAAACACACTCTCTCATCATCAATACACCCATCCATCATCAACACAACCACCCATCATCAACACACTCATCCATCATCAACACACTTATTTATCATCAACACATTCATCCATCATTAACACACTCACCCATCAAAAACACACTCATCCATCATCAACACACCCACCCATTCATCATCAACACACCCATCCATCATCAACACACTAATCAAGCATAAACAGACGCACCCAAATATCATCAACACACCAAACCATCACGAACACACCGATCCATCCATCATCATCATACCCAACCATCATCATCACACCTAACCATCCATCAACATCAAACCCTTCCATCTTCAACACACCAATCTATCCATCATCAACACACCCATCCACCATCAACACACCCGCCCATCCATCATCAATACACCTATCCATCATCAACATACCCATCCATCGTCAACACACCCACCCATCCATTATCAACACAACCACCCATTATCAACACATCCATCCATCATAAACACACCTGCCCATCCATCATCAACACAACCACCCATCATCAACACACCCATCCATCCATCATCAGTACACCCATCCATCATCAACACAAGCATCCATCATCAACACACCTGCCCATCCATCATCAAAACACCACGCATCATCAACACACCCATCCATTATTAACACACGCGCCCATCCATCATCAAAACACCACCCATCATCAACACATCCACCATTCCATCATCAACACAACCATCCATCATCAACACACCATCAATCCATCATCAACAAACCCATCCATCATCAACACTCTCATCCGTCCATCATCAAACATACTCATCGTCCATTTTCAACACACACAAACATCATCAACACACTTATCCATCCATTATCAAGATACCCATCCATCATCAACACACCCGCCCATCACGTACACACCCATCCATAATCAATACACCCACCCGTCCAACATCTACACACTCACCCATCATCAACACACCGATTCATCCATCATCAAGATACATCCATCATCAAGATATTCATCTATCATCAACACACACATCCATCATCAAGATATTCATCCATAATCAACACAACTATCCATCATCATCACACCCACCCATCATCAAAACACTCAACCATCATCAACACACTCATCCATTATAAACACACCCAGCCATCATCAACACACTCATTCACCATCAACACACTCATCCATCATCAAAACACTCATCCATCATCATCACATTCATCCACCATCAACACACTCATCCACCATCAATACACTCATCCATCAACACACTCATCCGTCACCAACACTATTCCACCATCAACACACTCATCCATCATCAACACACTCATCCATCATAAACACACCCATCCATCATCATCACATTCATCCACCATCAATACACTCATCCATCCTCAACATCAACACACTCATCCATCATAAACACACCCATCCATCATCATCACATTCATCCACAATCAATACACTCATCCATCATCAACACACTCATCCATCATAAATACACCCATCCATCATTATCACATTCATCCACCATCAATACACTCATCCAATATCAACATCAACACACTCATCCATCACCAACACCCTCATCCATCATAAACACATCCATCCATCATCATCACATTCATCAAACCATCAATACACTCATCACTCATCAACATCAACACACTCATCCATCATAAACACACCCATCCATCATCATCACATTCATCCACAATCAATACACTCATCCATCATCAACACACTCATCAATCATAAATACACCCATCCATTATCATCATATTCATCCCCCATCAATACACTCATCCATTATCAACATCAACACACTCATCCATCATCAACACACTCATCCACCATCACCACCACTCATCCATCATCAACACACTCATCCATCATCAACACACCCATCCATCATCAACACACTCATCCATCATCAACACACTCATCCATCATCATCACACTCATCCATCATCAACACACTCATCCACCATCAACACACTCAACCACCATCAACACACTCATCCATCATCAACACACTCATCCGTCACCAACACACTATTCCACCATCAACATACTCATCCATCATCAACACACTCGTCCATCATAAACACACCAATCCATCATCATCACATTCATCCACCATCAATACACTCATCCATCCTCAACATCAACACATTCATCCATCATAAACACACCCATCCATCATCATCACATTCATCCACCATCAATACACTCATCCATCATCAACACACTCAACCATCATAAATACACCCATCCATCATTATCACATTCATCCACCATCAATACACTCATCCATTATCAACATCAACACACTCATCCATCACCAACACCCTCATCCATCATAAACACACCCATCCATCATCATCACATTCATCCACCATCAATACACTCATCCATCATCAACATCAACACACTCATCCATCATAAACACACCCATCCATCATCATCACATTCATCCACAATCAATACACTCATCCATCATCAACACACTCATCCATCATAAATACACCCATCCATCATCATCATATTCATCCCCCATCAATACACTCATCCATTATCAACATCAACACACTCATCCATCATCAACACACTCATCCGTCACCAACACACTATTCCACCATCAACACACTCATCCATCATCAACACACTCGTCCATCATAAACACACCAATCCATCATCATCACATTCATCCACCATCAATACACTCATCCATCCTCAACATCAACACACTCATCCATCATAAACACACCCATCCATCATCATCACATTCATCCACCATCAATACACTCATCCATCATCAACACACTCATCCATCATAAATACACTCATCCATCATTATCACATTCATCCACCATCAATACACTCATCCATTATCAACATCAACACACTCATCCATCACCAACACCCTCATCCATCATAAACACACCCATCCATCATCATCACATTCATCCACCATCAATACACTCATACATCATCAACATCAACACACTCATCCATCATAAACACACCCATCCATCATCATCACATTCATCCACAATCAATACACTCATCCATCATCAACACACTCATCCATCATAAATACACCCATCCATCATCATCATATTCATCCCCCATCAATACACTCATCCATTATCAACATCAACACACTCATCCATCATCAACACACTCATCCACCATCACCACCACTCATCCATCATCAACACACTCATCCATCATCAACACACCCATCCATCATCAACACACTCATCCATCATCAACACACTCATCCATCATCATCACACTCATCCATCATCAACACACTCATCCACCATCAACACACTCAACCACTATCAACACACTCATCCATCATCAACACACTCAACCATCATAAACACACTCTCTCATCATCAATACACCCATCCATCATCAACACAACCACCCATCATCAACACACTCATCCATCATCAACACACTTATTTATCATCAACACATTCATCCATCATTAACACACTCACCCATCAAAAACACACTCATCCATCATCAACACACCCACCCATTCATCATCAACACACCCATCCATCATCAACACACTAATCAAGCATAAACAGACGCACCCAAATATCATCAACACACCAAACCATCACGAACACACCGATCCATCCATCATCATCATACCCAACCATCATCATCACACCTAACCATCCATCAACATCAAACCCTTCCATCTTCAACACACCAATCTATCCATCATCAACACACCCATCCACCATCAACACACCCGCCCATCCATCATCAATACACCTATCCATCATCAACATACCCATCCATCGTCAACACACCCACCCATCCATTATCAACACAACCACCCATTATCAACACATCCATCCATCATAAACACACCTGCCCATCCATCATCAACACAACCACCCATCATCAACACACCCATCCATCCATCATCAGTACACCCATCCATCATCAACACAAGCATCCATCATCAACACACCTGCCCATCCATCATCAAAACACCACGCATCATCAACACACCCATCCATTATTAACACACGCGCCCATCCATCATCAAAACACCACCCATCATCAACACATCCACCATTCCATCATCAACACAACCATCCATCATCAACACACGCGCCCATCCATCATCAAAACACCACCCATCATCAACACACCCATACATCATTAACACACCTATCCACCTTCAACACATCCACCCATGCATCATCAACACACACACCTCCATTCATCATCAACCCATCAATCCATATTCAACACACCCACCCATCATCAACACACCCATTCATTATAAAAACACCCATCCATCATGAATACACCCATGCATCATCAACACACCCATCCATCATCAACAAACCCATCCATCATCAAAACACCCATACATCCATCATCGAATCATTTATCCATCCATCATCTATACACCTTTCCATCCATTATTGAAACACCCATTCATCATTAGCACACCCATCTATCATCAACACACCATCAACAAACCCATCCATCATCAACACACTCATCCGTCCATCATCAAACACACTCATCGTCCATCATCAACACACACAAGCATCATCAACACACTTATCCATCCATTATCAAGATACCCATCCAACATCAACACACCCGCCCATCACGTACACACCCATCCATAATCAATACACCCACCCGTCAAACATCAACACACTCACCTATCATCAACACACCGATTCATCCATCATCAAGATACATCCATCATCAAGATATTCATCTATTATCAACACACACATCCATCATCAAGATATTCATCCATAATCAACACAACTATCCATCATAATCACACCCACCCATCATCAAAACACGCATACATCCATTATAAACACAACCATCAATCATTAACATACCCACACATCCATCATCAACACACCCAACCATCATCAATACACCCATCCATTATCAACCAATCAATCCTTCATCAACACAGCCATCTATCATCAACACACCCATCCATCATCAACACACTCATTCATCCATCATCTACACACCCACTATCATCAACACACCCATTTATCCATCATCAACACACCTATTCATCATCTACATACACATCCATCATCAACACACCCGCCCATCCATCATCAACACACATTCATCATTAACACACCCATCCATTATCAACACACCCATCTATCATCAACATACCCATCTATCCATCATCAACACACCTATCCCCCAATCTAAATACCCATCCATCCAACATCAACACACCCATCCATCATGAACCTACACATCCATCATCAACACACCCATCCATCATGAACATACGCGTCCACCATCATCAACACACCCATCCATCATCAACACATCCATCCATCATCAACACACCCATCCATCATCAACACACCCATCCATCATCAACACACCCATCCATCATCAACACACCCATCCATCATGAACATACACATCCACCCATCATCAACACACCCATCCATCATCAACACACCCATCCATCATCAACACACCCATCCATCATCAACACACCCATCCATCATCAACACACCCATCCATCATCAACACAGCCATCCATCATCAACACACCCATCCATTATCAACACACCCATCCATCATCAACATACACATAAGCAAAACATCAGTAACACACCCATCCATCCATCATCAACACACCCATCCATCTCCAGCATATCCATCCATCCATCAACACACCCATCCATCATCAACATACCCGTCCATCCAACGTCAACACACCCATCCATTATCAATACACCTATCCATCATGAACATACACATTCTTCCATCATCAACACACCCATCAATCTTCAACACATCCATCAATCATCTACATACCCAACCATCATCAAATCACCCATCCATCATCAACACCCCCACACATCACAATCACAACCACCCATCAATCATCAACATAACCACCCATCATCAACACACCCATTCACCATCAACATAACCACCCATCATCAACATACCCATCCATCCATCATCAACTCACCCATTCATCCATCATCAACACACCCATCCATCCAACATCAACATACCCATCTATCAGCAACGCACCCATCCACCAATCCAGCCATCCATACATCAGTCCGTCCCACCGTCCATGTTTATCTATACATCTATTCATCAGTCCAACTACCTACATGCCTGCGTATCTACTATATAGCCTACCTACCTACCTATCTATCTATCTATCTATCTATCTATCTATCTATCTATCTATCTATCTATCTATCTATCTATCTATCTATCTATCTATCTATCTATCTATCTATCTATCTGTCTATCTATCTATCTGTCTATCTATCTATCTGTCTATCTATCTATCTATCTATCTATCTATTGCCTGCATATCTACTATATAGCCTACCTACCTACCTACCTACCTACCTATCTATCTATCTATCTATCTATCTATCTATCTATCTATCTATCTATCTATCTATCTATCTATCTATCTATCTATCTATCTATCTATCTATCTATCTATCTATCTATCTGTCTATCTATCTATCTGTCTATCTATCTATCTATCTATCTATCTATCTATCTATCTATCTATCTATCTATCTATCTATTGCCTGCATATCTACTATATAGCCTACCTACCTACCTACCTACCTACCTACCTATCTATCTATCTATCTATCTATCTATCTATCTATCTATCTATCTATCTATCTATCTATCTATCTATCTATCTATCTATCTATCTATCTATCTATCTATCTATCTATCTATCTATCTATCTGTCTATCTATCTATCTGTCTATCTATCTATCTATCTGTCTATCTATCTATCTGTCTATCTATCTATCTATCTATCTATCTATCTATCTATCTATCTATCTATCTATCTATCTATCTATCTATCTATCTATCTATCTATCTATCTATCTATCTATCTATCTATCTATCTATCTATCTATCTATCTATCTATCTATCTATTGATCTGTTAGTCGGTCTGTTTGTTTGTCTGTCTGTCTGTATGTCTCTCTGTCTGTCTGTCTGTCTGTCTATCTATCTATCTATCTATCTATCTATCTATCTATCTATCTATCTATCTATCTATCTATCTATCTATCTATCTATCTATCTATCTATCTATCTATCTATCTATCTATCTATCTATCTATCTATCTATCTATCTATATATATCTATCTATCTATCTATCTATCTATCTATCTATCTATCTATCTATCTATCTATCTATCTATCTATCTATCTATCTATCTATCTATCTATCTATCTATCTATCTATCTATCTATTATGTCTGTCTGTCTGTCTGTCTGTCTGTCTGTCTATCTATCTATCTATCTAACTACCTACTTATGTGCCTATCTTCCTGTCTGTCCATCAAGCATTTTTTCACACCCGCCCGTCCGTCTACACGTGTCTACGTAACTATATTTCAAGCTACCTACTTACCCGCCTACTTACCTGTCTTTCCCTCTACCTATATATTCCCATCCCACTTCCCACATTTCCTATAATCTAAAAAACACAACAGATTCGGGTATACCTCCACAAAACCATTGAATTCATTAGAAAATAAAGACATGCCAAATTAGTGCTGCTTCTCTGCACATTTTCAAGTGCAATAATACAGTTCCCTCAACCGGTTTTATGGTTTCAAATATCAACCCAGGGTTTGATTTTACCTGCCACTTTTGAGAAAACCACAACAACTTTACGAGGGCAAGAACCTGGCTATGAACTGCTCTCCACTTCTCTACTTTAGACCCGCACTCTCGGTTTTAGAGCGTTTCTCAAACACTTGTAGTTTTAACAGAACCTTAAAACAATTCAGTATGTGCACAATTTTCAAGGTCTATTAAATCTGCAGTGTGGTTCACTAACTTCAAGCAATGTTCGGAAACAATTAAACAAGCCCTCGGAGATTGAATTACTAGCAGGTTCCCTCTTGCGTTGGTAGAATCGCCTCGGTTAACGACATAATCCTCACGAGATGAAGACATTTCCAAAACAAAGGTTTAAATTGTCAACCGGCTGCATTTGTACAAACACACTCAGGAATGAAGTTAGATGCAGTAAATGCGAAACACAATTACCTAATTTCAGTGTTTAATGCAGCGGTGGGCCGCACCCGGTTAAAGCAGTCACGGTTGAGCGGTTAAAGACAGGCTAAACTATTTGGGCGAAGTAGGAGGAAACCACGATTGGTTATATACATGGGGCGTGGGAAGAGTAAAACGGAGTAGGGGCGCAGTGGTAGCTCATGTGTTATTGAACTTTACTAAGGACAATAGGGAGAATAGACAGCTCCTAGGTTCACCCGGTCTTAAACGGGTATTGGATAAATCTGGTAAAGCAGAACGGTCTAACGTGAAACAGGTTAGATCACCCATGAAATGTTTCAACGGTCAATAAACAATGTGGGCAACAGCACAACTCCGCACGCTTTAAGCTCTATATGGAATGATTTTTTGTTCAATCATCATCATCATCTAGTAACCGGCCTACTGGTGTAGGTGATCATGTCTCTCCACAACTTTCGATCTCGACAGTTCTTTATCATTTCTGTTGTTGACCTTCTGCCAAGCCATTCTCTTAAGCTGTCTGTTATTTTTTTCTCTTTGCTTCACTCTAACTTTTCGTCCCTCAATTTTTCCAGTCGTTACAATATATTCCAGTTGTTCACTTCTCATTATATGGCCCAAATATGATGATTGTTTCTTCCTAATATTGGATATTAATTCTCTTCTTGCTTTGATCTCTTTCATAACGTTTTCATTACTCTTCTTAGCTCTCCATAGTATTCTCAACATTCTTCTGTAAAACCACATTTCTACAGACTCCAGTGATTTTCTTGTCTGTTGTCCTATTGTCCATGATTCACATCCATATGTTAAGACTGGCTCTACATAACATTTAAGAACTCTTTTTCTGGTTTCTATTGTCAAAAATGGATTGCATAGTATCTTCCTCATTTTCTGGAAAATTGCTTTTGTCTGAGCCATTCTGCATTTCACCTCTTTCAATTAAATATTCTTTTTTCAATTAAAAGATTTAAAAAATTATCTGTGGGTGAAAGTCAAGTTGGTTGAGTGGTTTATACGTTCGCTAGTGACTCAAAAGGTATGAGTTCCATTCCCAAGCGTGATCACATATGATCTTGCCAAAGTGTCAATCAGAAATGGAATATGAAATTGACAAACGGGTAACTGGATGGCCTAGACAAATGTTTACATCATTGAAACAAAACTTAACAAATAATCAACAAACAAAAAAAGAACAATAGACAACCCGAAGCAATATCGAACATTTACTCCTCGACACATCACCTTGCCATGAGAAACCTGCGCTGGGGCACACGATCAACTAAACAACCTCTAAGGGTTTATTGTTTTCCCGGGTGTTGTAAACATACCTCTTCCCCTGAAAGGATTCGCTGATCTATCGCCTCGGAAGTTTCCCTCCATTAAAATATTAATGTCACATTATTGATCTCGAACTGGATGGTGTAGAGGTTAGACGGTGGCTTCTGGACAAAAATGTACTGGGTTCGAATCTCGCGACAAGCGATGAATTTCCCGCTTCGAATCCGAGGTTTCTTCGTGGCTCTACCCACCATGGTCTCTGAGATACGATTTCTATTCCGATAACAGCGAAAGACTGAATCTCGTGTGTGTGCACTCCGCGCATGTTTAAAAACTCTTCCCAGATAAAATCCAAAAGATCAGGCAAAAAATGGCAGCTGAAAATTCCTAGAATACTTTAAAATAATCTATACATGTTGAAGATGCATGTCTCGGGCCGAAGGACGTATGTATCCCTGCATGACGTAAACTAGCGACACAACTCATTTACGCCCGCATGACGGGTGAACGCAAAAGAAGAAAAACAAAACAAAACAAAGAAAGAAAGAAGTAAAAATGTAACCAAACAATGCAATCTTTAAAGACCTCGATTGCGTGGTTGATTTATCTCTTTTGTTCTCATCAAACTGAAACAGGGACGTGCAGCGAGTACAGTGTGGGTCTTACACAAAGTCTGACACTTGATACAAAAATTCTTTGGACATAGAGAGTTAAATATATCTGCCATATAAGCTCTCTCCATAGCGAAAGGGCTATAGATAGATACACGCAAACCCTAGGAAATATAAAAGCACAAGGGGCCAACAGAGGATACAGCAGCCTGTAATCTATATTTCCTTGGCCGTTGACAGGCAATGGTTTAGGAAAGAAGAAAAAAAGAAGTAGATGAGCAAAAAGAGGAAGAAGTGAAAGAAGAAGAACAAAAAAGTAGAAGATGAGCTAGAAGAAGAAGAAAAAAGCAGAAGATGAGCAAGATGAAGAAGATGAGCAAGATGAAGAAGATGAGCAAGGAAAAGATAAAAGAGGAAGATGAGCAAGAAGAATAAGAAAACGAAGATTAAAAAAAGAGCAAGTAGATAAAGAGCAAGAAGTAGAGAAGATGAGCAAGATTAAGATTAAGAAGTAGAAGACGAGTTAGAAGAAGAAGGAGACGTGCAAAAAGAAGAGCAAGAAGAAGAAAAGAGCAAGAAAAGGAGAAGAAGAGAAAGAAAAGAAGGTGAGTAAGCAAAAGAGGAAGAAGAGCAAGAAGAAGAGAAGGATAAAGAAGGAGAAAGAGTTCTTAAATGTTATGTAGAGCCGGTCTTAACATATGGAAATGAATCATTGACAATAGGACAACATACAAGAAAACCACTGGAGGCTGTAGAAATGTAGTTTACAGAAGAATGTTGAGAATACCATGGACATCTAAAAAGAGTAATGAAAACGTTCTGAAAGAGACCAGAGCAAAAAGAGAGCTAATTTCCAATATTAGGAAGAAACAATCATTTGTGAGCCATGTAATGAGAAGGGAACAACTGGAATATATTGTAACAACTGGAAAAACTGAGGGACGAAGAGATAGAGGGAAGAAAAGAGAAAAAAATAACTGACAGCTTAAGAGAATGGCTTGGCAGAAGGTCAACAACAGTAATGATAAATAGCTGCCGAGATCGAAAGTTGTGGAGAGACAGGATCACCTACGCCAGCAGGCTTGTACTTGATGATGATGATGATGATGATGATGATGGTGAGAGTCCAACCCAATCTGGTGATTGCTTCCCGTGTTGCCAGACTTGTGTGAGGGCACGCGTTGTCGTGAAGGAGAAACAGGTCTGCTGGATTATTGGGCGGCCGAACTCTGCGAAAAAGTTGAGTTTTTTTCACTGTCTTAATGTAAGCTTGTGGACTGATTGTCTCGCCTCTTAGCATAACATCCACAAGATTCACACCTTCAATGTCTTAATGTAAGCTTGCGGGCTGATTGTCTCGCCTCTTAGCATAACATCCACACGATTCACACCTTCAATGTCTTAATGTAAGCTTGCGGGCTGATTGTCTCACCTCTTGGCATAACATCCACACGATTCACACCTTCAATGTCTTAATGTAAGCTTGCGGGCTGATTGTCTCACCTCTTAGCATAACATCCACAAGATTCACACCTTCAATGTCTTAATGTAAGCTTGCGGGCTGATTGTCTCGCCTCTTAGCATAACATCCACAAGATTCACACCTTCAATGTCTTAATGTAAGCTTGCGGACTGATTTTCTCGCCTCTTGGCATAACATCCACAAGATTCACACCTTCAATGTCTTAATGTAAGCTTGTGGACTGATTGTCTCACCTCTTAGCATAACATCCACAAGATTCACACCTTCAATATCCCAAAAGACAGAGACCATGACCTTTCCAACTGAAGGAGATGTTTTGAATTTCTCTCTTCGTGGCGAGTGTGGATGATGCCACATCATTGACTGTCTTTTTGTCTCAGGTTCAAAATAATGTACCCAGGTTTCGTCACCTGTAACAATCTCAGCTGCTTTTTTTTTTTTTTTAATTGCAATCGGTGCTGATTTGTGAGATTTCGTGCAACCCACCATACACAAACCTTAGAGAATCCAAGAGTTTGTATAACTGCATTTGCACTACCAATGCTGACTGACAACTTTAAGGTCAATTGTTGAGTAGTGATGTGCCTATCAGCATGAATAATGCCTTCAGCGCATTTTAACTTGTCTGCATTGGTGGCTGTGGCAGGCCGTCTACAGCGAGGCGGATCAAGAAGCTCCGTACCTCCGCTTTCCGTTCTTTTATTCCATGAACCCAGCGACTTATTGTGTTCCTGTCGACTGTAGAACTTCAATACACATCACATAGGCGCTGTGAATGTTCACATCATTCTCTCCTCTAAAACGAGAAATTCTATCACAATTCGTTGCTTATAATGCAAATTACTAACATGCTCCATTTCAACGGTTTAGTGCAGTCGTATTATTTGGCCGACTGCAGTGCAATTTAGTACACACAATCGACGACAAGTGCCATATTTAAGTATGCAAAATTTCATGCTTCTATGTTTATTATTAGCTGAAAAAACTGATGTGGTGCATTACCTTTTGAACGCCACTTATGTTTGAAAGCGACGCTGGAAAAACCTTTGCCACGTTCTCGGAATGGACGTCAGAAGCCTATCTCAACAGGCCCTTATATGGACACCAGAAGGTAAATGAAGACGAGGAAGACCGAAAGAAACTGTACGTAGAACCATCATCTAAGTGAGCACAACTATGGGTCTCAGAAACAACCCTGAAGTAAAACAGGCGGACCGCCGAACATGCAGAGCTATGATTTCTGCCCTATTCGCCGTATCCGGTAATCCGGTAAAGGATAATCAATAAATCAATCAAGTGCTAGCCAAGGACAAGGAGGAAATAGTTCAAGTGAAACAAGCAACAAGTAATTAAAATCATTATTTTGAGGTCGATTTACTAAATTCCAGTTTTTGCTTTAAAAAAAAGTATTACAATTTCTTGTAAAAGGTACCTGATTGAGCCGACAGATCACTAAACTCTATTTCTTAATTGTTAACACTTTTAAAAAAATAATAATTCTTTCTTCTTAACCCATTCACCCATCAATAACTGGTCGAGCTACAACCCAGAAGAACGCGGGTTCGAATCCCTGTAACGATTTTTTTTTCTATTGGGGGTGAAATTAAAAACTCAGACACGAACAACTCATGGCGAGTGCACTAGACAAGCGGCCTTTATTCTCCGGTCCTACAATTAAATCCCCCCCCCCCCCACCTAGTGTTGACCCTAACAGTGGGAAAATGCCGTAAAGGTAGTCTTTTTTTTTTTCAACCCATTAAGTGGGCGTGTATGTCTTGCGTCTCTAGTTTACTTCTAGCGCGATGTCTACGTATTCTGTCCCACACATTCGTTTTCGGCATAGGAAGATATGCGTAACAAATTTTGCCAACGCAGCGGCCATCATTGGTCTTTTATTTGTGACCAAAGTTATTTAGCGTGCGCTTGTGCAGACGGGATCTCCTGTTTTATTGCCGTTATCTGAGACGGCTAGACATCGAATCTCACCACCCAGAGACCTGGGGCGAGTAAAGTCACGAAGAAACACAAATTTCGAAGTAAAAATTCCCACTGCAGAACTGCGAGATTGCAACCTGGTACATTCCGGGTTCCAGAGACCGACAGCACAGCTCTAGACCACATGTTTAAAGAACTAAAGCAATAAATTATATCCGGAAGTTGGCGAACTCGAACTAACCCATTTTCGGTCGCCCCTGAAGGCTCAGCGACTCAAAACTGACCAAGAGCTCAAACTCCCAGTTGATTGTCCGAGAACGGCCTGCGTCACAATATAGTGACTAACAAGGTCAGGTTTGCAGTAGTCACGCAGTAGTAAGGCCTGTTGATATAGAAGACTAGTACTGCACTATTTCTAGGATAGACAAGTCTGTACGTCTCCAACAAAACTCGAGATATTAAAAAGCCACTGTTGCCTGTCGCATCACCTTTTTATGATCTTTTAAAATCTGATTCTCTTCTTAGAGTTCAACCTTCAATGGGGTGTGGTTGCGTTATGGCGTAAGTTTACGGCAACGCCGCGATATCTGCGCCTTTCGTCCCGACACATCCGTTTTCGGTATGGTGAGACGATTATTTTCCTGAAAAATCTTTGCCCAGACTCATCCTTCTTTGGCCTGCTCTGTTCTATTTTTAACTGCCAAATGTTCTTTAACGTGCGCGAGTGCACACAACACACGGGTCCTCCTGTTTATCGCCGTTTTCCGGATCTCACCAAACGAGAGACCAGGAGAGGGTAAAGCCAAGAAGAAACCACGGATTCGATTTTTGAAAAATTCCCGCCGCCTGGGGTGGGGATTGAACTCGAGACCTTCTTTATCAGAGGCCGACGTCTTACCTCTAGACCACCCAGTCCCCTTTTGTTTGGATCTAAACACTAACAACTCGCTTCGACCTCGTCACAGAGGTACAGCGAATCAATTCAGAGGAAGAGATATGTTTACAGCACTCGGAAAAAATGGGAAATAATCAGTAATAAAAAAACAAACAAAGAACAATATATGGTCCGAAGCAGGATCGAACACGTATTCCTTGGCACAGCGCCTTGCCACGAAAAGCCAAACGCTCAGAGAGGTTCATCTTATTACCAGACAGTTAACCTCTTATTTAAATCTGGCACAGTTGTCATCACGGCTGTTTGTTTCCATACCAGGGTGGCGTTTTAGTTTTAATCTTGGGATATTGGTATCATTTGTGGATGAAGATGTCCAGAGCCGTGTACATTTCACTCATTATTAACACTGATATTTTATGGGAGTGGTTTCAATTTGTGGCACCACACAGAGAAAAGTAAAATTGTTAGCTAAAGTCAAAATGTAAATAAGTGCTGAAGTCGGATGTGTTGGGCCAAAAGACGCAAACTTAACAGTCACACTGTAAACCACAACATAACGCAGACACGCCCACTTAACGTCCTTTTAAGGGCGGATGACGAAGAGGTGTACTCCTTTAGTCATCAGGCAAACGCAAGCAAGCAAAATTATTATATGAACGATATTTTAGTAGTTAAAACTCATTACAAAAAGATCAGAAATTGGCAATTCTGAGAGTTCCCATGATGCACTATTCAATTTGTAACTAAAAACGTTTGCACACTTTTATTTAAGATACAGCTTATTCTAATCACTTTGTATGTATAATAGAAGATACATGTGTACCGTCATGGATAGACGTATAGACGTAATTAAGGACATGAACTAAAATATCAGCGTTCAACAACTGTGATAATGTTTACATCGAGAATTAGTTTGTAATGCAAAAGCCTTCAAGCCATATCTTGTCATTATTGTTCCTCTCAACGTTTTGTTTTCTAACATGAGCGCATCTTTAGTGTATCATTGGTGAACATTTGGTGACATGTGAATGAGTGTGTCCTCACATGTGAATGAGTGTGTCCTCACATGTGAATGAGTGTGTCCTCATATTTCAGACAGGATCTAGTGGAAATAAACCACACACACTGTTAAGTTACACTGCTCTGGAGAAACCACAAAGGGATATTTGTTGACGAAACTCATAAAGGAAATAAATGGAGCGTAAACACGTGGCCCAGATGCATTTCTGTGATCGACACAACGCTCGTGATTTGTTTTTCAGTTTTATTCATTTGACTCGTGTCAGGTTTTGTTCTAAGATTTGCGTACAGGTTCTGCGGCTATGTTTGTGCGGTCGCCTTATAATAAATTTGTGTCCGAAATAATACGGAAACAAAATCCAGGAATAAAGCGATGGTGGATGCGGGTCGTTGTAACGATGGTGAAAGTCTTAAAACTCTTGTTTCATTCTCCTCGTTACTTTTGTCTTTCAACTCATCGCTAATCCGCCTTTTCCACTCTACTTTTCTTACGCTCCGCCGACCTTTTCTATACATAGTCGCAAATGAAATTCCCACAAAAAGGATTCCCAATAATTTTCTAATTTAGTGTCAAGCGAATGAGAAAATTGGCCATAGAATGAAGTAGCAAGGTTTGGTTAGGTAATATATTGGTATAACACTGCCAGATTTTTTTCATTGTTATACCTTGCCCACATAACCAGAGAAATGAATGACGGGACTGTAGGGATAGAGGGGTTACAATTTTGGTCTGTCACCTGCACAAACCGGCAGGTTGACTAAGGGGAGGAGCTCGCGCGTAAGAAACTACAGTACCAGGTCTTTGTAGCGGGAGGTTAAGAAAGGGAAAACTTGAATCTAGGGAGGAGAAGGGAGGGAATCACAAGAAAAGACTCTTCTCCATGCATGGCGAGTGCAATTTGAACAAAAAGAAACTGAGAGTGAAATTCAACTACCGTAACGGTTTCCGGTACTTTAATTCGTGTGATTTGATTCTCAACTTTGAATACTAGGTCAAACAATGACAGGTGACGGATGTTAATTATCGTTACTTGTCTCCAAAGGGCCACGTGTCATTTATGACAGGAGAAATCAGGAGCAGTTAGAGACGTTGGCACAACTATTTGAGGCTCGGCAAGTAATATCGCATCAGAAGGTAATTATTTTGGGGGGTTTGTCTCCTTAACACAGGTGTCAAGTCTGGATAGAAGAAAGTTGCTGATTCATTCACAAACTCTTATCTAGTCATTGATGGGAATAGACGGAGAAAGGACTAACACTTTGAGCCTACAGAACACTGTTATTTCATGTTAACCTTTTAGGTAAATGTTACCTTACTTCTACTTCCTTTACTTCCATTGTCCACTACTTGCACGTTCCCTTACTTCCATTGTCCACTACTTGCCCTGTCCCTTACTTCCATTGTCCACTACTTGCACGTTCCCTTACTTCCATTGTCCACTACTTGCACTGTCTCTTACTTCCATTGTCCACTCCTTGCAGTGTCCCTTACTACATTGTCCACTACTTGCATGTTCCCTTACTTCCATTGTCCACTACTTGCACGTTCCCTTACTTCCATTGTCCACTACTTGCACGTTCCCTTACTTCCATTGTCCACTACTTGCACTGTCTCTTACTTCCATTGTCCACTCCTTGCAGTGTCCCTTACTACATTGTCCACTACTTGCACTGTCTCTTACTTCCATTGTCCACTCCTTGCAGTGTCCCTTACTTCCATTGTCCACTACTTGCACGTTCCCTTACTTCCATTGTCCACTACTTGCACGTTCCCTTACTTCCATTGTCCACTACTTGCACTGTCTCTTACTTCCATTGTCCACTCCTTGCAGTGTCCCTTACTACATTGTCCACTACTTGCACTGTCTCTTACTTCCATTGTCCACTCCTTGCAGTGTCCCTTACTACATTGTCCACTACTTGCACGTTCTCTTTGTTCCATTGTTCACTACTTCCAATGTCCCTTACTTCCATTGTCCACCACTTGCACTGTCCCTTATTACCATTGTCTCTAACTTGCACTGTCATTTATATTGTCCCCTATAATTGCACTGTCCCTAACTTGCATGTTCCATTATTTTCATTATCCTTTACTTGTATTGCCCTTCTATTGTCCATTATACTTGCATTATCCCTAACTTTCATTGTCCCTTACTTCTATTGTCCCTTACTTGCACTATCCCTTCTATTGTCTCTTACTTCCATTGTCCCTTACTTGCACTATATTTTCTATTGTCCCTACTTCCATTGTCACTTACTTCCATTGTCCCTTACTTACACTATCCCTTCTATTGTCCCTTACTTCCATTGTCCCTTACTTCCATTGTCCCTTACTTCCATTGTCCCTTACTTGCACTGTACCTTCTACTGTCCCTTACTTACATTGTCCCTTACTTGCACTGTCCCTTCTATTGTCCCTTATTTACATTGTCCCTTACTTGCACTGTCCCTTCTATTGTCCCTTATTTACATTGTCCCTTACTTGCACTGCCCCTTCTATTGTCCCTTATTTACATTGTCCCTTACTTGCACTGTCCCTTCTATTGTCCCTTATTTACATTGTCCCTTACTTGCACTGCCCTTTCTATTGTCCCTTATTTACATTGTCCCTTACTTGCACCATCCCTTCTATTGTCCCTTATTTACATTGTCCCTTACTTGCACTATCCCTTCTATTGTCCCTTACTTGCACTGTCCCTTCTATTGTCCCTTACTTGCACTGTCCCTTTTATTGTCCCTTATACTTGCACCGTACCTTCATATAGAGCTTTTAGAGCACCGACACGATGAATAATTTGGGATGGTTTGGGTCCTTTTTGTTTCCATCTTGGATTCCAAAAATGGCCCTTGCCATTCTGTCCTCCTCTCTCTCTCTCCTTTCTTTCTCTACCACTCTCACCCTCTCACCTTTCTCTTTCTCTCCATTTCTCTCTTACTTTCTCTCATATTCTATCTCTCTCTCCCTCTCCCTTTTTCTTCTCTCCTTTTCTCTCTCTCACTCGATCCTTCTCTCATTTCCCTCTCCATCTCTCCCTTCCTCTCTCTCACTCTCTCTCCCCTTTCTCTCTCTCCCCCTCTCCTTTCTCTCTCTCCTTCTCCCTCTCCCTTTCTCTCTCTCACCCTCTCTTTTTCTATCTCTCCCTCTCCTTTTCTGTCTTTCCTTTTCTCTCTCTCTCTCTCTCTCTCTCTCTCTCTCTCTCTCACTCATTACCTCTCTCTCATATATATATTTATTTCGAACGTCAATCTCCTAATTCGAATTTATTCTAAACAACGTCTAACACACGTAGATGGAATATTTATATATCAGTTAATCATGTTCAAGTTGAACGGAGAGACCAGTTGGTGATGAACTTCACAAGTCATAAGCAACACTTAATGCAACATCATTCTATTCGCAGGTCCGGCGTGTCCTGATCCCAGGCACCTCAAGATCCATCCTTGATCCCAGGCACTTCAAGACACACGTCAACCTTAGGCGTGATCCCAGGCACTTCAAGACACACATCAACCTTACGCGTGATCCCAGGCACTTCAAGATTCATATCAGCCTCGTTCGTGATCCCAATCACTTCACGGTTCACCTCACTCTCATTATCATAACATCAGGCACTTCACTGTTCACCTCAACCTTACCATAACACCATGCACTTCAAGACTCACCTCAGCCTTACCATAACACCAGGCACTTCAAGACTCACCTCAGTCTTACCATAACACCAGGCACTTCAAGACTCACCTCAACCTTAACATAACACCAGACACTTCAAGACTCACCTCAACCTTACCATAACACCAGAGACTTCAAAACTCACCTCAATCTTACCATAACACCAGAGACTTCAAGACTCACCTCAACCTTACCATAACACCAGGCACTTCAAGACTCACCTCAACCTTACCATAACACCAGACACTTCAAGACTCACCTCAGCCTTACCATAACACCAGGCACTTCAAGACTCACCTCAACCTTACCATAACACCAAGCACTTCAAGACTCACCTTAACCTTACCATAACACCAAGCACTTCAAGACTCACCTTAACCTTACCATAACACCAAGCACTTCAAGACTCACCTTAACCTTACCATAACACCAAGCACTTCAAGACTCACCTTAACCTTACCATAACACCAAGCACTTAGAGACTCACCTCAACCTTACCATAACACCAGACACTTCAAGACTCACCTCAGCCTTACCATAACACCAGACACTTCAAGACTCACCTCAACCTTACCATAACACCAAGCACTTCAAGACTCACCTCAACCTTACCATAACACCAAGCACTTCAAGACTCACCTCAGCCTTACCATAACACCAGACACTTCAAGACTCACCTAAGCCTTACCATAACACCAGGAACTTCAAGAATCACCTCAGCCTTACCATAACACCAGACACTTCAAGACTCACCTCAACCTTACCATAACACCAAGCACTTCAAGACTCACCTCAGCCTTACCATAACACCAGACACTTCAAGACTCACCTCAGCCTTACCACAACACCAGGAACTTCAAGAATCACAATAACACCAGACACTTCAAGAATCACAATAACACTAGGCACTTCAAGAATCACAATAACACCAGGCACTTCAAGAATCACAATAACACCAGGCACTTCAAGAATCACAATAACACCAGGCACTTCAAGAATCACAATAACACCAGGCACTTCAAGATCACAATAACAACAGATACTTCAAGAATCACAATAACACTAGACACTTCAAGAATCACAATAACACCAGACATTTCACGGCTCACATCACCATTATCATGACCCCAGACGTTTCAAAACTCACTTCACCCTTATCATGACCCCAGACATTTCAAGACTCACTTCACCCTTATCAATACCCCAGACATTTCAAGACTCACTTCACCCTTATCATGACCCCAGACATTTCAAGATTCACTTCACCCTTATCATGACCCCAGACATTTCAAGACTCACTTCACCCTTATCATGACCCCAGACATTTCAAGACTTACTTCACCCTTATCATGACCCCAGACATTTCAAGACTCACTTCACCCTTATCATGACTCCAGACATTTCAAGACTCACTTCACCCTTATCATGACCCCAGACATTTCAAGACTTACTTCACCCTTATCATGACCCCAGACATTTCAAGACTTACTTCACCCTTATCATGACCCCAGACATTTCAAGACTCACTTCACCCTTATCATGACCCCAGACATTTCAAGACTCACTTCACCCTTATCATGACCCCAGACATTTCAAGACTTACTTCACCCTTATCATGATCCCAGACATTTCAAGACTTACTTCACCCTTATCATGACCCCAGACATTTCAAGACTCACTTCACCCTTATCATGATCCCAGACATTTCAAGACTTACTTCACCCTTATCATGATCCCCTATAATAGAAAACAAAGACAATGTGTCTAACACTGACCCTATTTCACCAACAGCAAAACCTTAGTGACATGTGTGCTTCTTCTGGCTATTCAAAATTAATTTGTAAGAATTGTATGCAATATGTTAAATGTAATGAAAACAAATTATTAATCAACATTATTTTACATTCTATAATATTCTTACAACAGCGAGCCTAAAAAATACCAGATGTTTAATGACACTTAGAAAAAAACATCACATCATAACAAATAAGCTGCATAAAAATGCTGCAAAGAAACCATGACCAGATAAAGTTAAAAAAATAAAATCTAATTTAATATTTTTAAAAATACGAAGACAATACTAGTAAATTATTAAATACGGGGAAATAATTGTTTGTGCACCACATCAGAATGACATCAAAAAGAGTGCATCAGGAGCGTGTTACATGAAAACGCCATGCGACAAGGAACACCGACTGTACAGTAGAAGTTGGACAGATGGAAGCGAAAGAATCACTAAATAAAATAGCGAATGTCAGAAGGGATAGGCCTACTTCTCTGTAGAGTCTCGCAGCATAAACAGTAGGACTAAAAGTAAGAATGGATCTCGCGGCACAAAGAGAGAACAAAAGTAAGAATGGATCTCACGGTACAAAGAGAGAACAAAAGTAAGAATGGATCTCACGGTACAAAGAGAGAACAAAAGTAAGAATGGATCTCTCGACACAAAGAAAGAACAAAAGTAAGAATGGATCTCGCGGTACAAAGAGAGAACAAAAGTAAGAATGGATCTCACGGTACAAAGAGAGAACAAAAGTAAGAATGGATCTCACGGTACAAAGAGAGAACAAAAGTAAGAATGGATCTCTCGACACAAAGAGAGAACAAAAGTAAGAATGGATCTCGTGGCACAAAGAGAGAACAAAAGTAAGAATGGATCTCACGGTACAAAGAGAGAACAAAAGTAAGAATGGATCTCGCGGCACAAAGAGAGAACAAAAGTAAGAATGGATCTCGTGGCACAAAGAGAGAACAAAAGTAAGAATGGATCTCACGGCACAAAGAGAGAACAAAAGTAAAAATGAATCTCGCGGCATAAATAGTAGGATAAAAGTAATAACGGATCTCACGGAACAAACAGTAGAACAAAAGTAAAAATGAGTCTTACGGCACAAAGAGAGAACACAAGAAAAAATGAGTCTTACGGCACAAAGAGAGAACAAAAGAAAAAATGAGTCTTACGGCACAAAGAGAGAACAAAAGTAAGAATGTGTCTTACGGCACAAAGAGAGAACAAAAGTTAGAATGGATCTCGCGGCACAATCAGTAAAACAAAAGTAGAAAAAAAATAGAAGCTATGTTTTAAATACCTTTCCAAAAACTATATCTTCCCGTGGTCTTTTCTGTGTTTTTCTACTGTCCATAATTGACATCCACAAATTAATATTCTTTTAAGAAATACACAAACACTCACTTTTGGGGCTCTCCCCACTGCAGGCGTGTATCAAATTCGCCATTGATATCTAGACGTGTTTGATACCGACATTAAACATTCATGACCCTACTTTCATTACCAGATGCTCTAGAATACGGGTTTCAAGCCACGTCATGACGTGACGAGCTCCAGGTAGTGACAGGTAAACGAGAATTTAGAAACGTCAGGTATGATTCCAAAAACGTCACTACATTTTTCTAATTAATTTCTTTGTTGCGTTCGTTCGTTCGCTTTCGTCAGCTTTGACCTCTGACGAAGTCCCACCCACTCAATTTGTGGGACTGAATTTTGCGTGTAAAGTCTGTTTTTATCCCATTACAGGATGCCCCTCGCCATGCAGGCAGATTTACTCCGACTTCAGAGGTACTAATTTTTAGGGAATTAGTAAAACCCAGGTGTCCTCGCCAGGGTACGAACCCCGGCTGTTGCCGTGGTAAGCCAACCGCCTATCGATTGCGCTAACCGGACACCCATTTCTTTGTTGCATAATTCAATACTATTCTGCCTTTGCTGCATCGACGCCATCTGCTGAAGATTTCTAAAATTAAGGAATCACTTTCGTCTGTCAAGGTCATCGAGTACATCACTTATGGGCTTTTAATTATCACCAGCATGTTACATGCGGTGAAGGAGCTGACAACTGTCAGTAAATCATAGCTGACATCTGGCGTTATGATTAGCAAACCAAAGCTGATCGAGTTTATGTTCTAATTTCTTATAACCAATGAAATATTCTAACCTGTCTAGCCAGTTATGTGCAAAACTTCAGGTCGAATCTACCGTCTTTACCCGGTCGTCTCCTGTCCATATACATTTATACTGCATTAGTATTAAAAAAAAGTAAGTTACCTCCCATGTCTTGCAATGCGTATGGGGATTATGGTGTTAGTGACCATACTTTTCTATGACCACGGCACATTTTCGGGTGATGTGGTCGGTATCACGCCAGGCAGTCTTTACTTCTTAGAAAAAATCTCTGGTGCCCATTTTTAGAGGCTGGGTGAACCCGGAGCCCTGTCAATCGGAAAAAAAATTCGCCATTGCTGGGGATTGATCCCAGACCCAACTGGTCAGGAAGCGAGCACACTAACCACTCAGCCACCGAGGCTCCTATTAAACAGTACTGGACTTAACTTTTAGCCTACGGAAGCGTAAATCTAATACCTTTGTATTTGTTGCTTACTTTATGCCTGCATTAAAAAAAATACTTCATTGAATAAGTACTTATAGCAGAACATAAAGCAGAACTGCAACATCTCATTAGTATGGGCAAAGAATGTTCAATCAAAACATGCAGATATATACAGAGAAAACTGAAACCATGGTAACAGAAAGGAAATTAAAGTGCAAGAATATAACAGATGGAAATAAGGAACTGAGGCATTAATGTTGAAATGTCTTGGAAGAACATTCGCAGAAGATGGAAGGATGGATAAAGAGATCGATGTCAGATACGATCAGGCTAAGTAAGTATTGGAACAATTATCATCTACTTAACGATATCATAATCATCGAGTGACATCTCCGCATCGAAGGTTGGCTACCATAGAGCGTCATTCCGCTCTGTCTCTTGCTTTGATAATGCAGATTATCATAGGCTGACTTGTCCACCTTTTGATGTTACTCATCCATGTTAGTCTTGATCTGCCTCTTTTACCTTGTATTTTCCCTTTCAATATTACTTTTAGTAGGCTGTTGTGTCTTTTAACATGCCCCAAAAATGTTATTTATCTTGTTTAAATTGTGTTTTCTGTCCACGGCTTTCTCTGGAATAGTACGAGATGAGGCTCCAATCTCTTTCACGGTGGTCAGTCATATTCGTCTTTCATGTCCTGATATGCCTCTTGTGTACCACACACCTTGCTGGTTTCACCTTCTGGGCCGTTGATTATTTCTGATTCGTCCGCCTCATCTACCATCACTGACTTTGTACATTCGGGATGGACATTCCATCTTGGCGCCATTGCCAAAATAGACCTTTACCTATCAACCCACGAACACACGTTTGCCTATCGATGGTAGGTAAATACCGTCGATACAAGAAGAATAAATAATATTCCAATGAAATATCGATAAAGTTCACAGTCCGTCCGCTCGTCAGAAGTAAACATAACTACAACGGGGAATAGCAGCACGTTATTTCACATCTAGACTTTCGCGCACATCGTTTAAACACATCAGCAAGAACCGAGTTAGAAAAAACTATCCACACGTAGCCGCCATGACACCTCCATTTTTATTATATAAATCGGTACAATTAAACTCCAAGAAACACTTGATACAAAGTATTCACTTGATACAAAGTATTCACTTGATACAAAGTATTCACTTGATACAAAGTATTCACTTGATACAAAGTATTCTTCTCACGTGCCCTGTGCTATCAATGTTAATCAAGTACATTTCGGCAAGTCACAAAAGTAAACTGGTCGCTACAGAAATGAGATGTTTGGGACGATCGAAAGTCGAGTGTCAGAGACAGAAAACGAAATGAGAACATAAAGAAAAGTTTAGGAATTGAGCCGATCTGGCAATATACACAGAGACAATAATTTAGATGGTTTGGCCACCTTCAAACAATGGCTGAAAATACATTACCATTGAGGGCATGCACCAAGTTAATAAGTGGATATAGACCACCAAGAGACCAAGAATAATAATGCGGGATGGTATTTAATATAATTTACAACGTTACAAGTTGATAATCAAACAAGCCACAAGCACGTCAGAGCAAAAAATTATCAAACTACCTCGAAACTGGAGAGCGGGGTGGGGGGGGGGGGCAACATCCCATGTAAGTCTAGTACAATGAGAGAAGGAATGTTTCGCACAACGAGAGAAAGAAATTCTGATTTAACAAAGGAAAGGAAATTCTGGTATAACGAGGAAAGGAAATTCTGGTATAACGAGGAAAGGAAATTCTGGTATAACAAGAGAATGCAATTCTGGTATGACAATGGAAGGAATATCTGGCATAACGATAGAAGGAATGTCTGGCATAACGATAGAAGGAATGTCTGGCATAACGAGAGAAGGGAATTATGGTATAACGTAAGGAGGAAATTATGGTATAACGAGAGAAGGAAATTCCGGTATAACGAGAGAAGGAAATTACGGTATAACGAGAGAAGGAAATTATGGTATAACGAAAGGAGGAAATTATGGTATAACGAGAGAAGGAAATTACGGTATAACGAGAGAAGGAAATTATGGTATAACGAAAGGAGGAAATTATGGTATAACGAGAGGAGGAAATTATGGTATAACGAGAGGAGGAAATTCCGGTATAACGAGAGAAGGAAATTATGGTATAACGAGAGAAGGAAATTCTGGTATAACGAGAGGAGGAAATTATGGTATAACGAGAGGAGGAAATTATGGTATAACGAGAGAAGGAAATTCCGGTATAACGAGAGGAGGAAATTATGGTATAACGAAAGGAGGAAATTATGGTATAACGAGAGGAGGAAATTATGGTATAACGAGAGAAGGAAATTATGGTATAACGAGAGAAGGAAATTATGGTATAACGAGAGAAGGAAATTATGGTATAACGAAAGGAGGAAATTATGGTATAACGAGAGGAGGAAATTATGGCATAACGAGAAAAGGAAATTCCGGTATAACGAGAGAAGGAAATTATGGCATAACGAGAGAAGGAAATTCCGGTATAACGAGAGAAGGAAATTATGGTATAACGAGAGAAGGAAATTATGGTATAACGAGAGAAGGAAATTCCGGTATAACGAGAGAAGGAAATTATGGCATAACGAGAGAAGGAAATTCCGGTATAACGAGAGAAGAAAATTATGGTATAACGAGAGAAGGAAATTCCGGTATAACGAGAGAAGGAAATTATGGTATAACGAGAGAAGGAAATTCTGGTATAACGAGAGAAGGAATGTCTGGCATAACGAGAGAAAGAAATTATGGTATAACGAGAGAAGGAAATTATGGTATAACGAGAGAAGGAAATTCTGGTACAACGAGAGAAGGAAATTCTTGTACAACGAGAGAAGGAAATTCTGGTACAACGAGAGAAAGAAATTCTGGTATAACGAGAGAAGGAAATTCTGTTATAACGAGAGAAGAAAAGTCTGGTATAACGAGAGAAGGAAATTATGGTATAACGAGAGAAGGAAATTCTGTTATAACGGGAGAAGGAAATTCCGGTATAACGAGAGAAGGAAATTCTAGTATAACGAGAGGAGGAAATTATGGTATAACGAGAGAAGGAAATTATGGTATAACGAGAGAAGAAAAGTTTGGCATAACGAGTGAAGGAAATTATGGTATAACGAGAGGAGGAAATTCTGTTATAACGAGAGAAGAAAAGTCTGGCATAACGAGAGAAGGAAATTATGGTATAACGAGAGAAGGAAATTCCGGTATAACGAGAGAAGGAAATTCCGGTATAACGAGAGGAGGAAATTCTGGTACAACGAGAGAAGGAAATTCTGGTATAACGAGAGAAAGAATGTCTGGCATAACGAGTGAAGGAAATTATGGTATAACGAGAGGAGGAAATTCTGTTATAACGAGAGAAGAAAAGTCTGGCATAACGAGAGAAGGAAATTATGGTATAACGAGAGAAGGAAATTCTGTTATAACGAGAGAAGGAAATTCTGGTATAACGAGAGAAGAAAAGTCTGGCATAACGAGAGAAGGAAATTATGGTATAACGAGGGAAGGAAATTCTGGTATAACGAGAGAAGGAAATTATGGTATAACGAGAGAAGAAAAGTCTGGCATAACGAAAGAAGGAAATTCTGGTATAACGAGAGAAGGAAATTCTGGTATAACGAGAGAAGGAAATTCTGGTATAACGAGAGAAGGAAATTCTGGTATAACGAGAGGAGGAAATTCTGTTATAACGAGAGAAGAAAAGTCTGGCATAACGAGAGAAGGAAATTATGGTATAACGAGAGAAGGAAATTCTGTTATAACGAGAGAAGGAAATTCTGGTATAACGAGAGAAGAAAAGTCTGGCATAACGAGAGAAGGAAATTATGGTATAACGAGAGAAGGAAATTCTGGTATAACGAGAGAAGGAAATTATGGTATAACGAGAGAAGAAAAGTCTGGCATAACGAAAGAAGGAAATTCTGGTATAACGAGAGAAGGAAATTCTGGTATAAAGAGAGAAGGAAATTATGGTATAACGAGAGAAGGAAATTCTGGTATAACGAGAGAAGGTAATTCTGGTATAACGAGAGAAGGAATGTCTGGCATAACGAGAGAAAGAATGTCTGGCATAACGAGTGAAGGAAATTATGGTATAACGAGAGGAGGAAATTCTGTTATAACGAGAGAAGAAAAGTCTGGCATAACGAGAGAAGGAAATTATGGTATAACGAGAGAAGGAAATTCTGTTATAACGAGAGAAGGAAATTCTGGTATAACGAGAGAAGAAAAGTCTGGCATAACGAGAGAAGGAAATTATGGTATAACGAGGGAAGGAAATTCTGGTATAACGAGAGAAGGAAATTATGGTATAACGAGAGAAGAAAAGTCTGGCATAACGAAAGAAGGAAATTCTGGTATAACGAGAGAAGGAAATTCTGGTATAACGAGAGAAGGAAATTATGGTATAACGAGAGAAGGAAATTCTGGTATAACGAGAGAAGGAATGTCTGGCATAACGAGTGAAGGAAATTATGGTATAACGAGAGGAGGAAATTCTGTTATAACGAGAGAAGAAAAGTCTGGCATAACGAGAGAAGGAAATTATGGTATAACGAGAGAAGGAAATTCTGTTATAACGAGAGAAGGAAATTCTGGTATAACGAGAGAAGAAAAGTCTGGCATAACGAGAGAAGGAAATTATGGTATAACGAGAGAAGGAAATTCTGGTATAACGAGAGAAGGAAATTATGGTATAACGAGAGAAGAAAAGTCTGGCATAACGAAAGAAGGAAATTCTGGTATAACGAGAGAAGGAAATTCTGGTATAAAGAGAGAAGGAAATTATGGTATAACGAGAGAAGGAAATTCTGGTATAACGAGAGAAGGTAATTCTGGTATAACGAGAGAAGGAAATTCTGGTGTAACGAGAGAAGAAAAGTCTGGCATAACGAGAGAAGGAAATTCTGGTATAACGAGAGATGGAAATTATGGTTTAACGAGAGAAGGAAAGTTCTGATATAACGAGAGAAGGAAATTCTGGCATAACGAAAGAACGAAATTATGGTATAGTGAGTAGGAAATGCTGGTGTTCCGAGAGAAGGATTGTCTGGCATAACGAGAAAAGGAATGTTTGGCATAACAAGATAAAGAATGTTTGGCATAACGAGAGAAGGAATGTCTGACATTACGAGAGAAGGAAAGATGGCGATGACTTAATTGAACAACTTCCTTTCAGTAACTAACCTGAGAGATTTAAACTGAATTACGAGTTTTACTAACGTAGTAAAAAGCTTATAATCACCATTCTACAGGGAAAATAAAAAATACTATGGCTATGTCAATAGACACAGCGGGCTGGAAAGAACAATAAAGAAAGACAAATTTTCCTGGGCGACGCATCAAAGGCAGGCCAAGATGAATGTGGTTTAAAGACAGCAAGGAGACCCTGAACATGACAACAGAAGAGGTGAGAGATCTGGCTAGAAAGCGATTCTTTCATTCGAACTGTGGTGAATGCAAATGTTCTGTGGGAGATATAGCTAGAGATTGGGATTCTTTGAAATGGACTGTGGTGAATGCAACGTTCTGTGGGAGATCTGGCTAGAGATTGAGATTCTTTCAGACAGACTGTGGTGAATGCAACGTTCTGTGGGAGATCTGGCTAGAGATTGAGATTCTTTCAGACAGACTGTGGTGAATGCAACGTTCTGTGGGAGATCTGGCTAGAGATTGAGATTCTTTCAGACCGACTGTAGTGAATGCAACGTCAACATAAAAACATGTCGCATGAACAGTTACGAGACAAATCATAACAAGAATACGTGCCAAGCTCTATAAGAAAAAGCATTGGAAATCGCTTATATGCTAACAATGAAAGAAGAAAGACTTCCGAATCAGGCATTCATGTGGAACCATCTGGTAAAAGTAAGCAAGTTAGACCAAGATAATCATTATGCAGAACAATTACTAGGGATGGTTCAACCATTGGGATTAAGAAACAACCAAGAACTACTGGAACTAGTAGCAGATCGTCAGTCGTGGAGAACAATGACTTCCGCCCTATACCCCGTTTCCGGCCCGAGAGAAACATGAATTAATGTATATAACCATTTTTACTAATTGTAGCTACTACAGAACTTTGCTATTTTACATATTCTTTGTTCATCCAACACTTTCCACTATTCTGAGATTCCATATTTCTAGATTTAAAAAAGCATACCTGACCACATATTCTTACATTACCACGTTCTCAGCAACAGGCAATGATACCGCTGTTTGTTTTTATCTGAAAGTGACATTTTAGTTCCAGTCTATGAGCATTTATGGATGAAGATGTTCAGAACCTGGTACATTTATGGCTGAAGATGTCCTGAGATGGATGAAGATATCCTGAGTCTGGTACATTTATGTATTAAGATGTTCTGAATCTGGTACATTTATGGAAAAAGATGTCCTGAGTATGGTACATTTATGTATTAAGATGTTCTGAATCTCGTACATTTATGGATGAAACTGTCCTGAGTCTGGTACATTTATGGATGAAGATGTCCTGAGTCTGGTACATTTAAGTATTAAGATGTTCTGAATCTGGTACATTTATGGATGAAGATGTCCTGAGTCTGGTACATTTATGGATGAAGATGTCCTGAGTCTGGTACATTTATGGATGAAGATGTTCTGAGTCTGGTGCATTTATGGATGAAGATGTCATGAGTCTGGTACATTTATGGATGAAAATGTTCTGAGTCTGGTGCATTTATGGATGAAGATGTTATGAGTCTGGTACATTTATGTATGAAGATGTCTTGAGTCTGGTGCATTTATGTATGAAAATGTCATAAGTCTGTTACATTTATGTATGAAGATGTCATGAGTCTGGTATATTTATGGATGAAAAAGTTCTGAGTGGTGCATTTATGGATGAAGATTTTCTGAGTCTGGTGCTTTTATCGATGAAGATGTTCTGAGTCTGGTGCATTTATGGATGAAGATGTCATGAGTCTGGTACATTTATGGATGAAGATGTTATGAGTCTGGTGCATTTATGGATGAAGATGTCATGAGTCTGGTACATTTATGGATGAAGATGTCCTGAGTCTGGTACATTTATGGATGAAGATGTCATGAGTCTGGTGCATTTATGGATGAAGATGTTCTGAGTCTGGTGCATTTGTGTATGAAGATTTTCTGAGTCTGGTGCATTTATGGATGAAGATTTTCTGAGTCTGGTGCATTTATGGATGAAGATGTTCTGAGTCTGGTACATTTATGGATGAAGATGTCATGAGTCTGGTACATTTATGGATGAAGATGTTCTGAGTCTGGTGCATTTATGGATGAAGATGTTATGAGTCTTGCACATTTGTGGATGAAGATGTTCTGAGTCTGGTGCATTTATGGATGAAGATGTTCTGAGTCTGGTGCATTTATGGATGAAGATGTTATGAGTCTGGTACATTTATGGATGCATATTTTCTGAGTCTGGTGCATTTATGGATGAAGATTTTCTGCGTCTGGTGCATTTATGGATGAAGATTTTCTGAGTCTGGTATATTTATGAATGAAGATGTTCTGAGTATGGTGCATTTATGTGTGAAGATTTCTGAGTCTGGTGCATTTATGGAGGAAGATGTTGTGAGTTTGGTACATTTATGGATGAAAATGTCCTGAGATGGATGCAGATGTCCTGAGTCTGGTACATTTATGTATGAAGATGTCATGAGTCTGGTACATTTATGGATGAAGAGTTTCTGAGTCTGGTGCATTTATGGATGAAGATGTCATGAGTCTGGTACATTTATGGATGAAAATGTCCGGAGATGGATGCAGATGTCCTGAGTCTGGTACATTTATGGATGCAAATTTCCTGAGATGGATAAAGATGTCCTGAGATGGATGCAGATGTCCTGAGTCTGGTACATTTATGGATGAAGAGTCTAGTACATTGCGGTTGACTAAAGGCATCAAGATGCACCAAGATACATAGAGATGCAAAGCTGCTGTAAAGCTGATGATAAGATGCACCAAGATACATAGAGATGCAAAGCTGCTGTAAAGCTGATGATAAGATGCACCAAGATACATAGAGATGCGAAGCTACTGTAAAGCTGATGATAATGACAATTTTAAACAGAAAAAAAAAGAAGAAAAAGTGGTATGGTAACAGCTTTACGTTTGTGAGTTACAAAACAAATGTCGACGTCTCGGCCAAGTAGGCCTTCAGTTGGAACAACAACACAAAAATATATATAAGGATAAATACACAACAAGAACTACATGGCAATAATATGCTAGACACTCAAGAATGGAAATAAAAAAAAGGGTTACTTCAATGCGGTCCAGAGCTTGGTCAGCTTCTGATTGGGTGATCTGACCAACTATATCTCTCACTGAATCAATTCAGAGGAAGAGCTATGTTTATACAGCACTCGGAAAAAATGGCAAATAATCAACAATATGAAAAAAATAAACAAAGAATAATATATGGACCAAAACAGGATCGAACCCGTACTCAGTGGCACAGCGCCTTGCCACATCTCACTGGCCAGGCAGTCAGGTGAGAAATAAAACGGAAGGGTTCCATATATATGGGGATGTGCGTACAAGATAGTATAAACTGTGTATATCTAACTGTGGGTGTGCGTACAAGATAGTATAAACTGTGTATATCTAACTGTGGGTGTGCGTACAAGATAGTATAAACTGTGTATATCTAACTGTGGGTGTGCGTACAAGATAGTATAAACTGTGTATATCTAACTGTGGGTGTGCGTACAAGATAGTATAAACTGTGTATATCTAACTGTGGGTGTGCGTACAAGATAGTATAAACTGTGTATATCTAACTGTGGGTGTGCGTACAAGATAGTATAAACTGTGTATATCTAACTGTGGGTGTGTACACAACAAACTTTACCTGCGAAAAGCTGTTACCACGCCACTTTTTTCTTCTTTTATTTTAAATTGTCTAAAACATTCCACTCCTTCTTAAAATTGATATTTCATGGGAGTGGTTTTACTTTGCAACACTGCCAGCAGTGATACATTAAACGCAACATTTTAGTCAAAGTTATTTAAGTGCATACAATATAGAATTTAGTTTCAGATACATGTTAGTAGTTAGTCATCATCATCATTAAGTGCCGTCTCCGCATCGAAAGTTGGCTACCTCGGAGCGCCAATCCACTCCGTCTCTTGCTTTGATGTTGCAGATAGGCTGACTTGTCCATCTTTTGATGTTACTCTTCCATGTTAGTCTTGGTCTGCCTCTGTCTCTTTTACCATGTATTTTCCGTTCCTATATTACTTTTAGTATGTTGTTGTGTCTTTTAACATGCCCCACAAATGTCATTTGTCTTGTTCTAATTGTGTTTAGTAATTTTCTTTTAATTTTTAGTTGTTTCAAAACTTCATCGTTTGTTTTCTTTTCCTTCCATCCAATTCTACATATTCTTCTATAAATCCATATTTCAAAGGCTTCAATTTTCTTTTCTGTTTTCTTGTGTAATGTCCATGTTTCTGTACCATACAGGAATATTGAGAAGATGTAACATTTTGCTATTCTTAGTTTTAGCCCTGGTGTTATTTGTTTTGATGTTAGTATACTTTTCATGGCATTGAAATGACTTTTTGCCATACCTGTTCTTTTGGTTATTTCAGTTTTACATTTTCCATCATTGGTTATAGTATGTCCCAGGTAGTTGTAGCTCTGAACTGTCTCCATGTGTATTCCTTTAACTTTGAAGTTTATTTGTAGGTCTTGAGAATTTTATTTCCTTATGATCATAGTTTTAGTCTTTTTGATATTCATATCTAATCCATATTTTTTGCTTGTCATGTTTATTTCATTAAGTAACTGTTGCAGATTTTTAGGATTTTCTGCTAGTAGTACAGTATCATCAGCATATCTTAGATTATTGATTATTTTTCCATTAATTTGTAGGCCTGGCATCTCTGAGATGTTTTTAAAGATTTTCTCAGTGTATATATTGAACAAGCTTGGTGATAGGATGCATCCCTGTCTTACTCCTCTTTTTATATCAATGGGTGTAGAGTTCTCTTTGTTATATTTTATTATTACTGTTTGCTCCCAGTATAGATTACATATTAGTTGTATGTCCATGTCATCTAGATGTATCTCTTTTAGGCATTCTATAAGTTGTTTGTAGTGTACTCTATCAAAAGCTTTGGTGTAGTTTATGAAGCAGGCATATATTGTTTTTTTACTTCTGTGTACGTTTCGATTAATGTTCTCATGCAGAATATGGCTTCTTTTATCCCGCTATTTTTCTTAAATCCAAATTGCTGTTCATCTAATTCGGTATTGATTTTATTCTGAATCCTTCCGTGTATAACTTTTAGCATGATTTTTGTAACATGGCTCATTAGGCTTATTGTTCTAAAGTCACTGCATTCAACTGCACCATTCTTTTTAGGCAATGCAATGAAAGTTGATGTTTTTAGTTCATTTGGTATGTATCCTGTATGGTATATGTCGTTGTATATGTCTGTAATCACTTCAATGCCAAAATCTTTATTGGCTTTATTTTTATTATCCATTCTCTTTATTTTTGTGTGCATTCCTCTTAAGTCTTGTTTTCTTTCCATACTTTCTATTTCTATACATTTTGATTGAGCCAGTCTTCTTTATTGTTTTTATAGCTAGTAGTTAGTACTTGTAACCAAAAGATAAAAAAATTGCAGTGGATTGGCTGGTCTAGCGGTAGGACGTCGGTCTCTAGACAAGAATGTACCGAGCTCGATTCACAATACAGGCGATCAGAATTTTTTCAAAAATCGAACCCGTGGTGACTTCACCTCTTTACCCTTACCTGGTCTATGGATAGGGAGATCCGATGCCTAGCCCTGTCGGATAACAGCGAAAAATACGAGATCCGTGTACATCTGCACACGTTAAAAAATTCGTGGTAGTTTAATGTAGAAAAGAGTAGGCCAAGAAATAGCTGCTGTCTGGGCAAAAAATGTCAAGCAAATCTACCCATCCATGCCGAAGACGGATGTTTCGGGTCGAAAGACGCAGATATCGCGACATAAACTAAGGACACAACGCATCTACGCCGATTTAAATGGTGAACAAGAAAGTTTGACAAACTCTGTGAGTTCCAGGATGCATTATTCCATTTGGCAAACTCTGTGAGTTCCAGGATGCATTATTCCATTTGGCAAACTCTGTGAGTTCCAGGATGCATTATTCCATTTGGCAAACTCTGTGAGTTCCAGGATGCATTATTCCATTTGGCAAACTCTGTGAGTTCCAGGATGCATTATTCCATTTGGCAAACTTTGTGAGTTCCAGGATGCATTATTCCATTTGGCAAACTTTGTGAGTTCCAGGATGTATTATTCCATTTGGCAAACTTTGTGAGTTCCAGGATGTATTATTCCATTTTTAACCACAAAAGATTTTAAAAAAATTATTTTAAGATCATCAAATCACTTTGAATAAATAATAGAAAAAGAATATATATTTTATCTCTCATGGAAGACACAAAGGAGCATATCAACTAAGGTATCAGTGACAAACAACTGTGCAGGTAGTAGGAGTTACTGTAAAATATTGAAATTTATTTCCATATATATACTCATGAATGACGTAGAAATCTCCTCAGTACAATGGAATATAGGGTTCATGTTTTTACTCATTATTAATTAACTTATAGGAGATAACAAAGGAAATCAGGTGCGGTAATAAGCAGAAGGTTTCATTAATTATAAAATATAATTATTTCCCTTTAGCAGCAGGGCCAAGAATTGAGTGCACTTTTTTTATGAACCCGACATCGAACTCTGGAGTTAGGCAGACATCGGACGAGCTGTCGTGACTTGTCGCTGTTGTGTTTTATTTGTGTTATCTTGACGAACTGAGTCATTATAATATAGGCCGATGTCCATAGAGCCAATCAGGTAATAGAGAACATGTCAAATATCAGGGATAATATCATCAGGACATATGCCTTGTATCAGAGAGCATGCAATGGGTTAGAAAACATATAATACTTTATAGAGTATTTTTGTCCTCGGAATATAATCTCAGGATGTAGAGAATGTGTTAGGTAACATATTATACTTTAGTAGGGAGAGAGGGAGAGAGAGAGAGAGAGAGAGAGAGAGACTAGCATCATCATTCCTTCTCTCGTTATACATGATATTCCTTCTCTTGTTATACCAGACATTTCTCCTCTCGCTATACTAGACATTCCTTCTCTCGTTATACCAGACATTTCTCCTCTCGCTATACCAGACATTCCTTCTCTCGTTATACCAGACATTTCTCCTCTCGCTATACCAGACATTCCTTCTCTCCCTATACCAGATATTTCTCTTCTCGTTATACCAGACATTCCTTCTCTTGTTATACCAAATATTTCTTTTCTCGTTATACTGGAATTCCTTTTCTTGTTATACATGACAATCCATCTCTCTCTTTGTACCATATATATCTCCTCTTGTTATACCAGATATTTCTCCTCTCGTTATACTAGATACTTCTCTCTTTATAACAGATATTTCCTCTCTCGCTATATCAAATATTCTTCTTTCGTTATACCAGACATTTCTTCTCTCGTTATACCAGACATTCCTTCTCTCGTTATACCAGACATTCCTTCTCTCCTTTTTCCAGATATTTCTTCTCTCGTTATAACAGATATTTCTCTTCTCGTTATACCAGATATTTCTCCTCTCGTTATACCACATATGTCTTCTCTCGTTATAACAGACATTTCTCCTTTCGTTATACCAGACATTTCTGCTCTCAAAATACAAAACATTTTATTCTCATGTTATACCTGATATTCCTTCTCTCGTTATGTTAAAAATATATTCTCTCGCTATAACAGACATTTCTCCTCTCTCGTTATACCAGATATTCCTTCTCTCGTTATGTTAAAAGTGTATTCTCTCGTTATAACAGACATTTCTCCTCTCTCGTTACACCAGATATTCCTTCTTTCGTTATACCAGATATTTCTTCTCTTATTATACCAGATATTCCTTCTCTCCTTATATCAGATATTTTTTCTCTCATTATGTTAAAAATGTATTCTCTCGTTATACCAGATATTTCTTCTCTTGTTATACCAGATGTTGCTTTTGTTAGGGTTTGTGTTTGGGTTAGTGTTAGGGTTAAGGTTATGGCTAGACTTGGGCTTAGGCTTAGGTTAACGATTAGAGATAGGATAGGGTTAGAATTATGGGATAGGGTTAGGGTTGGAGTTAGGGTTAGGAATAGAGTTAGTGTTAGGGTTAGTTATAGGGATAGGGATAGGATTAGGGTTAGGAATAGAGTTAGGGTTAGGTTATTGTTAGGTTTCGGGTTAGGATTAGGTATAGGGTTAGGTTTAGGGATAGGGATAGGGATAGGGTTAGGGGTAGAGTTTGAATTTTGGTTTTGGTTAGGGATAGGGTTAGCCTTAGGGTTAGGTTTAGTGTTAGGGTTAAAGTTAAGGTAATAGATAGGGGTAGAGCTAGTGTCAGAGATAGGGATCGGGTTAGGTTTACAACTACGGTTAGATTTAGGGTTTGGGTTAGTGTTAGGGATAGGGATAGAGTTAGGGTTAGGGTTCGGGTTAGTGTTAGGGTTAGGTTTAGGGATAGGTTTAGAGTTAGGTGTAGATTTAGGATTAGAGTTAGGATTAGGGTTAGGCTAATGGTTAGGGTTAGGTTTAGGGGTACGGTTAGAATTTGGGGTAGGGGTAGGGGTTGGGTTTGAGGTAGGGTTAGCGTTAGAGTTAAGGTTAGGATTATGGTTGGGGTTAAGGTTAGGGTTAAAATTAAGGTTTGGGTAAGGTTTAGGGTTAGGGTTAGGGTTTGGGTAAGGGTTTGGGTTTGGGTTAGGATTAGGATTAGTGTATTGGTCAGGTTAGGGTTGGGGTTAGGGTTAGGGTTTGGGTTAGGGTTAAGTTTAGAATTAGGTTTAGACTAAGGGTTAGGGTTTAGGTTAAAGTTAGGGTTAGGTTTAGGGTTAGGGTTAAAGTTTGGGTTAGGTTTAAGATTAAGGTTATGGTTAGCTTTAGGGTTAAGGTTAGTATTAGGGTTTGTGTTAGGGTTAAGGTTAGTGCTAGAGTTAGCGTTAGGTTTAGGGTTAAGGTTAGGGTTAGGCTTAGGGTTAGGGTTAGGGTTAGAGTTAAGGTTATGGCTAGGGTTAAGTTTAAATTTAGGGTTAGGATTACGTTTATGGTTTGGGTTAGGTTTATGGTTAGGATTAAAGTTAGGGTTAGGGTATGGGTTTATGTTAGGGCTAGGGTTTTGGGTTAGGGTTAGATTTGGGTTAAGGTTAGGGTTTGGATTGGGGTTAGGTTTAGGGTTTGGGTTAGGCTTAGGGTTAGAGTTTGGGTTAGGTTTTGGGTTAGCATTAGGGCTATGGTTGGGTTAGAATTAAGGTTAGGTTTTTAAGGTTAGGGTTTGGGTTAGGGTTAGGGTTCGGGTTAAAGTTATGGTTTCGGTTATGGTTTGGGTTAGGTTTATGGTTAGGATTAGAGTTAGGGTTAGGATTTGGGTTTGGGTTAGGGTTAGGTTTAGGATTTGAATTAGGGTTAAGCTTAGGGTTAAGGTTTGGGTTAGGGTTTAGGTTAGGGTTAGGGTTAGGTTTAGGGTTAAGGTTAGGTTTATGTTTCTGTTTAAGGTTAGGGATAGGGATAGACATAGGGTTAGGGTTTTGGGTTAGGGTTAGAGTTGGGGTTAAGTTTAGAGTTAAGGTTGTGGTTTGGGTTAGGGTTAGGTTTAGGGTTTGGGTTAGGGTTAGGATTAGGATTAAGTTTAGGGTTTGGGTTTGGCTTAGGGTTAGGTTTAGGGTTAGTGTTAGTGTGTGGGTTAGGGTTATGGATAGGGTTAGGCTTAAAGTTAGGGAAAGTGTTAGGTTTAAGGTTACGTTTAGGATTAGAGTTTGGGATAGGGTTAGCGTTAGGGTAATGGTTAGAAGTTTTAAACTCAGTTTAATTGAGACACGGCCTTGATCTTGACACTGTACTAGCAGTGTCAAATTTTAAATCATCATTCTAGAGCTTAGAATCAATCCTCTTCATCGGCATCCGTCTGTAAAAGTGTGTTCATTGGGGGTAGATGCGTTGCTTCCATTCCTAAGATGGTGGAACTAGTTCACGTTCTCTCGATCGCTGCAGAAAGTGCATTCGGCGTCTGATTAATTTCGACTCTCCATTGCACTTTTCTGCGTTAAAGTCACATTCTACTTAATACATCTGCGGCGATAAAGCGGAGTCGTACGCAAGCAATATTCCTTTTTGACAAATCAAGTGTTGTGAATGCGACCTTCAACCGTCTAGACTTGATCTACGCTTTACGTCACATTGGTGCTGTTCATGGCCGTTGTTGGAATTGCTTAACGCAAGTTGTTTACATGTTACTCATTCATGTGAACTGCTTCGTCAAGTCAGACGCAGTTTTATCTCTTTAAGGTATTTGCACCGTGTAATGTTCGCCGTAGGCTGCTTTCACTAGAATAATCAGGAATCTAAAGTGCGCAAACATTGTTGTGTGTGCTGCGTCATCGTAATGGCTCATTGCATATCTAGTAAAGGGTTAAGGCATAAAAATGCGAAGCTGCAGTAAAGCTGAATATGAGGAAAAATAAAAAATAAAAATGCGAAGCTGCAGTAAAGCTCAATATGAGGAAAAATAAAAAATTTATTTTTCCTCATTGTATATCCCCAGACCGGCCATACGCTAATCTTACGGTCTGTTATTTGATGTGCGACGGGGATAATCTGACGGCTAACTGTGTGTTTATATGTTCGAAATTGGAGTAAAAAAAAAGATGGTCTAACATCATCACGTGCTATACATTTTTTTTAAAATGTGACGATCATCATTTTCAGGAGGACGTGAACTTCCGGTACATAGTGGATAGGCGGCAGGAATCATTGAAGGCTATGTATGAGAAGTGTTCCTTGTTGCAATTTCCTCATATTCCAAGTCCGGCTTGTTGCAGGAGCTACTGAGTTAAGTGCTCTGTGCACACCGTGAGCTGTGTGTCTCATCCGTTTTGATCATGTTTCGTTTTTTCAATTGTTTACGATGAATGATGATATCGTATGACAGGGAACAGTTGGCTGTGTTCACTTTCTGCGCGGTTTCGCCTTATGTCTTTTGACGTGTGCTGAGACTGCTACGATGTGGACTACAGTTGCCTTTCTTTGTTTGGGAGATGAGACATTAATTCGGATGATTACGCTGGCACGGGCGGTTGAGCAATTATGGATTTTAATTTGTTTGCAGTGATACCGGGGCCTTCCATAATCAAAGAACCAAAGATGCGTTGCATGTAGTAGAACTGCGATTTGCGTCTTTCGGCCGATCCAACAATAGTAATGCATTTTTTCAAGTACTGAGGTGGCCTTCCCTCCACGATCCCTACTAGCAGGGCCAGACTAGGCTGGTTAGTAAGTTACTGGAAGCACCGCGAAGAGCTGGAGTAGCGTCTCGATGGTTCATATTCATCGATTCTGGCACAAGCCGTCAGCTATGGTTCGCTGACAACATCAGCTCTAGTTGTCAGGGGCCTCAGCCTACAGACCTGGCTCTATATAGCACTAATGATCTCTCTCTCTCTCTCTCTCTTCTACAGACCTGACTCTATATAGCACCAATGATCTCTCTCTCTCTCACTTCTACAGACCTGACTCTATATAGCAATAATGATCTATCTCTCTCTCTCACTTCTACAGACCTGACTCTATATAGCACTAATGATCTCTCTCTCTCTCTCACTTCTACAGACCTGACTCTATATAACACCAATGATCTCTCTCTCTCTCACTTCTACAGACCTGACTCTATATAACACCAATGATCTCTCTCTCACTTCTACAGACCTGACTCTATATAGCACCAATGATCTCTCTCTCTCTCTCTCACTTCTACAGACCTGACTCTATATAACACCAATGATCTCTCTCTCTCTCACTTCTACAGACCTGACTCTATATAGCACCAATGATCTCTCTCTCTCACTTCTACAGACCTGACTCTATATAACACCAATGATCTCTCTCTCTCACTTCTACAGACCTGACTCTATATAGCACCAATGATCTCTCTCTATCACTTCTACAGACCTGACTCTATATAACACCAATGATCTCTCTCTCTCACTTCTACAGACATTGACTTGTCGCACAAGACACTTTTCATTTCCTGAAATGCTTTATTTGGCCTGAGCTATTCTGCTTTTCATTGTATTCTTGCATGTTCCGTCTGACGTTATTATTGTGTTGAAGTATTTGACGCTCTGCAGACAATTGTAAAGGACACAAATTGTAATGGTTTAACCAAATGATAGGACCAAAAACTAAACACAGTCCACGCTGTTGTAAATAAGGAAAACAATAAACAGATTGAGCTTCCTAGCAGAAAACAGATGGTTAAGGGAAATGCTAGAATCACATTTAAAAGAGATCGCGCAAAAGGCGAAAAACGGCAGACTAATTATCACCTCAATACTAAAACAGAAATAAAGAAAGCAGAAAAAGAGTAAGAATATAACACAATAGACGTCATACACACAAAAAAACAACAACAGATGTCTCTATCTTTAATGTTATAACTGAGATAAACAGAGAACATCCTCCAAGTGATTTTGTCTCCTTTTTGTAAATGAAGTCAAATGTTATTTTCTGAAAGCCAAAATAATTAGCTCTTAACCAAATGCATTAATTCCAGGTTTAATTGTAGTTATTAAAAAACTTCCTCCTTTAAAAATGTTTGTCCCCACTGTCTGAATGCTGTAGCTCAAATTCCACCAATGGTATCGTGGGCAGTCCTATATTAACCTCCAACTCGCCCATCACATCTCTGATGGCGGTCCACTTGAACAACCCGGAAATAAAGATGGCTCGCACGCGCCGCTTCTCAGATTAACCGAGTTTTGTTTTTAATTTCATGGGGTTTGTTGTTTTTAATTCAATATAAAAAGAGTCTAAATTTCCTGTATAGAAAAATGATAGCACCTAATGGGAACTGAAACAAGTCCTTTCATAAGCAACAAAGAGACTCCGCTCTGTTGTCTATGGGGTGGCAGGCAGCCGACACGGAGCTGCCGTCGAGGGTTCAACATTTTTGTCAAAATAACGAGGGCGGTCGCTCATGACGAGTGTACGTCGTTCAGGCATACAGCAGCGCTCAATCTGCTATCAATCATAACGACGACTACCGCGAACAACATATAAACTAACCTAACAGGAAGCAAACTCAAAATATTATCAGAAATAATTGTTAACAAATTTAAAATGGATTCTACAAAAGTATATATATATACTCATTTTTTAACATTATGAGAAGATTATTTTTATTTCTAGTTTACTTCTTAGCGTTTACTTGTTAAGCAGGTATGAATGCTCTTAATATGAATGCTGTCGTTCATCATCATCATCATGTGTCATACCGATTGGCGTAGGCGATCATGTCCTTCCACAATCCTCTATCTACAGTGCATCGTATCACTTCTGTTGTTGACTGTTTTCCATTTCATGACACCAAGCTATCCAGTATTTTCTCTCTGTCGTCCGCGATCTCTCTTTCCTTTATTTTGCCAGTTGTAACCAAGTAATCCAACTTTCCTTTTCTCATGATGTGCTCGAAAATTGTTGATTGTTTCTTTCTGATGTTTTTTATGAGTTCCCTTTTTGTGTTGGCCTCTTTAAGAATGTCCTCATTGGTCTTTTTAGCTGTCCAGGGAACTTTCAACATTTTTTTAGAAATCCCATCTCTGTGGCCTCTAATCGTCTCTTACATTTGTTTGTCTACTGCCCATGATTCACTTCCATAGGTCAGAATTGGTTCTATATAGCACCGATGAACTCTCTTTCTCACAACTATTGACGTAGATTTGTTGCATAAGATATTTTTCATTTACTGAAATGCTATTTTGGCTTGAGCTATTCTGCCTGCTGACGTTAGTTTACGACAAATCCGCGATATTTACTTGATCACAGAAACCGTCACAGATGTCACAATATAGGACACAGATGTCACAATATAGGACTCAGTGTCTTGTCAACATGTGACTGTGAAGCATCCAGGCTCCATACCATACACTACAGGACTGCAGCATCTCAACGCCATAAGAACACGATTGAGGCCCACAGACTGTTTACAATCCGACACATCCGTCCTTGGTCTAGGTAGATTTGCTTCACAATTTGTGCCCAGCTTGCTGTTATCTTGAGCTTACTTTTTTCAACTTTTAACTGCAAGAGTTCTTCAAGTACACACAGGGTTTCTGTTTCTCGCATCTTTCCAAGAGTGATAGACCTCGTATTTCACTACCCAGAGATCAGGGGAGGATAAACAAACGAGGAAGCCATGAAGTCGAAGTGAAACATTCCCATCTCCCTTGGCAGAATGCGAATTATGGACCTTCTTGTCCAGATGCTGACGTCACACCTATTCAGCCCAGTTCCTTTCTTATTTCACTTGAAAAGGGGTGGGTGGGCGAAGGCATGCCTCACAGCACCAAAGCTGGAAGTTGTAAGCGATCCACAACTGACGGCTTGAGCCAGGATCGGTGAATCAGAACCATCCAGTCCCAGCTCCACCTCTCCGCAGTGCCTCCAGTAACAAACTAACCTGTCTAGTTTTGCCAAGAGAGTTGGGATCGAAGAAGGAAGACAACCCGGTGCTCAGAAATGTCACGCTGAAGTCGGATGTGTTGGGCCGAAAGGCGTAAATATCACAGTTATACTGCAAACCACAACACAATTCAGACACACCCACTTAACGTCCAGTGGGGGACCGGTTGGTCTCGAGGCCGGCTTCTTGCCTCGAGACAGAGAGGTAGTGGGTTCAAATCCTGGCAGTGCCAGTTGGGATTTTTATTTGTGATTTCTCTCTGCTGCAACCACCCCTAGTCTCAGTAGCGAGGTCCAGCTTGAAACGTCAATTATTCATGGACGGTAAAAATATCTGCCTGTGCGGCGAGGGACCCCTGTGCACACGGCTGCCAGAGAAAAATGGAGTAACACGCAAAATTCAGTTCTTAGTCTCTAGGGGCTTCGTCAGCGGTAAACAAGCTGACGAATGCAAAAAATGGCCAGTGGCATCCGATTTTGTCAGGCAGCTTTATATAAAATTATAAAAATTGAAATGAAAGACAATTCACAATATATTTAACACTGAGAGTGGTACAGATTTATTCTTATGGGAAAGTAAAGCGGCACGGGCCTAATATCGACCACATTACCCCAAAATTCGTGTACTGTAGGTCTAAAAATATTATGGTCAATACGCCATATTGACTAAACGCCACTTGGCGTGAAGGCACTTTACTTTTTTTACTTTTACTGAGAGTGGCTACTGGGATATTTTTCTCGTCCTTTCTTTTAATATTACTGAAGAAAGATAGGAAGGAATAAAGAAAGAAAGAAAGAAAGAAAGAAAGAAAGAAGGAAAGAAGAAAGAAAGAAAGAAAGAAAGAAAGAAGAAAGAAAGAAAGAAAGAAAGAAGGAAAGAAAGAAAGAAAGAAAGAAAGAAAGAAAGAAAGAAAGAAAGAAAGAAAGAAAGAAGGAAAGAAAGAAAGAAGGAAAGAAAGAAAGAAAGAAAGAAAGAAAGAAAGAAAGAAAGAAAGAAAGAAAGAAAGAAAGAAAGAAAGAAAGAAAGAAGAAAGAAAGAAAGAAAGAAAGAAAGAAAGAAAGAAAGAAAGAAAGAAAGAAAGAAAGAAAGAAAGAAAGAAAGAAAGAAAGAAAGAAAGAAAGAAAGAAAGAAAGAAAGAAAGAAAGAAAGAGGCACACAGTCCCGAGGCACTCACTCCTTCCAACCGCCTCCCCAACTCCCCCCTCTCCCCACTTTCTGAGAGAACTATACTCACCCTCACATATCATCCTCACAACTTAGCTGCTGTGAAGATACTCAACCGCTACCGTTCCATTCTCCTCTCTGATCCCACTACTCGTCTAATTTTTAATGATCCCCCGATGATCGCCTTCAAGCGCGACAGGAATTTGGTAGATATTTTAGGAGCCATCTCCCTCGCTCCGACCCTCAACACTTCGGTAACGGCCTCTTGTGGTCGAAACTGTATCACCTGTGCGTATGTACTCCCTACTGATTCGGTCTTATTCCCTAATGGCCAGTTCGAGATCAAGCATGGCTTCACATGTGTGTTTCGTAACAGCATTTATGCCATCATATGCCAACGGAAAGATCTTGTGGATTCATAGCGGAAAGTTTTTGTGAACATCTACGAGATGTTTAACAGAATACTGGCACTCCAGTGTCTTCCCATTTCAACTCCCCAGACCACAAGGGCAAAGACGACAGCTGTGTCACTGGTATTGTCCTTTGTCACTCTGGCGACCGCAGCCGATTTGCTTTGGAGAATCGTCTCACAGTCCAGTATGGTTCGTTGACCCCACGAGGCATGAATGTATCACACTAGTACACATAGATTCCTTTCGGTTACTCCTTCCCTTTTGCATAGCCTTCTCTACTGCCCATGTTTGGGCTCTTTAGTCTATCTACTATGCCATGCTATTCATAGTTCTCTTCCACTAGTCCCCATTGAGACACTTCGGTGTTCTCCTATACACCTTTTTTCTGTGCTCTTTACCCCTCATGTGTTTTTATTGTACCCCACTATCAGACATCTCACTCTTTCTGCCTTTTGAGTACCTGTTATTCTACTGTTCTATTCATTCTCCTTTGTGTTTGTACACTGACCCCGGTGTGAACTCCTCTGGCTATGTGTGCGTTATGCGCACATTTCTATACATATATGATTGTATGGTTGTGCACATGCATGTATGTGTTCATATGTATGGACATTGGTATATATATATGCATGTATGTGTGTGCTTGTTGGTATGCATATATGTGTATGTATATGTGTGTTTTGATATGTATAGGTAAGTGCATGTCTATACGTGTATATATGTATACACGCATCTCTGTGTGTGTATACATGTATTTATGGGCACTTAGATACTTTCAGACATTGTCAGTGTCTTTGCAGTCGAGGTAACCTAGACAGCGTTCCCCCCACTCGTGTATTTTTAGAACCCTTCACCTGACCTGAGGGTATAATTACAGCTACACTCGTGGGACCATTCCTTTTCCATTCTGACCACGGTCCGCGACACAGGGATGTCATTTTTATTTTCTTTAACCAATTTCTATTAGTATGTTTTGGATGTTTCGTTACTAGTTAGCTATGTAGGATCAGTTTTATTTACTTACATATCTTTGTGTGCGTGTTTTTTGTTTGTTCCTGCTGAAGGCCTATTGAGCCGAAACGTCGTTCATATCTGTGTCGTCTACTAATCAAGTAAAGCTTTTAACATACCATTTTTTCAATTTTTTTTTTTCAATTTTCCTTTACATTCAGCTTTACTGCAGCTTCGCATTTGTATGCATATATTTGCATTTCTTTGCCTTAACCCCAAGAAAGAAAGAAAGAAAGAAGGAAAGAAAGAAAGAAAGAAAGAAACCCGCATCCATCTTTACTTGTTGCGTGCAGTAGATATTGTGTTGGCGGTCATATTTTTTGCAGCCATCATTGACACTGCAAGAATTACAAAAGACAGTAACATTTATACAGGAAACGACATTGCAGATATAGACAATACTTCAGGCGAACGAAAGATAGATAGATTGACATTAAGCTCAGTGGCTAGTGGACTGGACTACAAAGGACAAGAGGTAGAGTTCGTCCCCAACCGACGGCTTCCGTTTTCCCCCAGCCTTTAATGGTTACCGGATTTTTTTCTGGGAAAGTAAAGCGGCACGGGCGTAATACCGACCACATTACCCAAAAATCATGCGTCGAAGGTCTGTAAAATTAATGGTCACTAACATCATATTCCTTATACGCCACTAGGCATGACTGGGGTACTTTACTTTTTTTTATCATTGACATTTATGGATAATGCCGTCATTAATGTGTCCAGAAATCAGGTACCTATATAAATCTGGGTAAACATAGAAGGCCTTGACGAGGATCAAACCTCTTGTCCTCTGGTGACTAGTCACTATCCACTGCTCTACCGCAGACTGGCGTCGCTTGACAAGAACTGTGGTAATGTTATGACAGGTAGGAGAAACATGATTTAATTGATATAGACATCCGCTGACGGTAAGATCAGAGATCTGCATTGAAAAAACATGAACTGTTATGGGGGTCTCGTGATGTTCACGTGACTAGACAGCAGGAGCGTGAGTTGAGCGTGACAGACACGCTATGTGGGTAAGAATAGAGACGGAGAAGCTAAAAACAACGGCTGGTATAAGAGACTCGTGGTGTCCATATGTGTGGTACGGGCGCATCGTGCCCGACACGTGCAAACTAAACCTGGTCAATTTAGCAAATGGACACAGTTAATTGCTGGCGCGTGGAATCACGCTGGGAAGGTAACCCAAAAATGGTAGCACGCTCACCTGGCGGGTGTACACGAGCGATTTATGACACGGTTAAACCAATCAAATTTGTCTAGAGCTCGTAAACGTGTCCACCAACTGACCAATCAGCGACGTGATATTTAAAACGCGGCTATTCCTAACAAATCAGAGATATATGGAAGCAGGAAATGACTTTTAATGTACACACTCCTGGAGATTTTCCACGTGATTGATTTGTATTCATGACACGTGCTCAAATATGGTGGACGTTGTGCTTCGGACAGAATAAACATCTCTGGTTTTGGTGGGACAAGACGCCCACCAACGACTGGCGTGAGAGGTCAGCGATCCACAGATGACTGTGTGTGTGTCAAGATCAAGGAATATCAGAGCTGATCAAGACTCTACTACACATCCTGGTGGTGTTCCTGGCAACAGACTAACCATTCTGCAAAGCAAGAAGGGGTCAAAGAGGAAAGACAGCCCTGAACTAAACATGTCAAGCTCTATTCGGATGTCTTGGGCCGAAACCGCGAGTAGCACAGTCTACTTCAAACCACACACCAAAAAAACACGCTTGTACGTCCAATTTAAACAAACTCGAAAAGTCGATTAGATTAGAGAAGGGATTTCTCAGAAGAATGTTGAGAGTTCCATGGACAGCTAAAATGACCAACCAGTAAACTCTCAGAGAGGCCAACACAACAGGGGAACTCATGAAAAACATCAGAAAGAAACAATCAATATTTTTAGGGTCACATCATGAGAAAAGGGAATTTTGAATATTTCATTAAAACTGGCATAATACAAGGAAAGAGGGATCACGGACATCCTAAAGAGAAGATAGTAGATTACCTTCGCCAACCGGAATGGCACATGGAGATGATTAATAACTTTTACTTAGAACAAACACAGAAAACTGGTGACATCTATAGGACTCGTTAATCCCTCGGTGAATTTCCCACAGAGCCTACTTTATATAAACCTGAACACAGAATGGGAAACCACAAAGAACCTCCACTAGCGTGACGTATTGAACTACGTGAGCAAAAGACGACTGACGTCATTTTAGCTACAACAATCCCTGCTTGGCAGGACTGAAAACGTCATGCTAGTGGAGGTTATTCCGGTATGGTGCAGAAACATGGACATTAGACAGGAAAACAGAACAGAAAATTGAAACCTTTGAAATGTGGATTTATAGAAGAATAGGTAGAATTGGATGGAAGAAAAAGAAAACAAACAATGAAGTTTTAAAACAACTGAAAATAAAAAGAGAACTACTAATTACAATTTAGACAAGACAAATGAAATTGTTGGGGCATGTTAAATGACACAACAGCCTACTAAAAGTAATATTGGAAGGGAAAATACAAGGTAAAAGAGGCAGACCATGGCTAATACGGACGAGTAACGTCAAAAGATGGTCAAGTCAATATATGACAGCCTGCACCATCAAAGCAAGAAACAGAGTGGAATGGTAGCCAACCTTCTTTGCGGAGAAGGCACTCGATGATGACGATGAGTGGAGGTTCCCCGTTTTGCGCTGAGGTCTCTCTAAAATAGGCACTGGTTTTTTAGTGCGCATCTCAGGTTCAGTTCCTGTGATATTTCTTCCACGGACTTGACAATAATGAAAGGTGAATTCTGAACAGTGACTTCCCCTATATGTACTTTCGTAAAACCTCATGAAAGGACACCAAACACTCCTTTTGTTTCTGGAAATGATGCATGTGTAAATCATGCCAAGTGTGCCACCTGTACTCATTCAACACACATCTGTCAAATATTCTTATCGCTACTCACTGCTTGGCGTTTTAATGACTCCCTGTTGTTTCAAATACACCGCAACCAACTCTAGCAGTCCCAACCTCATAACCTTATCGGTTTGAGCCATCCACTTTAAGCCCAGGAGCCATAAAAGTCCGTATTGAAAGCCTCGAAGAATTATTAATTGTTGTCTGTACATTCGTTTGTTGATTTTCTTTGACGATTGCGAAACAAGTGTACCCTGCAATCACGATAACTATTTGTTACGGCTAATATTTGTCCAGATATAACATTTGGAATTCTTAACAGACAAAGGTTTTGGATGTTATCGAGTATTTATTTTTTGATAACGGTCGCATTGAACTGTAAGAGACCAAGAGAAGAAATGCTATTTTCTTGTTATCTTTTCTTCTTTCTTTGTACTTTTTAGATTCTTCGCTTCAAATGGATGTTCTATAAATCCTTCCCGTTACCGCAGTTTTGATGGCTGCGTTCTCCAGCTGTGACGGAGGAAAAAGACTTTCAATAATTGCGAGAGCAGTGTGTTTGTTCAAAGCATGTTGCCAGTTTGCGCTTCAGACATGAGACACACGCAGTGATTTGACATTTCTTTCTAGGGGAAACCTTCAGACTGACAGACTTCGTTCCAGGAGAATGTTTAAAGCCACTGTCCACGCGCAGATTGCACATGAGTGCAGCCACAGAGAAGTCAACCTGGGGCATAATTTAACACTAGACTTGCTTATTGTTGCATGCGCGTGTCACGTGTAGGACAGTTAATTAAGACCTGGGGTGCTGGGCTTAAAGCGCGTGATTATGTTAAATAGATATTAATGTTGCATTAGAGGATGGAAGGACAGACGAGCTAGTAAAGCAAGTTGAGGAAACAGAAGTGTAAGACGAATGTGAGAAGAACACATTATTTGGTGTTAGTAAATGCCTTGAAGTTATTGCAGGCCCAGTTTATACACAACCACAGTAATGTAACTCTCTCTCTCTCTCTCTCTCTATATATATATATATATATATATATATATATTACTAATGTTCGCGTGTTTTATCATCGTCAGCATCATCAGTTACTATCCTTGCTGGCGTAGATAACAACATCTAAGCACAACTTTTTGTCCATATAAGCCAAAGTAGTATTTCAGGAAATGAACATCTTGAGCAACAAGTCAATGCCAATAGGAGTGAGAATGAGAGTTCGGCGGTGCTATATAAAGCCAATTCTGATAAATGGAAGCCAATCACGGATAGTGAAGAAACTCGAAAAGTCGATTAGAGGTCGATTAGATTAGAGAAGGGATTTCTCAGAAGAATGTTAAAAGATCCCTGGACAGCTAAAATGACCAACCAGTAAACTCTCAGAGAGGCCAACACAACAGGGGAGCTCATGAAAAACATCGGAAAGAAACAACATTTTTCGGTCATATCATGAGAAGAGGGAATTTTTAATGTTTGGTTAAAACTGGCATAATACAAGGAAAGAGAGACCACGGACATCCTAAAGAGAAGATAGTAGATTACCTTCGCCAACCGGAATGGCACATGGTGATGATTAATAACTTTTACTTAGAACAAACACTTGAGGGATCACGGTAATGAGGGTACTTAGAACAAACACTTGAGGGATCACGGTAATGAGGGTACTTAGAACAAACACTTGAGGAATCATGGTAATGAGGGTACTTAGAACAAACACTTGAGGGATCATGGTAATGAGGGTACTTAGAACAAACACTTGAGGGATCACGGTAATGAGGGTACTTAGAACAAACACTTGAGGGATCATGGTAATGAGGGTACTTAGAACAAACACTTGAGGGATCACGGTAATGAGGGTACTTAGAACAAACACTTGAGGGATCACGGTAATGAGGGTACTTAGAACAAACACTTGAGGGATCACGGTAATGAGGGCATCAAAAGTCAAGTAAATAACCCCGTCACGCCAAGTGGCGTATAAGGAATATGGTGTTAGTGACCATAATTTTTACAGACCGTCAGTACATGAATTTTGGGGTAATGTGGTCAGTATTACGCCCGTGCCACTTTAATTTCATAGAAAAAATCAGGTACCCATTAAAGAATGAGGGCATTTAAGACCTTATAATTTGAGAGTAACATTCGGCAAGCTCTGTCACAGATGCAGACGAACTGTGACAGTGGATTCTGTTGACAGTGAATCCTCTTGACAGCGGATCATATTGACAATGGATCCTATTGACAGTTGATCCTATTGACAATGAATCCTATTGACAGTGAATTCTATTGACAATGACTCCTATTGACAGAGGATCATATTGACAGTGAATCCTATTGACAGTGAATCCTATTGACAGTGGATCCTTTTGACAATGAATCCTATTGACAGTGGGTCCTATTGACAGTGGATCCTATTATATTGCATCTTTCCTGCAAATGATAAAGCAACAAATTTGACAAAGGAGAATGGTAAACCATACCAGCCAGATACAAGTACAACTTAGTAGGAATCAAAGAGGTTTGTCGGGAACAAATAAATAGGCAGATAAAATACTCAAGATCAGGGCTGCCAGACAAATTATGGCTGCTACACGCGCAATACAAATTAAGAAATAACAATTTTTACAATCCGGACAGGCCATATCAGATTTAAGCACCGCCTTATCAACATCCTAAGGATAAGAACATGTGATGATTGTGATACAGGCAAAATGACATCTGCTAAAATAATACCCAATATATGATAATATGGTTCCCTAACCATAACCAATATATGATAATATGGTTTCATAACCATAAACAGTATATGATAATATGGTTCCCTAACCATAACCAATATATGATAATATGGTTTCATAACCATAAACAGTATATGATAATATGGTTCCCTAACCATAACCAATATATGATAATATGGTTCCCTAACCATAACCAATATATGATAATATGGTTCCATAACCCTAACCAATATATGATAATATGGTTCCCTAACCATAACCAATATATGATAATATGGTTCCCTAACCAATATATGATAATATGGTTCCATAACCATAACCAATATATGATAATATGGTTTCATAACCATAAACAGTATATGATAATATGGTTCCCTAACCAAAACCAATATATGATAATATGGTTTCATAACCATAAACAGTATATGATAATATGGTTCCATAACCATAACCAATATATGATAATATGGTTCCATAACCCTAACCAATATATGATAATAAGGTTCCATAACCATAACCAATATATGATCATAAGGTTCCATAACCATCACAAATATATGATAATATGGTTCCATAACCATAACCATAACCAATATATGATAATATGGTTCCATAACCATAACCAATATATGATAATAAGGTTCCATAACCATAACCAATATATGATAATATGGTTCCATAACCATAACCAATATATGATAACAAGGTTCCATAACCATAACCAATATATGATACTATGGTTCCATAACCCTAACCAATATATGATAATAAGGTTCCATAACCATAACCAATATATGATAATAAGGTTCCATAACTATAACCAATATATGATACTATGGTTCCATAACCCTAACCAATATATGATAATATGGTTCCATAACCATAACCAATATATGATAATATGGTTCCATAACTATAACCAATATATAATAATAAGGTTCCATAACAAATATATGATAATAAGGTTCCATAACATTAACCATAACCAATATATGATAATAAGGTTCCATAACCTTAACCGTAACCAATAAATGATAATATGGTTCCATATCATCATCAGTGAGTGCCGTCTCCGTATCGAAGGTTGGCTACCATGGAGCGCCATTCCACTCTATGTCTTGCTTTGATGGTGCAGATTGTCATAGGCTGACTTGTTCATCTTTTGATGCTACTCGTCCACATTAGTCTTGATCTGCCTCTGCCTCTTTTACCTTGTATTTTCCCTTCCAATATCATTTTTATTAGACTGTTGTGTCTTTTAACGTGACCAAAAAATGTCATTTGTCTTGTTCTAATTGTGTTTAGTAGTTCTTTTTTTCATTTTTAGTTTGTTTAAAACGTCCTCGTTAGTTTTCTTTTCTTTCTATCCAATTCTACCTATTCTTCTATAAATCCACATTTCAAAGGCTTCAATTTTCTGTTCTGTTTTCTGGTCTAATGTCCATGTTTCTGCACCATACAGGAATATTGAGATGTAACATTTTGCTATTTTTAATTTTAGCCCTGGTGTTATTTGTTTTGATGTTAGTATATTTTTCATGGCATTGAAATTACTTTTTGCCAATTCTATTCTTTTATTTATTTCAGTAGTACATTTTCCATCACTGGTTATCGTATGTCCAAGGTAGTTGTAGCTCTGGACTGTCTCAGATGTATTCCTTCAACTTTGATATTTAATTGTAGGTCTTGAGAGTTTCCTTTGTTTATGATCATAGTTTTAGTCTTTTTGATATTCATATCTAGTCCATATTTTTTGCTTGTCATGTTTATTTCATTAAGTAATTGTTGTAGATCTTTAGGATTTTCTGCTAGTAGTACAGTATCATCAGCATATCTTAGATTATTGATTATCTTCCCATTAATGTTTAGGCCTGGCATCTCAGTGATGTTTTTAAAGATTTGCTCAGTGTATAAATTGAACAAGCTTGGTGATAGGATGCATCCTTGTCTTACTCCTCTTTTTATATCAATGGGTGTAGAGTTCTCTTTGTTATATTTTATTATTGCTGTTTGCTCCCAGTACAACTTACATATCAGTCACATGTCTGCGTCATCCAGATTTATATCTTTTAGGCAGTCTATAAGTTGATTATGGTGTATTCTGTCAAATACTATGTTGTAGTCTATGAAGCAGGCATATATTGGTTTGTTTACTTCTATGTACTTTTCGATCAATGTCCTCATGCTGAATATGACTTCTTTTGTCCCACTGTTTTTCCTGAATCTGAATTGCTGCTCATCTAATTCCTTATTCATTTTATTCTGAATCCTTCCCTGTATAACTTTTAGTAAAATTTTGGTTACCTGGCTCATTAGGCTTATTGTTCTAAAATCACTGCATTCAACTGCACCATTCTTTTTAGGCAATGCAATAAAAGTTGATGTTTTTAGTTCATTTGGTATGTATCCTGTATGGTATATCTCATTGCATATGTCTGTGATCACTTCAACGCCAAAATCTTCTACTGCCTATGGTTCCATAACCATAAACAATATATGATAATATGGTTCCATAACCATAACCAATATTTGATAATAAGAGAAGGCTATTGTGGCCATCACCAGTACCATATCGGGACAAGCTGTACAAAGTTATCACCCGTCTTGAATTGACCAATATTTTGTTTGAAATTCTTAAGACTCACAAATGAAGACCTGGAGAGAGACTGACAAGAACACTGATAAGAGAAGCAAAGTTCGTAGGCATAGACTCATCGATCAAATAGAAGATCTCGCATAAAATAGAGATGGATAGCGAGAAACACTACGAGCCCTACGCAACGTAAACGGCGTTAGATTGATCAAGATCATAGCTTCGATTGTCGTGAGCACAGAATAAGACGAAACACATTATTTGTAACTGTATAATCTTTATGATAATTGCTGTCTGGCGACAGAGATTAGTGCAACAAATTAATTACCAAATGATTTCCTTATTTTATGTATATAGATGGTATAGGTCAAGTTTAGTTCGCTAAATTATTTCAGCTCTGAACTGTTCGGAAGAGTAGTTTCCCCTTGAGTAAACATTGTATTTTACTCGGTGGTTCTCAATCTGTCATTAGAATACCCCTAATTCTAGAGAAAGAGAAACAAAGCGAGGGTAAAGTCCTATGTTTACGACACAGCTTGTTCACAATCGTGGTGCCCATTTGCAGCAGATTTTTACAACATTACTGTTCATCATCATTATCATCTAATGCCATCTCAGCATTCAATAATGACTCTAAAAGGTTTTAAAGGTAGCCGACTCCCATTGGCACAAAAGATGTGCAGAACAGGTACTCTCTACTAGTGTTATATCGAATCACCTCATCACCTCTAAGTACGCGTGTTTTAATGATCACAGATTAATTAGCACCCATATAAAGTTAGGGCGCAATAAATCAAGGAAGCGCAGTAGAGTTGACAGAGTTACATCAACTAAATTTCCACGCTTAATTAATTAAAATAAACAATAGCATTTGAAACCTGAATTGAGAAGCTGTCTGATCTGTGACTTTCAGCGGCTTTATACAACAACTTCAGAACCACTGCAGTTTTGTTGTAACGCCAACTAAAGGGAGATCACTTTTTCGCTGAAATAATTTATCGGATTATACTAGACCTCTACCATATATATTAGCAACTTATAGTTGTTATTATATGTAATCAACTTTCATAATTACTTTTATTTACTCACAATGTTAATAAATTTAACTTTTGTTTTATTTTTCATTACGTTTTCATTAATGAAAGCGTCCTGAAAGAGGCCAAAGCAAAGAGAGATCTCATTTCTAATATTAGGAAGAAACGAGCATCATTTTTCGCCGTGTTGTGAGAAGGGAACAGCTGGAATATATTGTGACAACTGGGAAAATTGAGGGAAAAGTAGATAGTGGGAAGCAAAGAGGAAAAACACCAGACAGCTGAAGAGAATGGCTTTGCAGAAGGTCAACAACAGAAATGATAAATAACTGTCGAGATCGAAAGTTATGGAGAGACATGATCACCTACGCCAGCAGGCATGGTACTTGATGATGATGACTGTATAAAATAAAATTAATTTGTAATGTAATACATTGTCATTTATGTCAATACAGAATATATTGCCATTTATGTCAATACAGAATATATTGTCATTTATGTCAATACAGAATATATTGTCATTTATGTCAATACAGAATACATTGTCATTTATGTCAATACAGAATATATTGTCATTTATGTCAATACAGAATATATTGTCATTTATATCAATACAGAATATATTGCCATTTATGTCAATGCAGAATATATTGTCATTTATGTCAATACAGAATATATTGTCATTTATGTCAATACAGAATATATTGTCATTTATGTCAATACAGAATACATTGTCATTTATGCTAATACAGAATCTATTGTCATTTATGTCATTATAGAATACATTGTCATTTATGTCAATACATAATATATTGTCTTGTATGTCAATACAGAATATACTGTCATTTATGTCAATACAGAATACATTGTCATTTATGTCAATACAGAATACATTGTCATTTATGTCAATACAGAATATATTGCCATTTATGTCAATACATAATATGTCATTTATGTCAATACATAATATATTGTCATTTATGTCAATACAGAATACATCGTCATTTATGCTAATAAAGAATATATTGTCATTTATGTCAATACAGAATATATTGTCATTTATGTCAATACATAATATATTGTCATTTATGTCAATACAGAATATATCGTCACTTATGTTAATACAGAACATATTGTCACTTATGTCAATACAGAATATATTGTCATTTATGTCAATACAGAATCATTTTTTCCCTCAGTGTGAAAACTGCGTACATTGGCTTCGGTGTCAATACAGAAGCATTCATATCCTCATCATCATCATCATCATGAACCGTATCTGCAGGCGTAGGTGATCATGTCTCTCCACAACTTTCAATTTCTACAGGTATGTATCATTTATGTTGTTGACCTTCTGTCAAGCCATTCTCATCAGGTGTCTGGTATATTTTCTCTTTGCTTCATCTATCTCTTCGTCCCTCGATTTTTCCAGTTTTTATAATATATTCCAGCTGTTCCCTTCTCATTACATGGCCAAAAAATGATGATTGTTTCTTCCTAATATCGGATATTAGTTCTCTTCTTGCTTTGACATCTTTCATAACGTTTTCATTACTCTTCTTAGCTGTCCATGGTATTTTCAACATTCTTCAGTAAAACCATATTTCTACAGCAACCAGTGATTTTCGTGTCTGTTGTTCTGATGTCCATGCTTCACATGCATGTGTTAAGACTGGCTATACATAACATTTAAGAACCCTTTTTCTTGTTTCTATTGTCAAAAGTGGATTGCACAGTATCTTCCTAATTTTATGGAACGCTGTTTTTGCCTGAGACATTCTGCATCTCAAATAAGCTTTACGCCTTCAGCAAACGTTGTGAGAATACAAGACCCAATGGTCGACCACGAAAAAGATGGATGGGTGGAATATTAGCACTAGGAAACATAACAGCAGCAGAGGCGAGCAGAAGAGCAAAAGACCGCAAATGATATCTCCCCTCGACGCTGAAAGGCAGATGAGGAAGGAAAGAAGATGAAGAAGTAAGCTTTAATACGGGTACCCATATTTCAATGTTAGAAGTGTAGTTATTGCCCCAACATCTGTTGCCTTTAGCCAGGTCTGAAGACGTTGATCATTATGTTTCCAATGGAGAAATCAATCAACGAAGAAATGTCATGTTTTTAAGTTCAGGTCCGAATATCCGGTCCCTCCAAGCGGAAGCAACAAATTAAGAGGGCAGTTCTGCGATGCAGCGGTGATTGTCTTAATACTTAGTTCTCTGGTAGTTCTGGTGCAGAAATAACAGCAGGTTTGGGGTGCGAGATTTAAACCGAGGACCGGGCGAGGTTGAGAATGATGAACGAGCTGCGATTTTCCGGGTTTTTGCTGCCCCTTTCAAAAGATGGTGCCTGCATATCAATAACTTGGAGGCGGATGTCGACCTGGGTAATCCATCAAGTAAAGTCCTGATGGTGTGCCCTGATCCCACTTTTTAACCGTTTGGTTACTTCCCACGCATTTTATTTTGGGTACAAGAAATTCTTTCAAATGTTCAACTACAATTTATAGAACATGAACATTCGTTTCTATTTCTCCATTTATGCATTCATCATTGTCAAGTTCCAAGCCTGCTGGCGTAGGTGATCATGTCTCTCCACAACTTTCTATCTCGACAGTTATTTATCATTTCTGTTGTTCCAAGTCATTCTCTGTCGCTGTTGGTATCTTTTCTCTTTGCTTCTCTCTAATCTCTTATTCCCTCAGTTTTCCCAGTTGTCACAATATATTCTAGCTATTCCCTTCTCATTGCATGGCCAAAATATGATGATTGTTTCTTCCTAACATTAGAAATTATCTCTCTTTTTGCTTTGGCCTCTTTCAGAACGTTTTAATTTTTCTTCTTAGATGTCCATGGTATTCTTAACATTCTTCTGTAAAACCTCATTTCTACAGCCTCCAGTGGTTGTCTTGTCTATTGTCCTATTTTCCATGGTTTACATCAATATGTTAAGACTGGCTCTACATTTGTACATCATGAACATTATATTAACTATACTATTGATCTAGTAAGCGGCAATGCATAAAAAACAGCATGCAAGAATCGTGCAACACCTTGCCCAAAAAGGAAAGTAACAAAAATCAAAAATGGATAACAGACAAAACATTAGAAAAAATGGAAGAAAGAAGACAAGCGAAAAACACTGCCAGATACAAGGATATAGACAATGAAATACGGAGAATGTGCAAAAAGGCAAAAGAAGACTGGCTCAACCAAAGATGTCTAGAAATCGAAACTATGGAAAGTAAACAAAACCTGAGAGAGATGCACACAGAAATAAAGAGAATGACGAATAAAGACAAAAAAGCTGCAGGAATCGGATGTATAGCAAACAAAGAGGGAAGAATGCAATCAGACAACAAAGATATAATAGATAGATGTCAAGAATATATAACAGAATTATTTCATGACGAAAGGGACAAAAAGCCAGACATAAAATGTACATACAACTATAAAATCCTGAAATCTGAGGTAGAAAAAGCTATAAAAACAATGAAAAAGGGAAAAGCAGCAGGGCCTGTCAATATACAGATAGAGATGATACAGGCTCTAGAAGAGTTTGGCGTCGAAGTGATCACAGACATATGCAATGTGATATACCATACAGGATACATACCAAACGATCTAAAAACATCAACTTTCATTGCATTGCTTAAAAAGAATGGCGCAGTTGAATGCAGTGACTTCAGAACAATAAGCCTAATGAGCCAGGTAACAAAAATTTTACTAAAAGTTATACAAGGAAGGATTCAGAATAAAATCAATACTGAATTAGAGGAGCAACAATTTGGATTCAAGAAAAACAGTGGGACAAAAGAAGCCATATTCAGCATGAGAACATTGATTGAAAAATACACAGAAGTAAACAACCAATATATGCTTGCTTTATAGACTACACCAAAGCTTTCGATAGAATACACCATAACCAACTTATAGACTGCCTAAAGGATATAAATCTAGACAACGCAGACATACGACTAATATGTAATTTGTAATGGGAGCAAACAGCAATAATAAGATATAACAAAGAGAACTCTACACCCATGGACATAAAAAGAGGAACAAGACAGGGATGCATCCTATCACCAAGCTTGTTCAATCTATACACTGAGCAAATCTTTAAAAACATCTCAGAGATACCAGGTCTAAACATTAATGGAAAGATAATCAATAACCTGAGATATGCTGATGATACTGTTCTACTAGCAGAAAATCCTAAAGACCTACAACAATTGCTTAATGTGATAAACACAACAAGCAAAAAATATGGACTAGAAATGAATATCAAAAAGACTAAAACTATGATCTTAAACAACGAAAATTCTCAAGACCTACAGTTACATATCACAGTTGAGGGAACACATCTGGAGACAGTCCAGAGTTACAACTACCTAGGACTTACTATAACCAATGATGGAAAATGCAAAACTGAAATAAACAAAAGAATAGGTATGGCAAAAAGTAATTTTAATGCTATGAAAAATATACTAACAACAAAACAAATAACACCAGTGCTGAAACTAAGAATGGCAAAATGTTACATCTTCTCAATGTTCCTATATGGTGCAGAAACATGGACATTAGACCAGAAAACAGAACAGAAAATTGAAGCCTTTGAAATGTGGATTTACAGAAGAATAGGTACAATTGGATGGAAACAAAAGATAACAAACGATGAAGTTTTAAAACAACTAAAAATAAAAAGAGAACTGCTGAACACAATTAAGACAAGACAAATTACATTTTTGGGGCATGTTAAAAGACACAACAGCCTACTAAAAGTAATATTGGAAGGAAAAATACAAGGCAAAAGAGGCAGAGGCATACCAAGACTAACATGGACGAATAACATCAAAAGATGGACAAGTCAATCTATGTCAGCCTGCACCATCAAAGCAAGAAACAGAGTAGAATGGCGATCCATGGTAGCCAACCTTCGTTGCGGAGAGGGCACACGATGATGATGATGATTGATCTAGTTATATTATTATAACCCTTTATAAATTAAAATTAATATTTTTTTCCATCGAATGCATTTATATTCGTAAAATTAATTCATTGATTGGGTGTTCTCTCCACATAGACGTTTGGCTACCATGGAGCGCCATTTTACTGTCTTTAGTGTAGATGGTGCACATTGTTATATTTCAGCCATCCATATTTCGATGACTTTTACTAGGGTATTATGTCTTGTCAAATGTTTTACTAGGGTATTATGTCTTGTCAAATGTTTTACTAGGGTATTATGTCTTGTCAAATGTTTTACTAGGGTATTATGTCTTGTCAAATGTTTTACTAGGGTATTATGTCTTGTCAAATGTTTTACTAGGGTATTATGTCTTGTCAAATGTTTTACTAGGGTATTATGTCTTGTCAAATGTTTTACTAGGGTATTATGTCTTGTCAAATGTTTTACTAGGGTATTATGTCTTGTCAAATGTTTTACTAGGGTATTATGTCTTGTCAAATGTTTTACTAGGGTATTATGTCTTGTCAAATGTTTTACTAGGGTATTATGTCTTGTCAAATGTTTTACTAGGGTATTATGTCTTGTCAAATGTTTTACTAGGGTATTATGTCTTGTCAAATGTTTTACTAGGGTATTATGTCTTGTCAAATGTTTTACTAGGGTATTATGTCTTGTCAAATGTCCAAACATTTTAGCTGCTATGTTCGAATTGTGTTAAGTAGTTCCTTGTTTTCATTTTCTGCTTGCTTGCGTTCGCCCGATGACTTAAAGGAATACACCTTCTCATCATCCGCTCTTAAAAGGACGTTAAGTGTGCGTATCTGCGTTGTGTACTGGTTTGCAGTAAACTGTGATATTTACGCCTTTCGGCCCAGCACATCCGACTTCGGCATGTTATTTGTGAGTACCGGTTTGTCTTCACTCTTCGATCCTTACTCGCTTGACCAGACTTCACAGGCTAGTCTGTTACTGGAGGCACCACGGAGATGTGGAGTAGGGTCTGGCTGGTTCTGTTTCACCGATCCTGTCGCAAGCCATCAGCTGTGGGTCGTTGACAACTTCCAGCTCTGCTGCCGTGAGACGACTTTGTCTCCATCATTTTCAGCTGATTCACAACTTCCTTGTTTGTCAATTCTTTTCCCGTCCACTAAATTTTCCTGATTTTTCTTCATATTCGGATTTAAAGGCTTCAATTTTCTACTCTGTTTTCTTATTTAATGTCCATGTTTTTGCACCATACAGGAATGCTGAATAGGTACATTTTAGTATTCATAGTTTTAGTTTTGGGACTCAATGGTTAGTGAACTGGACTACAAAGAACAAGAGGAATGGTTCGATCCCAACCGACGGCTCCGGTTCACCCAGCCTTTAATGGGTACCGGATTTTTTTCTGGGAAAGTAAGACGGCACTGGCGTAATACCGACCACATTACCCCAAAAATCATGTGCTGAAGGTCTGTAAAATTTATGGTCACTAACACCATATTCCCTATACGCCACTTGGCGTGACGGGGGCTCTTTACTTCTTTTTAAGTTTTAGTTTTGGTATTATTTCCTTTGATGTAAGTATATTTTTCATGTTGTTAAAATTCCTTGTATGTCATTCGTATCTATATTCGTAAAAAGCGGTACTAAAAAAAAATACATTTTTATACAGGGACCCAAACTTATCTCAAATTTAAAAGGCAAGCTTTAAACAGACTGGAGGCAAGGCGCGCCTCACCGTACCAGAGCTGGAAGTTGTCAGCGACCCACAGCTGAAGGCTTGCGCCAGGATCGGTGAACCAAAAGCATCCAGACCCTGCTCCACCTCTCCGTGGTGCCTCTAGTAAAAGACTAACCTGTCTAGTCTGGCCAAGCGAGCAGGGATCGAAGAGGGAAGACAACCCGGTACTCAAAAATGTCGTGCTGAAGTCGAATATGTTGGGCCGAAAGGCGCAAATATAACAGATATACCTGAAACCACAACACAACGCAGACACGCCCACTTAACGTCCTTTTAAGGACGGATGACGAAGAGGAATTCTACAGTCTACAAATACTCTAGAATACTTTAGTTATCGGGCGAACGCCATCAATCAAGCAGACTGAATCCATTACCTGCTAACCGGCTTTAAGGAGAAGACCAGCAGAAGAAGAAGTTGTAACTGGCTACTGAGCCACAGCGTCATTTTATTTCTATTGTGCTCCGTACAACTGTAACCATAACCCCTCTATTTTTTTCTGTGTAAATTTGCATTCCCTGTTATGGTTATGTTGTTGGTTGCACGCCGGGTAGCTCTACTTTCTGAAAATAAATCGGGTGTGCATATAAGGCTGGGTGAATCTAGGAGCTTTTAATCGAGATTGAGTTATATATACCTCTTGTCGCTAGTAGCTCAATCAGTTCCTTATTTCTTTCTTTCTGTCGTTAACCTGAATGCCACTGAAGGAATTGGTAGTTCTTTTCTCTCCGTTCGTCTTTTAAAGGACTTGAAGTGGCGTAAATGCTCTATGTTGTCGTTTATTTGTACATTGCAGCCAGTCATATCCGTCTTAAGCACGACATTATTGTATACCGGGTTGCCTTTCCGTTTCGATCCATCCATGTTTGGTCAACTTGGATAGTCTGTTTCCAGGAACACCACTGGAAGGTGGAGCAGTGTATTGGTCTATTCTTTTGTTTGTCGATCCTAATGTATACAGTCAGTTATGGTTCGCTGACCGCCTTAACACATATGCTGGATAGACATCGTGATCCCCGTCTAGTCAAATTTAGATGTTGCAGTTGCACACATATTATTATATTATATATATATATATATATATATATATATATATATATATATATATGTATAGTTGCACAAAGGAGACACAGATCATGGCAAACAACATCACCAACACAACTTTCAGAGATAGCACTAGCAAATAAGCAGCTAGAAACATGTTCCAATACACCAGTGAAACAACAACTTTTCAATAGAGATTTTAAAAAGTATTGACATTTGCTTCAGGAAGTGTAACACAAATTAAAATAGCCATATTTAGCACACAGTCACAACTATTACCATTTCTGTCCAACAAGAAATTGACACAACAGACAAATCGGAGACTCAAAAACACTGTCTCTATTCCAACATTATGCTACCATTGCCAGACTCAAGGAAAATCAGAAAAATAACCACTTCCTTGGTGAAATGTGTTAGTTAAATGAGAGAAAATGGTACGAGATCAGTATACAAAACAAAGAAGATAAAAGAAACCTGTGATTATTGTATTTATTTTAATTTGTTGGGGTCGTCAAAGAGATACGATTGTGGTAGGCAACAGGGACATATTTGGTAGTGCAGTCGATCAGTTGTGTAGAGGTTTGTGTTACCAGACACAGGACACTCACAAGAGAACTCAACGCGACATAGGACACTCACAAGAGAACTCAACGCGACATAGGACACTCACAAGAGAACTCAACGCGACACAGGACACTCACAAGAGAACTCCACCAGACGTAAGACACACACAAGAGATCTCCACCCGACATAGGACACTCACAAGAGATCTCAACGCGACATAGGACACTCACAAGAGATCTCCACGCGACATAGGACACTCACAAGAGAACTCCACGCGACATAGGACACTCACAAGAGAGCTCCACGCGACATAGGACACTCACAAGAGATCTCAACGCGACACAGGACACTCACAAGAGAACTCAACTCGACACAGGACACTCATAAGAGAACTCCACGCGACATAGGACACTCACAAGAGATCTCAACGCGACATAGGACACTCACAAGAGATCTCAACGCGACATAGGACACTCACAAGAGATCTCAACGCGACATAGGACACTCACAAGAGAACTCCACGCGACATAGGACACTCACAAGAGATCTCAACGCGACATAGGACACTCACAAGAGATCGCAACGCGACATAGGACACTCACAAGAGATCTCAACGCGACATAGGACACTCACAAGAGAACTCCACGCGACATAGGACACTCACAAGAGATCTCAACGCGACATAGGACACTCACAAGAGAACTCCACGCGACATAGGACACTCACAAGAGATCTCAACGCGACATATGACACTCACAAGAGATCTCAACGCGACATAGGACACTCACAAGAGATCTCAACGCGACATAGGACACTCACAAGAGATCTCAACGCGACATAGGACACTCACAAGAGATCTCAACGCGACATAGGACACTCACAAGAGATCTCCACGCGACATAGGACACTCACAAGAGATCTCAACGCGACATAGGACACTCACAAGAGATCTCAACGCGACATAGGACACTCACAAGAGAATTCCACCAGACATAAGAAACACACAAGAGATCTCAACGCGACATAGGACACTCACAAGAGATCTCCACGCGACATAGGACACTCACAAGAGAATTCCACCAGACATAAGAAACACACAAGAGATCTCAACGCGACATAGGACACTCACAAGAGATCTCCACGCGACATAGGACACTCACAAGAGATCTCAACGCGACATAGGACACTCACAAGAGAACTCCACCCGACATAAGACAAACACAAGAGATATCCACGCGACATAGGACACTCACAAGAGATCGCCACGCGACATAAAACACTCACAAGAGAATTCCACCCGACATAAGACACTCACAAGAGAACTCCACCAATCATAGGACACTCACAAGAGAATTCCACCCGACATAAGACACTCACAAGAGAACTCCACCAATCATAGAACACTCACAAGAGAACTCCACGCCACATAGGACACTCACAAAAGATCTACACGCGACATATGACACTCACAAGAGATCTCCACCCGATATAGGACACTAACAAGAGATCTCCACCCGATATAGGACACTAACAAGAGATCTCCACCCGATATAGGACACTCACACTCGACCTCCACCCAACATAGGTCACTCACAAGAGATCTCCACCCAACACAGGTCACTCACAAGAGATCTCCACCCAACATAGGCCACTCACAAGAGATCTCCACCCAACATAGGACACTCACACTCGATCCCCACCCAACATAGGACACTCACAAGAGATCTCTACCCAACATAGGACACTCACAAGAGATCTCCACCCAACATAGGACACTCACAAGAGATCTCCACCCAACATAGGACACTCACAAGAGATCTCCACCCAACATAGGACACTCACAAGAGATCTCCACCCAAAATAGGTCACTCACAAGAGATCTCCACCCAACATAGGACACTCACAAGAGATCTCCACCCAAAATAGGTCACTCACAAGAGATCTCCACCCAACATAGGTCACTCACAAGAGATCTCCACCCAACATAGGTCACTCACAAGAGATCTCCACCCAACATAGGTCACTCACAAGAGATCTCCACCCAACATAGGTCACTCACAAGAGATCTCCACCCAACATAGGTCACTCACAAGAGATCTCCACCCAAAATAGGTCACTCACAAGAGATCTCCACCCAACATAGGTCACTCACAAGAGATCTCCACCCAACATAGGTCACTCACAAGATATCTCCACCCAACATAGGTCACTCACAAGAGATCTCCACCCAACATAGGTCACTCACAAGAGATCTCCACCCAAAATAGGTCACTCACAAGAGATCTCCACCCAACATAGGTCACTCACAAGAGATCTCCACCCAACATAGGTCACTCACAAGAGATCTCCACCCAACATAGGTCACTCACAAGAGATCTCCACCCAACATAGGTCACTCACAAGAGATCTCCACCCAACATAGGACACTCACAAGAGATCTCCACCCAACATAGGACACTCACAAGAGATCTCCACCCAACATAGGACACTCACAAGAGATCTCCACCCAAAATAGGTCACTCACAAGAGATCTCCACCCAACATAGGTCACTCACAAGCGATCTCCACCCAAAATAGGTCACTCACAAGAGATCTCCACCCAACATAGGACACTCACAAGAGATCTCCACCCAACATAGGACACTCACAAGAGATCTCCACCCAACATAGGACACTCACAAGAGATCTCCACCCAACATAGGACACTCACAAGAGATCTCCACGCGACATAAGACACTCACAAGAGATCTCCACCCAACATAGGTCACTCACAAGAGATCTCCACCCAACATAGGACACTCACAAGAGATCTCCACCCAACATAGGTCACTCACACTCGATCTCCACCCAACATAGGACACTCACAAGAGATCTCCACCCAACATAGGACACTCACAAGAGATCTCCACCCAACATAGGTCACTCACAAGAGATCTCCACCCAACATAGGACACTCACAAGAGATCTCCACCCAACATAGGTCACTCACAAGAGATCTCCACCCAACATAGGTCACTCACAAGAGATCTCCACCCAACATAGGTCACTCACAAGAGATCTCCACCCAACATAGGTCACTCACAAGAGATCTCCACCCAACATAGGTCACTCACAAGAGATCTCCACCCAACATAGGTCACTCACAAGAGATCTCCACCCAACATAGGTCACTCACAAGAGATCTCCACCCAACATAGGTCACTCACAAGAGATCTCCACCCAACATAGGTCACTCACAAGAGATCTCCACCCAACATAGGTCACTCACAAGAGAACTCCATCCAATCCGGTCCGAGACAGGCATGGAGAACTCTCGCCAGGACCGGTCAACCTTTGTCATTTCATCATGTATGGTTTGTCGACATGTCCCTAGTGGTCTGTTTCGTCTTCGTTTCCCACATAGTGTCCGTGTTAATGTTAGGTTCGGATACCTGGTTCGTTCCATTCGTAGAGTACGGCCTAGCCATTTCAAACGTCTTCTTTTCGTTTCCTGATTGATGTTGTTTTTAATGTCTGATCTTCTGTGAACTTTTTTGTTTGTGATGTGTTGATTCTAACGGATGTTTAGAATCTTCGAAAGAGAGCTTTAAAACATCTAGGTCGGCTTTCTATCTTATGGTTCATTCTCGAAGTTATTTACTACATATAAGAGTATTGGACACATATTTGATATAAATTAGAAGCTTGGTCTTGAGATGGAGACTAGTTGAATGCTAAATATTACTAAGTCTATTGAGGCCCTTGACAAATATGCCTATTCTAGCAGAAATATCTCTCTCAATGTCGATATTTGATGAAATAAAGCTTCCCAGATATTTAAAGTGATCCACTTCTTCTAGTCCCGCTCTTCTTAATGTAACTTGCTTTGTACTTTTGGTATTTACCTTCATAATTTTAGGTTTTGTTTCTGCATTAATTTTCAGTCCTACTGTGTTAGCAAACTCATCTACTCTGTTTTCTCTTGTATGTCTTGGTGACAGTCGGCAAGTAATCCAACATCATCTACAAAGTCAAAGATAGTTTACCTGTGTTAGCAAACTCATCTACTCTGTTTTCTCTTGTATGTCTTGATGACAGTCGGCAAGCAATCCAACATCATCTACAAAGTCATAGATAGTTCACCTGTGTTAGCAAGCTCATCTACTCTGTTTTCTCTTGTATGTCTTGATGACAGTCGGCAAGCAATCCAACATCATCTACAAAGTCATAGATAGTTCACCTGTGTTAGCAAACTCATCTACTCTGTTTTCTCTTGTATGTCTTGATGACAGTCGGCAAGTAATCCAACATCATCTACAAAGTCAAAGATAGTTTACCTGTGTTAGCAAACTCATCTACTCTGTTTTCTCTTGTATGTCTTGGTGACAGTCGGCAAGCAATCCAACATCATCTACAAAGTCAGTATCTTCAAGACGTCCAGCTAGACCCCATGTCATTCCTCTTGGTCTGTCGACAACAATCGATCGCATGATGCCGTCCATGACCACAAGGAAAAGGAGTGATGACAGACAACATCCTCGTCTAACTCACGTTACGGTACAACCTGAATTTAATACACTGTATGATGCGCTGCAAGAATTACAACAATTTTAAAAAACAGTAAAATGTGTACAACAAACGACATTGCATATAGAGACATTACTTCAGGTGAACGAAAGATAGATAAATAGACTCCCGTTGAGCAGCATCATAACATAACAAAAATGTAACTTTGATCATTGAAAAATATGGACACCATAATCCCCATATGCCAAGATGGAAAGACTTGTCTTACATTACATAGAACATGTTAATATCAGCACTCCAGGCACTGCATCCAGAAAATTACCACTCCTGCATGTTTATTGAGTGAACTCTGCAAGCAACATAAGGTCACCCTGCAGTTGATCCCATGGCACGCTGCAATACCAAGAAACGAGAAAGCAGATCAGCTGGCAAAGCAATGTGCAACAGGAATACAACTAGATACATCAGTTACATACCACCAGGAACACAACTAGATACATCAGTTACATACCACCAGGAACACAACTAGATACACCAGTTACATACCATCAGGAGAAACAAATATTCAAATCAATCAGAAGATCACAAGCCCCAGATAGAGATGTCTTTCATGATATGAATAGATGGGAGCAAGTTATTATTATACGCTGCAGAACAGGTCACAATCCACTCCGCAATCACATGTATTCAAAATTCAAGATTGGCACCACAGCCACATGTACATGTGGACAGACACTCCTGACTGTTGAACACATACTCCAAGATTGTACTGAATATAGTAGACTGAGGAAAATCCATTGGGCAATAGATGCAACGCTACAGACAAAACTATACGGGCAACTACAAGAATTACAAAAGAGAGTAAAATTTATAGAGGAAATGGCATTGCAGATATAGACAAAACTTCAGACGAACGAAAGATAGATAGATCGAAAATGATTCAACTCTAGGGCACTCTTTATCGGAATCTGAAGACACTGACAGGGCTCGGAGGTAACAAACAGAAGACTGGGACCTCTATTCACTTTTAGAATACCCTAATTGCGTTGGTCAGCAACAAAAGGCAAGATCTGTTCCATCCCCGCCCAAACCAAAGACTTCGGTAAAATAAGAACGCTTGAAGTCTTTCTCTCGCGACCCCTGACTTAACCTCTTGACCCTTCTCACGTGGCACTGACCACATCTTTTCTTCACCTCATCGCAGACTGACCAGCCCATTGTTCTTCTGCACGCAATATGGCCGTCCGTTGGAAGATGACTGAACTGTGACTGAATACCCAAGTCATCGCAGGCGGCTCTCTCTGGAACCTCCCACTGAACGCTGGGAACGAAATTCTGAATAGACATCAACGGCGCATGCGTACGCTTCTTTGGACACTTGAAGTGTTTGTGAAGATCTCCACAATGGAAGTTTAGAAATGTAATTTGGCTCCGGTGTGAAATAAAATTGTAGAGGGAGCCAAAATTAACTAGATTTTGGTAGAAGAATCCCAAATTAATACTTCAGGCTTACAATTCTGACCGGAATAGCTCGAGTGGCGTGTGCAGGAATGAAGAGTTGCGGAGTGTTGTTCTGTGAAGGAATTTCTGACGTCTTTTCAAAGATGAGTGAATGCCTCATCAGCGTCAAGACACGTGACTTGCACATTACAATAATTTAATTTGGGCACGAACATCCAAGAAGACAGAATGAGAGAAATTATTTTTAAAAATAATATTTATGTAGCTTTCCCTGAAATGTAAAACTGAAATTAACAAAAGAGTAGGAATGGCAAAAAAAGTAATTTTAATGCCAAATATACTAACATCAAAACAAATAACACCCGGGCTACAACTTAGAATAGCAAAATGTTTTATCTTCTCAACCTTCCTGTATGGTGCAGAAACATGGACATTAGACAAGAAAACAGAACACAGAATTGAAGAATTTGAAATGTGGATATATAGAAGAACAGGTAGAATTGGGTGGAAAGAAAAAAAAAACAAATGATGAAGTCTTAAAACAACTAAAAATGAAAAGAGAACTACTAAATACAATTCAAAAAAGTCAAATGAGATTTTTTGGTCATGTTTAAGGAAACAGCAGCCTACTAAAAGTAATATTGGAAGGCAAAATACAAGGTAAAAGTGGCTAACCAAGACTTACATGGACAAGTAACATCAAAAGATGGACAAGTCAGCCTTTGTGACAACCAGCACCATCAAAGCAAGAGACAGATCGGAATGGCGTTCCATAGTGGCCAACCTTCGATGCGGAGACGGCACTCATTGATGATGAGCACTTCCTAAGTCCTTGTTTTATTTTTGGAATATTGACAATTGATTTCCTGTTCTTACAGTCGCATTTTGTTGTCATTGTGTGTTCTTTGTTGGTTATTGGTTATGGAAGGCCTCGGTATCACTGCAAGCGAACTAAAATCCATAATTGCTCAACCGCCCGTGCCAGTGGAATCATCCGAATTATAACTCATCTTCCAAACAAAGAAAGGTAACTGTAGTCCCCATTATAGCAGTCTCAGCACACGCCAAAAGACATAAGGCGAAACCGCACAGAAAGTGAACACATCCAACTGTTCCCTGTCATACGATATCATCATTCATCGTACACAATTGGAGTATCGAAACATGATTAAAATGGATGAGACACACAACTCACGGTGTGCACAGAGCACTTAACTCAGTAGCTCCTGCAACAAGCCGGACTTGGAACATGAGGAAACTGCAACAAGGAACACTTTGCAGACATAGCCTTCAATGGTTCCTGCCGCCTATCCATCACATTGCCCGGAAGATCACGTCCTCCTGAAAATGATGATCGTCATAGTAAATGTATGGCGCTTGATGATGTTATGACATCGTGTTTAACTCCAACTCCGAACATACAAAACACAGTTCGTCTTCAAATTATCCCCGATGCACACCAAACGCAAGATTAGCGCATGGTCGGTCTTGGGACACACGATGATCCATTATGATGACGTAGCACGCACAAAATGTCTGCGCCCATGTGTTCTTTATTATTTTTAATCGAACTTATTCTGAATGTCAACGTTTATACTTTCTCAAATTGTGTTAGTCATATCTCTAATTTTATGTGTGCATGTCTGTGTTAGTCTCCTCTAGTGACTCGGGCAGATGGTGCTCGTAAACCTGGGAGGGCCGACCATCTGGGGGCAGAATCCCCCTACAGAAGAGATCATCTGCTGCCTTGCAGGAAGATTGGGAATAATCAAAGGCTAAGGAATGCAAACCTGAATAAAATGCTGGCTGAAATCGGATGCACTGGGCCACTGGCGCAGAATACAGTGCAACGTTTCAACGGGTGTTCAATCAGAGTGGATCTGGCAGACTCTAATTGTGATGTTCTGTCTGTGGGGGCGATCAACACACTTAGCCTGACAGCTGACTTCATGTGAGAGTCTGGAATCCTACTCTGATTGAGTCCTGATCGCAGAGAGAGAGAGAGAGAGAGAGAGAGAGAGAGAGAGAGACAGAGAGAGAGATCATGTTTATTTCTTGAAGTTTTTCTTTGCCAGGTTCATTGCTGTATAAAATATAATTACTGTCTCGTCTGTGTGGTTTACACAATATTTGGTTTTATCTGTGTGGTTTACACAATGTGTGGTTTTATCTGTGTGGTTTACACAATATGTAGTTTTATCTGTGTGGTTTACACAATATGTGTTTTTATCTGTCTGGTTTACACAATATTTGGTTTTATGTGTGGTTTACACAATATGTGGTTTTATCTGTGTGGTTTACACAATATGTGGTTTTATCTGTGTGGTTTACACAATATGTTGTTTTTTCTGTGTGGTTTACACAATATTTGGTTTTATCTCTGTGGTTTTCACAATTTTTGTTTTCATCTCTATGGTTTGCATAATATTTGTTTTCATCTCTGTGGTTTGCACAATATTTGTTTTCATCTCTATGGTTTGCATAATATTTATTTTCATATCTGTGGTTTGCATAATATTTGGTTTCATCTCTGTGGTTTTCACAATTGTTGTTTTCATCTGTGTGGTTTTCACAATATTTGGTTTTATCTGTGTGGTTTACACAATATTTGGTTTTATCTGTGTGGTTTACACAATATTTGTTTTCATGTCTGTGGTTTGCACAATTTTTGTTTTTATTTCTATTGTTTTTCACAATTTGTTACTTTCATCTCTATAGTTTTCACAATTTTTGGTTTCATCTATGTGGTTTTCACAATTTTTGTTTTCATTTTTGTGGTTTTCACAATTTTTGTTTTAATTTCTGTGGTTTTCACAATTTTTGTTTTCATCTGTCAGGTTTTCATTATATTTGTTTTCACATCAGTGGTTATTTCTAATATCCATCTTAAAGTACATATGGCAGTGACATTCAAACATTAAATTACATATTAACATATTTTTAAGCTTTAGGAAAATACAACTAGGTCTTGAACTCGGCCTTCACCTCTCTCCGCCAGTAGAAGTAAGTGCGGTAACGAAAACTGTCAGCCCTTTATCTAATGACGCTTTTGCGACAGATTATTTCAGACATATTCTGTTGTTTGTGGATTTTTTCCCCGATAATTATAAAATATAAATGTTGTAATGTCTGTCTACAGCTAGGAAGTTCCCCTAATAACAGAAAAACAAAATAACAGAGCTATGTCACGCCACTTGGTGGCATGTAGTTAATATGATATTTGTGTCCATATTTGTAGTTTTCAGCTCGGGTACTTTAATCTGCTACTGTATGCAGTAAACAGTGCAACCTGTGGCTGTTCTGCTGCCTTGCGGGTATGCTCGGGAGAGTAAAAGGCTAAGGGAGGGTACCCTGAAGTAAAACAACCCTACTGCCTTGTAGGTGAGGCTTTTTAGTCAAAGGCTATAGGAGCCAACCGTAAACAAACCGACGGAAGGCAACAGAACACCACGGTCGTAATTTCTTTGTACAATCACGAATCGGCACAATAATATAACAATCGGAGGTCATAATATAAATAATCTAAGATACGCTGATGATACAGTCTTAAATGCTAAGAGTGAAAGTGAGTTACAAGAAATGTTGGACATTATAGTGAAAGAAAGCAAAAATTAAAGGACTCAGCCTTAATAGCAAAAAGACAGAAGTAATGGTAATAACAAAGAAGAAGACATCACCTCATTACAAAATAAAGACAAGTGGAGCAATATTAAAACAGGTAAATGAATTTAAATATTTGGGAACTTTGTTAACCTCAGACGGAAGATGTACAACCGAGGTGATATGCAGAATGGCTCAGGCAAAACCAGCTTTCCAAAAAATTAGGAAGAATCTGTGCAATCCAATTTTGACAAAAGACGCAAGGAAAAGAGTTCTTAAAGTTATGTAGAGCTAGTCTTAACATATGAATGTGAATCATGGACAATAGGACAACAGACAAGAAAATCACTGGAGTCTGTAGAAATGTAGTTTTACAGAAGAATGTTGAGAATACCATGGACAGCTAAGAAGAGTAATGAAAACGTTCTGAAAGAAACCAAAACAAAAAGAGAGCTAATTTCCAATATTAGGAAAAAACAATCATTATTTTTTGGCCATGTAATGAGAAGAGAACATCTGGAATATACTGTAACAACTAGGAAAAATGAGGGACGAAGAGATAGAGGGAAGTAAAGAGAAATGATAAAAAAACAGCTTAAAAGAATGACTTGGCAGAAGGTCAACAACAGAAATGATAAATAACTTTAGAGATCGAAGGTTGTGGAGAGACATGATTACCGACGCAAGCAGGCCAGGTACTTAATGACGATGATGCCCATATTTGTATAAACCTTCGACACATTATTTGGGTAATGTGATCAGATTATACGCTAGTTCAGTCTATCTTTCTCATAAAACATGTAGAAACCATTTAAGACTAGGCGAACCCGGAAGTTTGTAGGGGGGGGGGGGGGGTTGGGGAGGGGGGGGGCGTGTCCACTAACAACGAACTGCTGCGGCTTCCACAGTAATAATATAAATTTGTTGATTTGTACTTACTGTCTTTAGCTATATACAATTTGATTTTTTTGCGAATAAAAATTCGGAAGGGAAGGGTGGTGTGACTGTGTGGTCTAGGGGTAAGACGGCGGCTTTTGGACATTAATGGCCCGGGTTCGATCCCCACCCCCATGCGGCGGGAATATTTCAAAATTTGTGGTCTCTTAGTGGCTTTACCCCCCCCCCCCCTTTCCGGTCTCTGGGGTGGTGAGATCTGATGTCTAGCCCTCTCTGGGGTGGTGAGATCTGATGTCTAGCCCTCTCTGGGGTGGTGAGATCTGATGTCTAGCCCTCTCTGGGGTGGTGAGATCTGATGTCTATTCCTCTCTGGGGTGGTGAGATCTGATGTTTATCCCTCTCTGGGGTGGTGAGATCTGATGTCTATCCCTCTCTGGGGTGGTGAGATCTGATGTCTATCCCTCTCTGGGGTGGTGAGATCTGATGTCTATCCCTCTCTGGGGTGGTGAGATCTGATGTCTAGCCCTCTCTGGGGTGGTGAGATCTGATGTCTAGCCCTCTCTGGGGTGGTGAGATCTGTTCGTCTAGCCCTCTCTGGGGTGGTGAGATCTGTATGTCTAGCCCTCTCTGGGGTGGTGAGATCTGATGTCTATCCCTCTCTGGGGTGGTGAGATCTGATGTCTAGCCATCTCTGAGGTGGTGAGATCTGATGTCTATCCCTCTCTGGGGTGGTGAGATCTGATGTCTATCCCTCTCTGGGGTAGTGAGATCTGATGTCTAGCCCTCTCTGGGGTGGTGAGATCTGATGTCTAGCCCTCTCTGGGGTGGTGAGATCTGATGTCTATCCCTCTCTGGGGTGGTGAGATCTGATGTTTAGCCCTCTCTGGGGTGGTGAGATCTGATGTCTAGCCCTCTCTGGGGTGGTAAGATCTCATGTCTATCCCTCTCTGGGGTGGTGAGATCTGATGTCTATCCCTCTCTGGGGTGGTGAGATATGATGTCTAGCCCTCTCTGGGGTGGTGAGATCTGATGTCTATCCCTCTCTGGGGTGGTGAGATCTGATGTCTATCCCTCTCTGGGGTGGTGAGTTCTGATGTCTAGCCCTCTCTTTGGGGTGGTGAGATCTGATGTCTATCCCTCTCTGGGGTGGTCAGATATGATGTCTAGCCCACTCTGGGGTAGTGAGATCTGATGTCTAGCCCTCTCTGGGGTGGTGAGATCTGATGTCTAGCCCTCTCTGGGGTGGTGACATCTGATGTCTAGCCCACTCTAGGGTGGTGAGATCTGATGTCTATCCCTCTCTGGGGTGGTGAGATCTGATGTCTATCCCTCTCTGGGGTGGTGACATCTGATGTCTAGCCCACTCTAGGGTGGTGAGATCTGATGTCTATCCCTCTCTGGGGTGGTGACATCTGATGTCTAGCCCTCTCTGAGGTGGTGACATCTGATGTCTAGCCCTCTCTGGGGTGGTGAGTTCTGATGTCTATCCCTCTCGGAAAACGGTGAAGAATAGGAGGCCCTGTGTACACTCGCGCACATTCAATAGCTCTTCTCAGTTAAAAATCGAAAAAGTAGGTAAAAAAATGGCCGCTGTCCGGGAAAAATTGTTAAGCAAATCTACTCATCCTAGTCGAAGACGGATGTTTCGGGCCGAAAGGTGCGATCATGTCCTTCCACAATTTTCTATCCACAGTCATCGTATCAATTCTGTTCTTGACTGTTTTCCATGCCATGACACCAAGCTGCCTAGTATCTTCTCTCCTTGTCGTCCGAGATCTCTCTTTCCCTGTATTTTGCAACTTGTAACCAAATGATGTGCCCGGAAAATGTTGATTGTTTCTTTCTGACTTTTTTCAGTTCTCTTTTTGTGTTAACCTCTTTGAGAATGTTCTCGGTGGTCTTTTTAGTTGTTCTGGGGACTTTCAATATTCTTCGGAGAAATACCATCTCTGTGATCTGTAATTCTCTTTTCATCTGTTTGTCTAATGACCTTAACCCGCTTCCATAGGTCAGAATTGGCTCTAATATAGCACCTAATAGAAGATGGAAAACTAGACAGAGAAATTGATATGAGAATACAAAAAGCAAATGCTGTCACATACCAGCTTTCACCATTGTTAAGACATCCAAACATTTCTATGCCAGCTAAACAACAAATGATAAATAGCATCTTCATACCAACTTTATGCTATGAAAGTCAAACATGGACCCTTTCTAAATCACATTTAAGAAAGATCAATACATGTGAGATGCGTTGCTTGAGAAAAGTAACAAACAACACAAGAAGAGATAGAATACCAAATGAAACCATAAAAAAAATAGTAGGCACAAAACCCTGCCAAGAATATATAGAACAACAACGACTTAAACGGTTTGGCCACCTGGTCAGAATGAATCCTCACCAATCACCATCAAGGGCGTTCTTCTCAAGAATGCATGGAAAAAGACCAAGAGGAAGACCCAGAAGAAGATGGATAGATACAGTGACAGAGACATGTAACAACAAAGGAAAATCACTAATTCAGACAGTTCGAGCTGCTCAAGAACGACAAATGATATAAACCACGACACATTTTAGGTATCAGTGAAATGAGAAAAGAAGAAGATATCACCTAATTCAAACCAAATAATTTTTTTTTTTAATTAATTTAGACAGGCACCCTAACCTCAACGCTACAGTAAGACTCAAGTATATTTTTTAATGCATACCTAAGTTGATAAAATTGTTCGATAACGTTCTCCATTCCATAACTCTAGCCTAATCTAAAGGGAGTGCACACTAGGACTTGTTGTTAGAGCGACCTCCTTAATGAGGTAAAAAGAGTTCCAGAAGAAATGAACTGTGTAGGTCAAAGTTCAGGAGGTGGTAGTTCTCGGTTAATCCTCGCGATTTTGTAACCAGTCTCGGCTCGGATTTCGGGATGCAGTTAATAGAGTCAAGAGAGGGTGTTTTCATTGTGGAATGTTTGTTGCCTTTCTGGAACACTTCGGCTCGTGACCTTACAAACCGATGTTTACGGTTGATGTGGCACGAAGATCGAGCTCGCCTCAAGAAGCGGATGCCAGTAAAGAAGAGGACAATCGTCGAAAGTGTTTTTCCTGGTCTCAAGTAATCTGGAATAAACACTCCTCTATCTGTGGAATAAACACTCATCTATCTGTGGAATAAACACTCCTCTATCTGTGTGGGGGTTCAGGTTAAGATTTGCTCCACACACATTTGCTTCTTATTCATTCTTCACCTTATTCTTCTCCCTCCTCCTTCTTTCTCTTCCTCCTCCTCCACCTCATTCTCCTTTTTCTACTACTAATGTCACTATTGCTACAACAACAACTACTACTACTACTGCTACTAATTCAATCATTACTACTACACCTACTATTCATCATCATCAAGTACCGGGCCTACAGGCGTAGGTAATCATGTCTCTCCACAACATTCGATCTCGACAGCTATTTATCATTTCTGTTGTTGACCTTCTGCCAAGCCATTCTCTTAAGCTGTCTGTTATTTTTTTTTCTCTTTGCTTCCCTCTATCTCTTCGTCCCTCAGTTTTTCCAGTTGTTACAATATATTCCAGTTGTTCTCTTCCCATTACATAGCCAAAAAATGATGATTGTTTCTTCCTAATATTGGAAATTAGCTCTCTTTTTGCTTTGACCTCTCTCAGAACATCTTCATTACTCTTCTTAGCTGTCCATGGTACTCTCAACATTCTTCTGTAAAACCACATTTCTACAGACTCCAGTGATTTTCTTGTCTGTTGTCCTATTGTCCATGATTCGCATCCATATGTTAAGACTGGCTCTACATAACATTTAAGAACTCTTTTTCTTGTTTCTATTGTCAAAAAGGGGTTGCATAGTATTACCTACTATAACTACTACAAATACTGCTACTATTACTACTATTACTACTATTATTACTATTACTAATACTACAACTACTATTACTATTCTTACTATTGCTACTATTGCTGCTATTGCTACTATTATTGCAACAACTACTATTACTAGTTATTCTAATACTTTTACTACTCTTACTGCTACTACCGCTGCTTCTTCTACTCTTACACTCTAAAGAGCGTTGAGTAACAGAGTTGTAGTGATCGTCAACCATGCAATATCAATCAATGTCTGGTTACTTCCTGTTCGCCGATCCTGGCGTAAACCATCAGATATGAGTCGCCGACCCTTTTACTTACGAGCTTTCGCCTCCATTATGAGAGCATGATATGTAAAGGGTAAAGGTAAAGTACGAGACTTGAGTAGGCGTCTTAGTACGCGAGTTTTGTGCTCGACCGACTATCCAGAAGTGTTTGGAGACTTCTGTATAGTGTCGCTTCATGCATCGACACTCACTAAGTGAGCTGGCATTCCTCACCTTCCCTGAGTAATACCCTGGTACCCATTTCTGCCAGCGGCTGGGTCAACCGCGGGGGTATTTTTGTCCCCAACCACGAGTACAACTCACGCTGCTCCCAGCGGGAATCGAACACGGGTTGTCCGAACGTCGGTAGCCTAGTCGGGTGGTTTTCCCACCTTGGCCACCGAGACCCCCGTTATATTCTTTGCCTTAACCCTTTACAAGTACAATACCGCTGCTACTTAATGTTTGTATTTCGTCCTAAGTGTTAACTTTAGTACATATATCTTAGTTTAGACAGTTTACTAGACTGCAATTATTTTATTACCATTTCTACCATTTGTGACATTATCACCTTTAGTATTAGTACGTTGGCCATCATCAACGTTGTTATTAGTGCTGCGATCACTGTCATCACTCTTACCACATTTTAATGTGAGGTCTTCCACACTCGCTCGTGTTCCCCTAGTCTCTTCCCCTGCTCTTTACCCCGACAGCATGCCCACACTTATAAAGTTGAAGTCATTTTTTTTCTTTTCTTTAACCAATTCCGATTATTTTGTTTTGGATGTTTTGTTACTAGTTAGCTATGTAGGATTAGTTTTATTTACTAACATATCTGTGTGTACGTGTTGTTTGATTGTTCCTGCTGAGCCGAAACTTCCTTCAAATCTGAGTCGTCTACTAATCACGGAAAGCTTTTACCATACCATTTTATATATTTTTTCCAATTTTCCCTCACCCCCATTATATGTGGTATCTGTGGTATTCCCAACTTGGGTACAGAGACCCCCATTATATGTGGTATCTGTGGTCTTCCCAACTTGGCTACAGAGACCCCCATTATATGTGGTATCTGTGGTCTTCCCAACTTGGCTACAGAGACCCCCATTATATGTAGTATCTGTGGTCTTCCCAACTTGGCTACAGAGACCCCCATTATATGTAGTATCTGTGGTCTTCCCAACTTGGCTACAGAGACCCCCATTATATGTAGTATCTGTGGTATTCCCAACATGGCTACAGAGACCCCCATTATATGTGGTATCTGTGGTCTTCCCAACTTGGCTACAGAGACCCCCATTATATGTAGTATCTGTGGTCTTCCCAACTTGGCTACAGAGACCCCCATTAAATGTAGTATCTGTGGTCTTCCCAACTTGGGTACAGAGACCCCCATTATATGTAGTATCTGTGGTCTTCCCAACATGGCTACAGAGACCCCCATTATATGTAGTATCTGTGGTCTTCCCGGCAAGGTCAGACCTAATGGACATCTCAGTTTAACTTCGTCTGAACAAAATGGCTGACGAAACTAGGACCGCCATATTTCCCCTAGTTAGTGTTATTTGTTTACGTTCGCCAGTGTTATATCTATAGATTGTCACAAGGGACTGACTTTTGCGGGAGTATCACTTTTCTTTATTTTTTTCACTGCGACAGCCATGTAATCAGGTGTCCCCCGCCATACAAGCATATATCCTCCGACTCCAGAGGTACTCTTGTAGCGGGGAGAGGTTTTTTTAAGCGCGAGATGTTTGATTGTTTGATTGTCTTCTGAGCGATTCTTTGAACGGATCGTCCGCTGGTTGTTGTTTATTCGATCAGCTGTTGTCTGTGGCGTCTACTCATCAGCTGTTAGCTTGAGATCATGTTAGTGTGACCTCTCTGGAATGCTATGGCTCGGGTTTGTAATCAGGTCACATACACATCCCCGGACTATTTGATTCTTATTAGCTTGACCCTTGCTCGGTCTGGTAGTACTTCTGGTTCATTAAGATGACCGTTGCGTTGTGTTCCGCGACAACTTTACTGGTGGACTGGTTCGTGATACTTAGGCTAGATAATGAAACTGTATAACACAGAACAACACCTTTTGATGGTAAGTTAGCTGGCTTTTATTCATGCCACTTCAAAATCTCGTTACATATGTAAATGTCAGGGCCACACTTGCATCACACTCTAGGCCCTAAATTAAATTGAGACGCTCCCATCGAGCGCCTCACTTACGCTAATTACAATCTATCGGTCTATTCTGTCGTCTGCCTGTTGATCATGATAGGTCTTGACCATTCTACTCACAACTATGCTATATCACTGCTAACTCTATTAGTTGGTGTTAGCCTCTCTATGGCCCGACTGGCTGCTAAGAAGCGTGTGTGCCCTATGAATAACTTCTCTCAATCTGACTAATGATCAATGACTAACCATTTCTGACCAACCATTCCTGACTAACCTATGTTGTGTGTCTTCCCTTAAATTCGGCTTATCTATCCAATCAGCGTCTTTCTGCCCACGTACGTCTGACCACCCACTCACTTATGGAGATGGCCTTCATGTTTTTGCATGTTAATTTCGACCTCTTTATTACACCCCCGCGTCTGTTTGTCTGTCTGGTACCCTTGACATTGTTCTACTTTTGGACCTGGCCTCTGTTTATTTAATTCTCTCCTTATATCCGTGCATTGCTTTGTCCCGTTAGTGTCTGGAGATGACCTCCCACTTCTTAAAGATGGCCTTGATACTCCGCACGTGTTTCTCCTGACCCATCCTCTCTATTGTGTCTTCTTCTTTATGTGTTTTTCCTTGACCTATCTTTACCCATTTTGTCTCGCCTATTCGCCCCCTCATTTCTAGATCGTTGTTTCTGACCTGTCCCCTATTTTCTCCTTTCTCCTTCACTCTCTCTATCCTTTTCTTCCTCCTCTTCTACACTCTCATATTTTTATTGCCGAGGAATGACCCCCACTTGAAGACACCTTTTGGATATATTTTTTTCCTATTATTTTTTTCCCCGGGAGCGAACACTTTTGGGCTGCTTTTTTTCGATCTCCAACTGTCAAGAGTTCTTTAACATGTGCAGAATGTACACGGGACCTCCTGTTTTTCGCCGTTTTCCTGAAGGTCTAGACATAGGATCTCACAACCCAGAGACCAAGGGAGGGTAAAGCCACAGATTCGATTAAAGAATCAGATATATAAAAAAAAATTTTTTTACCGTTGCACGTGGTAGGTTTGTTGATAGAGAAGACCTAGTAGTGCAGTACCTCCATTACGAAAAAGTTCCATTTCAGGGAAAGAGGTATGTTTACAGCGCTCTGGAAAAAAAAGTCACAAATAGTCAGCAAGAGAACAAAAAAAAAACAAAGAACAATAGACAATCCGAAGCAGGATTGAACACGTACTCTTCGATACAGCACCTAGCCACGAGAAACAAACGCTAAAGAACACGGCCAATTAAGCTACCTAAAACCAAGTACTACTACTTCTTCTAGGGAGGCTCGATAGCTCAGTGGTTAGTAAACTGGAATACAAAGGACAAGGGGTAGGGTTCAACCCCAACCGACGGCTTCCGGGTTCACCCAGCCTTAAATGGGTACCGGATTTTTTTCTGGGTACGTAAAGCAGCACGGGCGTAATACCGACCATATTACCCAAAAAATCATGTGCTGAAGGTCTGTAACATATATGGTCACTAACACCATATTTCCCTATACGCTACTTGGCGTGACGGGGTACTTTACTTTTTTTATTGCTACTTCTTCTATTACTATTTTTGCACTTACTGCTAGCACTGCGGCTTCTGCGGCTCTTGCATCATAAATGGCGTTGAGTTACAGAATTGTAATGGTAAGGTAGCTTAGTTGGTCGTGTGCTCTAGGGTTTGTTTCTCTTGGCAAGGCATTGAGGCGGTTAGTACGGGTTCTATACTGATTGGACAGTATATTGTTCTATGTTTTTGTTTTCCTCTTGTTTATTATTTGTGATTTTTTTTGCGAGTGCTGTTAACATATCTCTACCCCTGTAATAATAATACGAGAATATATCATCGAAATTTCACTCCATAATTATATTCATGTATTTGTATTTATCCAATTAAATAGTTCAAGCTTCTTCATCAGAACCCGAGATTACAAAAAAAGTCATTCCAAATCACAATATCACTTTCCTGTAAATAAAAACTGTTTATTTTATCTTTGTAAATACAAGTGGAGCAATATTAAAACAGGTAAATGAATTTAAATATCTGGGAGCAATGTTAACCTCAGATAGTAGATGTACAATAGAGGTGAGATGTAGAATGGCTCAAGCAAAAGCAGCTTTCTAAAAATTGAGGAAGAAACATTGCAGGCCATTTTTGACAAAAGACGCAAGGAAAAGAGTTCTTAAATGTTATGTAGAACCAGTTTTAACATATGGATGTGAATCATGGACAATAGGACAACTGACAAGAAAATAACTGGAGGCTGTAGAAATGTGGTTTTACGGAAGAATGTTGAGAATACCATGGACAGCTAAGAAGAGTAATGAAAACGTTCTGAAAGAGGCCAAAACAAAAAGAGAGTTAATATCCAATTTTAGGAAGAAACAATCATCATTGTTTGGCCATGTAATGAGAACATAACAGCTGGAATATATTGTGACAACTGGAAAATCGAGGGGTGAAGAAATAGAGGGAAGCAAAGAGAAAAGATACCAGACAGCTTAAGAGAATGGCTTGGTAGAAGGTTAACAACAGAAATGATAAATAACTGTCGAGATCGAAAGTTGTGGAGAAACATGATCACCTACGCCATCAGGCATGGTACTTGATGATGATTTTATCTTTTTATTAGTTAGCTATGTAGTGTTATGGCGCTGGATAGGACACACACTACGGAAGCCAACTGAGAGTATTACACAACATGGCCCTTTTTTGTA